>JAOYMU010000077.1:15360244-15372542 GCA_025802295.1 Psammodynastes pulverulentus
GGAGGTTGGGCAGGGGCGGGGGGGGGGTGAAAATTTGTTTAAAAAATTGTACCAATAAAACTTTTTCAAAATCAAAATTCAGATGCTTGGCAACTGGCATGTGCTTGACAGTTGCAGTGCACTGGTCACGTAATCATGTTTTCCAGCCTTCTTACAAGCAAAGTCAAAGCGGAAGCCAGATTTACTTGATAACCGTGTTACTAAATAACTGTGGCAAGAACGGTGGTAAAATGGGGCAAAAATAACAACTGTCTCGCTTAGCAAAATTGGATTCAGTTTTGGCTTGTAAATATCTGTATGTTATCTGTATGTTAAAATGGCATTTAAGAAATTTAATGTAGCCTTCTTGGGATGAACTACTGATAATTGAAAATAGCCTCTTCAGGGTTGCTAGATGAGTTCTAAATCAGTGCTTCTATAAGACTAAATGTAGGAAAATTATTCAAATACCAGTAGTTTGATGTTAGGCATAGCACCAAAGTATCAGTAAATCCAGATTTAGAATCAGTGAATGGGAGTGAAATAGGACAATTTAATTAGAGGAAAAGTTCAATGATTCTTCTTTTCTTCATCCCTTAAAAAAAAAAATAAAGCAACCAGAAGGAATTTTTAGGAGAAAAAGAGAAAATGCTTACAAGGAATATTTTAAGTCTCAATATCATTCATCTAAAAAAAAAATGGAGCCTAAATGTTCTTAGATTTGCTGAGCTTGAATTGCTTTGGTTGATTTAGAACAATTGTAGAAAATTTTGACAGACTAAGAAAGATGTTAAGAAAAGTAAGGTTTTGGAATAGTGTTTTACTTTGTTAATTTTACAGTAGGAGGAGGAGGAGGAGGAGGGGGAGGGGGAGGAGGAGAATGGGGGGAAGAATTGTACTAGATTCTGCTTTGCTCCTGAAAATATTTCAGACTGCTGCTGGTTTGTCATAGGACAATGAAGCAATGAGGAGGCCACTATTATAGCACAGGTGACTATTAGTGAAGACATGATGAGATAGAATAGCTTACATTCAAGCCAAGGAAGGTGGAAGCAATGGGAATGATATGGAAATGGAATCTTGGAAAGCGTGGCAAAAATCAATTGAAGTAAAATGAAAGTGAGGATTTGGGTGAACGGGAAAGGCTGCTACAGAGCCCAATATACCAAAAATCAGTTTGGAACAACCAAGCTATCAGGACTGGGCACTGAAACCATGGGCATGGTGAATAAAAAGCTGTGTTTGAACTAGACAGGACGAATGTTAACTTCTTCCTCTTGGATTTGTAGTCAAGGACTACAGTCTGATGGATATGTCAGGCTGAAGAGTTTTATGATATTGGTGCTCGGGAGTGAAAAATGATTGTATATTTTATGTTGAGGGATAGTGACTATATGTAGTCCTTGACTTACGATCATTTGTTCAACCATTTGAAGTAATGACGGTTTTGAATGAATGGTGGTTATGATCAGTTGTTCCATGGTTGCATAATCATGATCTGAGCACTTGGCAACTGTCTCATAATCATGACTTATTGCAAAGTTCCATGATCATGTAATCACTGTTTGAAGTCTTCTCTAGAAAATCAATCGGAAAGCTGGCAGGGTAGTTTGCATGTCGTTGGAGTAAGTCTGCCTTCACCCAGCGCATCTTCCACTAGTCCGTCATGATATCCCCTTGTTGAACCTTCCTCATACCCCCACGCATCCCCTTGTATCCTCCTAACTCTTGCAAATACCCTAGTGTTCCCCACATCCAGCAATAGCTGCTTATCTGCCTGACAGCCTGCTTGCTAATCACCTGCAACTTGCAAATTCCTGCTGATTTCCCTATGGCAGGGGTGTCACATGATCTTTTCCCTTTGCTAAACCAGGCATGGGTGTGGCCAGTGTATGATGCATTGGCCCGCGGGCTGGGAGTTTGACAGCACTGTCCTATGGATTTGATTGTAGGAAGCTGGCAGGAAGTTGCCTCACCTAATTGCTATGGGTTTTAGTTAACAGCAACCAGAATACAGTGATTGCGATTGTGCCTTATGGCTGCATTGCATAGCGACAGAAATTCCAGTCCCAATTGCCGTTATGTATAAGCGGTTATAAATGAATGCTTCGGAAGTACCCATTGAAGTGATATACATACAACAGTTGGTGTTGATGAAAACGATGAATGGTGAGGTCCAATGAGATGGTGGAGGAAAGATGTCTAGGATGAGATTCTGGGGATAGACTAGTGAGGGTTTTTATTGAGACTAGGAAAGTACAATGGGGCTTAATTTGCCATTCAAGGAAAGGGAATCAAGGGTTAGTGTGGCTTTCTTAAGCCCTATTGGCCCAATTCTGGGACATCATGAACTCAGGCTGCTCTTGATAGATGGCATGTCTGCTCTCAGTGAGACTGTTTCCATCCATAATATAATGTGTGGGTGGATAGATCCGGCATGTAGTACTGACACTAGGCTGGGCAACTATGGGATACTTTCCTGAATTTCAGGGACCTATAATTATTATTCTACATAGCCTCATAAAACTCAGATACTCCAACTATACAGCACATACATTTTTTAATAATTAGGTCCCCTTCTAGTTGAGGTTAGCTAATTGTATTCTTAAAGACAGTGAAATCTTAATCATGTTTTGCTGTACTTCCATTATTGTTGATGCATAGATTCTCGACTGCCATGATTTTAGCAGCTGTGTGCAAACAGCGTATGAGCTTGTAAGGCTTTTTACATGTAGCATCCCATTTCAAGCTAAGTTCAAAGCAGTGGTTTCAGCCTGACTGATTGTTTTGACTATGTTTGAAGCAGTTATTTCATATTTTAAGTAGCACTATTTTGAACTCTGAACAATTCTGGAATGGTGATGTTTCTGGCAGGCTCAGTAGAGCCTACTTTTATGTATCACTAATTGTTAATAAATTTCTAATACTCTTAGCATTTGAAATTAGCAAAATTAACAAAATTTCTGAAGTATGCAGAGTCAGCTAGTAGAGGATAACATACATTCCAATGGAAGAGAATATCTGTAGCTCAGGATTGATGTGGGGTCTTTGGTGTTCTGTGAGCCAGGTTGTTTTTCTTGCAGATGTTTCATTATCTAACTAGGTAATATCATCAGTGCTAGAAGGGAGTGAAGTTTGCTTTCTGTTTATATATGTCGAAGATACTCAGACAAACAATTAAACTGTAAACAACAGCCTAATCAAGAAACTACTAAGAAGATTCCCACCAATACTGATACTCCCAATACTCCCACCATTTTGTATATAAACAGGGACCAAACTCCAGTCCCTTCTATTATTGAAAAAATTAGTTAGCTGGATAATGAAACATCTGTATCTAAATTCAGAGAGCATCAGGGATCCCATAATATACGTTTTTGGAGATTGTAGAATTCCTTGCAATGTAAATTCCATCTCTGCAGCATCTATAGAATTCCTTTTTACTATTTCAAAATATTAGCAATCCATAGCTGCATGCTCTATAGGACAGCTTTGTTATTCTAGGGTGACAAAAGTCAGGATGACTAGTAGCAAATTCTGTAACTAATAAAATGTTTTATAACTCAAAACATTTTATTTATGTCGTTAAAAAAAGCTTATACCTTTTAATACTACTTATAAATAAGATAATACATTACCATACCTTTTTTGATTTATAGCAATAGGCACACACACTACGGTATATTTCCGCTGGTATAAACCAGCTTGACTGATTATGCACTTGACTTATTTTTGTGGAATTCAGTGAAAATGTTCTCATCAGAAAGAAAACCTGATGCTTTTTTCTTAGAAGGACACCTTTTCCATACCCATGGTAGTCCCTAGATAAGGCAGAGAGTATGTTGAGAGCAGTAAGGGGGAAAGTAATTTGGTTATTATTGTTTGGATAAAACCTCAATGATATCCCATAGAAATATATCGAAGGATAAAATTCATTACCACAATAATGACAGTAAATCAGGCTTATTGATGCTTTTTATTGTGAGATGGGGAGTCTGGTAAAAAACTAGAAAATGACCATGATATAACAAGGAACTTAAAAAAAATGAAGCTTCAGATTTGTAACTCACATATATGAATACAGGAACAAATTGGCACAGAAATGTTAAACATTGTTCCCACACTATTTAGAAGATTACTCTAGCTTGGTTTCCTTAAAGAAATGAGTGTTTTATGGTAAGGTTAATAAAATTGCAGAGCATCATGCTACTTAGTCATACAGTGAATTTCAAAATTTAAGAGCTTTATAGTAAAAACTGGGAAAAGGTGAAATGAATTGATTGCAATTGTAAATTGATACATTCCCATTTTAATTCTCCTCTTCTACAGTCCAAGGCAAGTATAAATGTTAACATAACACTGTTAAAATCAAATCTCAATGCAAGAGAACCAATTGCCTCTCTACTTTAAATCTTATCAACTTTCCAAATTTTCATACTAAAATATATTATTGTATTAATACAAACTACTGTATTATACACTACTGTGTAATAAATAAAGAAATATAAAAATAAGACACATAAATATAAAAGTTTTCTAAACCTAAAAGGTACATATGTCAGTAAGAAGGGTATTAATACTGCCAGATTTGAAAACATACAGTACAAAATGTTGCACAGATCTAAACTAAAAGAAAGAAAATAATACTGATAGGTTAAATCAGCTAACATTGTCAATAAATGGGGCCCAGAATAACTAACATTTGGAAACATATGAGCCCAATAATATATCACGTATTTGTCTGAAACAAAGTGAGCCAATATAATAGATTAGAAATTTCCCTTCATAATTATTGTAGAGAAATTCTCCAAAAAAATAATGAAAAAGCAACAACTAAGTGTGAAGAATTACTTTATGAAATGTACCAGTGCTTTTACTTCTCTGATGGCTGGGTTTTTTTGTCCCATGATTTAGTTTACTGAAATTTAATACAAATCAACAAATGCTAGTTATTGTAGGCCACGCATTGGAGAAAGGCTGGTTAAAGCCTTTAAAAATACTGAGAAATGGCACTTACAGCACACAGGGTCTTGCATAAGGCCAAAAGAGATTCAAAGCTTTATGTCATATCCTTCATATTTTTTACTACACACTCCAGACACAATTACAAACACTGATTTTGACAACTTGGCTGTCCTCACCAGTATTAACACTGTTAGTCCCTGCAATCAGAAACCCACCACAATCTTTCTTTTCAAACTATATTTTCAACCACATGAGTAAACTTCAGTCCTTCTATTAGCTGCTCCCTTAAGGCTAACAATACACTTTAAATGAGAACATGTTCTACTAACAACATCTAAATGTTATAAACTGCTACCTTCTAAGCTGAATTTACAAAGGTAGTCAAATACTGTTTGGAACTGTGTCATATCTTTCTGCTTAAGGGGAGTCTGTAGTGCAGAAATTCTCACATTTTAAACATATAATAAAATACTGAAGCAGAATTAGCAGAATTGTTTCACTGATAAAATAAAATAATAAAAAAGGTACATAAAATCTCTCCCAATTGTACAATCAAAATATTAAACAAAAAAAGAATACTGATGGTAACAAATTGATGTCCAACACATACCAAATGTTTCCTGTAACATGTTAACCTATTTGCTTCCAGAGTCAGCGTTTTCTTCCAATCTGTTTTGGGTCACAAACTTGTTTCTAAATTTGAAAACTGTGAAAAATTACTAGATTTGAGATTCAGGCACACCTGGATATATATATTTTTTATATTTTCTGTTTTTTTTAATTTTTGTTACACAGTAGTGAACAGGAATCACAGTGCACAGACTACTGTGCTTCCATAAAAAGCATGTAGAGTATAGAACAACTTTCATTACTACTTGAGATTCTTTCTTTGTGTACAAAATCTCATCAGTTAAACTTTACTTGTTGCTGCCTCTGACATCAGCTCCTCTTTTAACATAACTTCTGGTTTAATACTGTTTCCTTCATCTACGGCTTCTTCATCCTTCATGCTTTCTTCAGTTATTTCTTCCTCTTCCTCTTCCTCCTCCTCCTCTTCTTCTTCCTCCTCCTCTTCTTCCTCCTCCTCTTGTAATTTTCCACATTCTTTTTCTTTTTCCTCCATCTCTTTGTCTTCATCTTCTTCTTCTTTTTCACTGTCTTCCTCCTCTCTTGTGAAGCTTTCTCTCTCATCAAAGTCAAGCTGTGAGGGAGAAGCTTCAGCCCTTGCATGCTCATTCCCCAGGTGCTCCTGTGTGGCGCCTTCTTGTTCTGTGCTGTCACGTTCCTCAGCTTCCCTTTTACAATAGGAGTAGCGATGATTCATGTGCTGAGAGTAAGACCCCGAGTGAGAAAAGCGTTTGCCACATTTGTCACATTGATAGGGCTTCTCTCCAGAGTGCAGTCGCATATGTTCAATTAAATGATGCTTATGTTTAAATGCCTTTTTGCAGATTCCACACTCATGAGGTCTTTTACCTGAAAAATAAAAATGAAATTATTTCCCTAGAGTATATTTTGCTTGAATGGGCACTTGCTCATTATACCTTACATTGCTGAATTTTTTTCCAGGGAATCTCAAAGTAAAAAGAGAAGTCAAAAGGGGGTACCGTTCTCAACAATCATTAGAAGAGGCCCCTTCCTGATTTCTTACTACAAACAACAGGAGAGAGTGAGAATTGTTGGATTTGTTCTTATAGAATGTAAACAGGATTTGGTAATTTATAATTCTATCATAGTACCATAGGTACTACCCTGAGATTTGCAGTCTCTTAAGCTTTCCAAAAGTTCTAAATAAGGATCTGTGTGGGTGGATATATTATATAACCATGTATCTAATTCCTAAGGAAAAAAGTATGGGTTTATAAAATAGATAATTAATGGCATTTTATGGCATCTTAGTAGCGAGATGGAGATAATAATAATGATGATGGAAAATATTAGTTCATAAAATCAAACTGTTAGCAAGTAATTGATTTTGTTTTCAGTCAAGTCTACAGACTTAGTAAATTAAGGATTCCATGTCTTTTAAAAATATGAATAGCTGACAAATAACCTCTTTTAATTAATACTGGCACAAACTTCATCCACTTGCTGCTCTTCTCAGTCTAGTTTTTCATATAGTTTTAAAAATGTGCATGGTTTTAATATTTTAATTATTTTTCTATTTGTCTTTTTATTTATTTCTAAGCCGCACAGAGTTACCTTAAAGGGGAGATGGGTGACATAAAAAATTAATTAAATAAATACATAAATAAACTAACTATTGGGAATTATTGATAAAATCTGTACTAATATTCAATATGAAACTGGAAATTAAACTGCATATTTTATTCTTGTGCAGGATTCAGACATAAACTAGAGTTGTGTCATGATCCATCTTTTATAAAAGGAAGTTTATGTTTAGCGAGAACTTACTTTTTCACTTTATTTTGTTTCTTCTGATATTTTTAGCTCATTTTCCTAATCCTTTCCTTGCTCTAGATGTGAATGGGTCTGACATCTGAGCCACAAATGTAGATATCCCAATCATATCTCAATTATCTAAAACAGCTGAAAAGTTACTTACCCTTTTAGTCCCCTCAATAGAGAAAGTATTTGCAATATTCTATCTCTAAAGTATAATTTAAATTAATGAATTAGTTACAACTTGTTCCATTTTTCAAAAATGTTTCAGACTAGCAAAGAAAATGTGCTTGGAATCCTCTCAATCTATGATCAATACCGATGTGTATCTGGTAAAGGTCTGAATTCACAATAGTGGTCACTTCATTTTGTATTCACATACCTGTATGCTCATATTTATGTCTTAAAAGTGAGCTACTCTTCTGGAATATTTTGTCACACAAATCACATGCATACATTCCACTTTCTGTTTTTCTCATCTTCTTCTTCGGTGGTGTAGAATCAGAATCGTTTTGATCCTCTACATTTGATATTCCTTCTGAGCTAGTTTCTTGTCTTTCATCCTAAAAACATCAAGGGACAGAATTTTCAATCTGTTAAAATATAATATTGGTAATAGATATACAATAAAAAGCAAAAGCAATGTTTACCATGAATATATGTATCTTAGAATAAGAGATATTTATGTTCAAGACTAGCCCAATAGACACCGTTGGTTAATCTAGGGAATTCTAGTGTAAAATAAAGGTTTGTAAGAAAAAATATGTAGATTGAAAAATGCAGTTTCATTAATATCTTGTAAACATTCATAATATTTATGCTATAAGGATCACTAATATGACAGGTAGTCCTCATTTAGTAATTCCCTTTTAAACAACTATTCCCAAATACCATGTTGATAAAGGGTAATAATTACCCACCAATATGTGCAATTATGTTCTAATTTGTGTCTGACAATGCATACCACAGTAAGAGTAATGCTAGTGCTGCTGAATATAGAACTTCATATAAATGAGATGATTTAGAAAACTCTGTGTAAACCAAATATCTTTGTAGTCTCCCATCACATGGTTTGCTTAGCTACCAAGCTACTTAGCAATCATTTTGCCAGAACCAATTTTGATTGTCTGCTCTGTTCTGACAATACCAACAAGTTGTAACAGTTTTATTATTGCAGTACCAAAAAGTATATTGCAACAATTCAAATGGAAACATTTTCCAATCATTTGTTCCAATAGGCCAAATAAGCAATATTTTTGATAAATATCCATCTTCAAAAATGTTTGACATAGTATTAACTTGTCCATTGCTTTCACAGATTAAAAAATAATAGTATGCATCTTCAAATTCTATTTATATCTTTTCAGAAATATATTATATTGTAAAACTGCATGCTAGACATGTGTATTATACTATTAAACATCGCAGTTTAGTCATGTTCCTAGAGAAGACCGAAACAATGGCAACATAACTCACGAAATTTTGATTTGAGCTGTCCAGTCTTGGCTGTAGGCTATGTGATATAATTAAAGAACATCCAGGAAGTGTTATGAAAGATCTTTGTTTATACAATATTCAATATAAAGTACTTACACAGGAAGTAAAAAAATGTTTTGAACTTTATCAGCCACATGTAATTACTGAAAGTAGCATATAATATTAGCAAAACTAAAATTACATTTTCATATGTCTGGTATTTTTTTTTATAACATTGCTAATAAATGGGTAAAAATTTAGGTACCTGATTTCCATTGGCCTGCATCTGTTTTGGTGTTTCTTGAACTGTAGGGTTAACTGTGGTTGAATAAGTATAAGCTACCTGTGGGATAAGAATGGTTTGCTTATTGGTAGCAAGAGCTCTTAAGCATGGAACACTGTTCTGGTCAGCAATGGCAACAATTGTAGGTAGCTGGGCAGTAACTGTAGGAATAGTAATATTAATGGGATTGGCACTTGGTGGGATTACATTTACAACTGGTTCTGAGTCTGTAATACTGCTGTCTTTTTGTGGTTCTTTTTTTGCACAAGTTAAGTTCAAAGGTTCTTCCTGAACAGAATATGCACTGTTCTGGTAAACACTAGTGGATCGTTCCAATGATTCTCCTTGTTGCTTTGGTAATGAAAGATCAAGAGGTTCTATTTGTGGCTCTTCCTGGGCACTCTCGTTAAGGTACAAGAAACCCTGTGCATTTCTAGATGAAGAGAGGTTAAGGGGTGATGGGGATGGTGTGTTTTGCTGAGAGCCATTATGAGCTGATCCTGTTGATATAGTCTGTGGTTTATTGGTATTAAGAGGACTTACAGCATTAGATTGGCTGTCCTGGTGTTCATTTTCAGCTGTAGGTCCAATGTGGTCATCATTATTATCAGAAGTTTTTAATGTGTCAGGTTCAGGGGAACACTGGTCAGGTAATGGTAAAGTAATCTGGCCAGCTTGCATTTTTTCAAACCACTTTTTAACAACATGCAATGGCAAACTGACTGAATCAGCAATTTTGGAGAGCTCATCTGAGCTTGGTTGTGCATTTAACGCATGATAGGCTTTAAGGAGGGATAAAAGGTTTCTTAAAGGTTGACCAGGAGGCTGGCTAACCCTCCCTGCTTCTGGTAAAGTAGAGGATTCGGATTTTTCAACTTCTGCACCACTGGGCTGAGCTGGCTGAGAGGAATTTTTGATATCATAGTGCTTTGATTCTTGAAGTGCATTAGGTTCGTCATCATGAAAAAGGCAAGTGCTATCATTGGTTTTTTCTTTTTCAGGCTTCACTCTGAGATCTTCTGGTAGTTTCTCAGTTTTGCAATTGTTATTTGGGGCAGAGTTTTCTTTTTTCAGATTCTGTGGTACAACCTGAAGAGGGCTAGGTTGCTCCAAACTATAATTAATAATAATTTTGGTTGTCCCATCTTGATCAACCAAAGGAAGACTGATAGCTGAAATAAGGGAATGTCCAGCTTGTTGTAAGGGTGCAGTGTTGATTGTTTCTTGTTCTTTGGATGTAAGATTGGTGTGACTATTCTCCAATACTTGCCTTATCACATTACCATCGACTGCAACTTTAAGTACATTTTGAATGTCACTTAAGTTAATGCTTATTGGAGATACCAGACCAACAGTTGGCAAAACAACAGCTTGCACCACGCCCTGAGTAGAACTGGTTGCCTGTAATGGGCTACCACCACTAAATACCCCATTTTGCAAAGGGGCTGAACAGTTGATTCCTGATGCAACCACTATAGGTTTGAATTCATAATCCACAGGTTCAGTTTTAATTTGGTTTACAGGGAGCTGTTCTTGTAAGGGCTTATTTTCTATCTTTTGTCGTACTTGTGGTCTTGTTGGGCTACCCGGAGATGCAGAAAGAGAAGGAGAAGAGCACTGAGATGTCTTGATCCCTGATCGTGCTCGGCCATTCACAGGCACCATTCCAATACATTTCTTACTGCTTATATGGGAGCTGTAGGAACCAGAATGGGAAAAACGTTTCTTGCAGTTTGGGCATTCATATGGCTTCTCTCCTAGATACATACATATAAAAAAGAAACATTATAATGCAGAAATATTATTGAGAGTTATAGGATGGATTTACAAAATCAATACTTAAATAGTTCTATGAATAAAAATGCATTCCTGCTGAGGAAGGAAGCTTCTATTCTCCCTGATACCTATATAGCAACATCTTCAGATTTCCAAATATAGAATTAACATAGGTTGATTGAAATGTTATTCAAACCTTGTAATGGATGCAACACAACTCCTACCTTCTAAAAGGAATGGTATTTTGCACAATCACAGTTCGCCTTCTTTCTACTGATAACAAAAGCATTCCCAAGTTTTCTGCAAAGGATCTGTATTTCTTGCATTTATACACATGTACATTGCATAAAATGCTTTCAAAAACACCAATTTATTCACAAGCCTTTTGAATATCAGTAGTTCAACTAAAGCACTAATATAGTATGGTATACATGTGTCAAAACATTTTAAATGTTAATATCTAAGAAAAATGAATGATACGAAGAAGTTTTAGTGCTCATTCTGTGCTGGATGCAAAGAACTCATTGGAAGGAAAATTATGTCAAAGCATTTCACATCATGTAAATCCTTATACATGGAGTAATTCTAATTATTTGGACAAGAAGGTAAGCAAACTGGTGTATATGAAATTTCTTTGAATTAATGTAACTTTTCTTGAAGCAGATTAGAGTGTAAATATAAAATAGACCATGCATAGACAATATATTTTGAATCAATCCAATTATTAAATGTAAAAGCAATAAGAGCTTAACCCATAAAGTGATAAAATGTATTTCAATATTGTCTGAACACTAACTGTCTATTTAATTTTATTTATACAATTTTATTCTATTTTAACTATTTACTGAAAAATCATATTCAAAATAGACAAAATTTATACTATGGCAAAAAAGTTAAAAATATGTACTATGACAAACACAATACCAGGACATTTACCACTGTGGATTCTTAAGTGTTCCTTTAAGTGATGTTTATATTTGAAAGCTTTTCCACATTCAGTGCACTTGAATTTTCGATTACCACTAGATTGTGTCACATGTCTCTGTAAGATAAAATATGAAAATTAATTAGAAGGAATAATGAAGGTTGTATGTGTGAGAAATCTCTTACTTATAATAAGATACAGTAAATTTTAACAGAGTTAAAAATCATTAGATGATTGAGAATATTGCTTGTGAAAACAGAAGAAGGAAACCAGGCGAGCCATATTAGATAAACCAGCCATGAAGATCATTTTATTCTATATCTGAATTTCAGGCAGAGATGGTTTTTCCATTTTACATGCCTAGGAAATTCCATAAGACATTCTGTTATCTGTATAGAATCTGAATAAAGAAACATTAATAATATTATAGAAATATTATTTTTAATTATTGGAATTGATTTTTCCATTTACATGCTTCTTGTTCTTACTCT
>JAOYMU010000077.1:15467514-15481787 GCA_025802295.1 Psammodynastes pulverulentus
AAAGATGTTAATAGCATATAATCTCTGAAAGAGATAGCACATAAGTCATAAACTAGAATTCAGAAATACATCACTTAGATCAGAAGCATGCAACCTGATACTTATTGACACCAATATATCCTTATAAGCCATCCAGGCTCCTGTTCCACCTGGCTTTAAATTCAGTTGAAAAACTGACATGGGATACACCTTTTCCAGGTTGGTAAGGAGTATTGGATGAGAGAACAATAATATGTTCCTCTTCTGTCACCAGTAGTAAAATAGGTGTTTTATTATTGGTCATACTCAATGTGGCAGCCACTATATGAATAGACAATGATTTACTGTAAGTGTCCACAACATGATCTAAATGGTACACTGTTCCACAACATCACCAATCTGCTTTAGATTGCTTTAGTTGCATCTCTTCCAGATAGATTAATGGTCAAGGATTTTTTTTTTTTAAAAAATAAAGGTCGAGGATCCCTAAATCCCCAAAATTATTTTATGTAACTGTTTAAAATTATTAAACAATTTGAGAATTAATTTAATATAACTTTTTCCCTAAATAGTGTTCTATGAGTGTGTTGGGCTGCAACAGATACAGTTTCCAGTTAAGGCCATTTGTCTAAAAATATGGTAAGTAAGCAGGGGTGTCATCATGGCGTCATATGATGTGTGGTGACTTTTCCCCCCTTCACTAAACTGGACATGGGCGTGGCCAGCACATGATGCATCCGGCCTATGGGCCGCGAGTTTGACAGCCTTGATCTAGAGGGTGCCAGGTTAAGGACCATTGCTGTAGCATGCTGAGTTATTTGATGGTGTAATCACAATACAAAGAAGGTAACAGGGTGATGACTAATATTCTGATTTTTCTCAAGATTAATTCTTCGCCCCCCCATCCCAAGTATCTAATTTTGACTTACTCTTCTTGATTCTTAACGTGTCTTAGAACAATTTATCCTCTTGCTATGCCCTGTAACAGAACTATTCATTAAAACTTTATTTTCTGTGGGGAGCAGGTTGGCAGTTGTTACTCATCCACCTGTCTCCTTTAATAAAACACTAATACATAAATTGAAATATGTTTCTTTTTTGGAAGTAAGTTTTAGATGAGAGAGCACAATGCTGTACTGGAGAGCCAAGGGTCTGGTGTAAAGCCAACTGAAACCAATTATTCTTCCCATTAGTTTCAGTGATCGATGGTGTGCACCTCAGATACATCTGCTCACTCTTCTGAAATGGACACTAAGAGCAATGAGGCAGTGGGGTTGCTTCAATCAGAGGTAGGAACAAGTCAGGCAAAAAAAATTCCTAAATCCACAGATAGAACCAAATAAATGAATAAATATGCAGTTTTAAATTCTTGTACTGCACTTACCAGTAGTAAATAAAAGCATGTCTGAATTCATTTTAATTAATATAGGAGCGTAAGTGAGACTAATGTGTTTTTATTTCACATATAAAATTCCCTCTTTTGCTTAGCAACCAGTTTTACCTTTAGTTAAAAAAAAATCTAATTAAATAATATTACTGATAATGTAAAATTTCAATTCATTGCTACTATTGCAAGCGTTCCACAAAGAAGAGGGAGTCAAGCTAGTCTCCAAAGCACCTGAAAGGCAGAACAAGAACCAATGGATGGAAATCAATCAAGGAGAAAATCAATCCAGAACTAAGAAGAAATTTCCTAATAATTAAAACAATTAATCAATGGGATGACTTGCCTCCAGAAGTTGTGGACGCTCCAGCACTGGAGGTTTTTTAAGAATAGATTGGACAACTATCTGTCTGAAATGGTATAGAGGCTCCTGCTTGAGCAGGGGGTTGGATTAGACGATCTCAATGGTCCCTTTCAACTCTGTTATTTTGTTATCCAAGTGTGGCTTCTTGACTCATGTAGGCGGTTTCAGCACTCAGGAATTTTGTTGTGAACAGGATTGGTAGCCATTGCTATTGTATACTAATTGTGTACTAATTAAACCTGCCCTATTCAGCTGCATCATTAACATATTTGATCAAAAGTATTTCTCACTGAATTACAGGAGTTACCTTCTAATCTTATACTTAGAATTGAAAACAACTATGTGGATTCTGAATCCCACTCGCTTCTCAATGCTGGAATTAAAAACATTCCCAATAGATAGTTGTCCAACCTCTGCCTAAACACATCCAGAAGTGGGGAGTCTACCAACTCCTTAAATATTCCACTGTGAAACTATCCTTATTGTCTACAAGATGTTAGAAAATGTTCAGCATGAATTTGCAACTTAAAACCAGTATTCTGTGTCTTTCATGTTGGAAATATAGAACAGATCATGGTATTATTCTAAGAGACGTGCTTTCAGAATACTTGCAAAGTGCTATTATGTCTCCTCTCAGTTGTTTTTCTTAAGGCTATTCATTCCTTTAATCTGAGTGTTTATAACTTCCAATCTCTTTATTATTTTTGTTGTATTCTGATTCTGTTTAATTTTGTCTCAGTCTTAAAATGTCAGAATTCTGCAATTTCATACATCCTTTTTCGGTTTCCCTTCATAGTATTCAACAACATTCCCTGCCAAGTAGAGTGAATTTACATACATATTGCACTTTTAGTCACAAAAATGATCTCCACCCAGTCAGGAATAACACACCGGACAGCATGTTATACAGGATTGTACTTCCTAGGTAGCTAATGACATAACTAAGTTTAAGTGACTTAAAATAATAGTATAATTAAGTTATTATAAATAAAAAAGTATTTTTGAAAAAGTCTTAAAATTATTGTAAGAGAAATGAAAAATAGTGACTATCTAAGAAGATTCTCAACCATCCAGGTCATGCTTGTCCCAAAGATTCATTTTCAAAAGGCAACTATTTTTTTTTTTTTGCTTGATGACATTTTGCTTCTCATCCAAGAAGCTTCTTCAGTTCTGAATGAATGGTGGAGAATGGAAGTGTTTATATTTTTTATAGTTATCTGGTTGTATAACTATATAGTTATATAGGGTCAGCCTCTTGCCCCCAACAATTTGGGTCCTCATTTTACCCACCTTGGAGGGATGGAAGGCTGAGTCAACCTTGAGCCGGTGAGATTTGAACTGCCGAACTGCAGCTACAGCCAGCTAAAATGGCCTGCAGTACTGCACTCTACCCACTGTGCCACCTTGGCTCTATAATGGTATATGTCAGTGGTTCCCAATCTGTGCGCCGCGGCTCCCTGGGGAGCTGCGGCACCATCGTAAGGGCGCCGCGCCATTTCACAAAGCCTAGTGCGCATGCGCAGTTACAAGTAAAAAATGTAAAAAAACCCGGATGTACCCATTAAGGGAGCCGCGGAAAAAATCCGAAAATTTGAAGGGAGCCGCGGAAAAAACCGGAAGCAGGTAAGGGAGCCGCAACCCGAAAAAGATTGGGAACCACTGGTATATGTTATCCTGCTTGAACAGGGGCAGGACTAGAAGACCTCCAAAGCTCCTTCCAACTCTGTTATTCTGTTAAATAGGTTTGCAGTGACACACTACAATTAGAATAGGCAATTGATTGTTCAAAACTTCTAGTTAGTGTATGCTGCAAATATATTTTAGAGCTAATTAAAATAAAATAGAAGTTAGATCATCTGTGCATATAATGTATATGTGCTGTTTGGAACATCATGCTTCTCTGAGGTGAGAAACACACCCACCCTTTTGGCCTTCTGAAAGGTTCTGAAGCTTGGCCTTGCCAAATGTCCTGTGTCCCCAATTGGGAGGGGGTATTATTCTGAAAGTGGTTAATAGATTAAAGAGGACCCTACCTCTTCCCTTGTATGTGTCTTGATCTCGTCTTCCTGTTTGTGTCCATTTTAAATTAATTTAATAGTATTAATTGTTGTAATTGTTGGTTTTTATTGGTTTTAAAATGATTGTAAGCGGCTAGAATCACTTCTAGACGAGGTGTGCAGCATGTAAGTTAAATAAATAAATAAATAAATAAATAAATAAAACTCTATAAACTTGAATAAATAAGATTGAAAAAGAGCAATTTTGCATGTTTCCATCTGTTTTCCAACTTTGTTAGGGAACGTCTAAGGCATTCAAGGTAGACTAAACAAGAAACCTTCCAAACAATAGATTTGTTTCTCTAGTTTTAAATGCTTAAACTGTAAATTTCTGAACACTGTTCTAATTAATAAACAAACTCAATGTGGATTCAATCTCCTTTCTCTGAATCAATAAACAGAGAAGTCATGAGAAAAGGACCTTCTCCCTTCAGGGAGTCTTTTTCTTTTAAATGTTAACTCTGATTGTTAATACCCTGTTTCTTTCTATTTCCTTGTGAAATCACCCTCAGATACACACCTCATTATTTTTTATACTGCCTTGTGCTTTCTGTTGGTATTTTATTTTCATGCATTTATCTATGTCAAGGATGATAATTATTAGTTGCTAAAATAAACTTTTAAAATGGAAATACATGTTCATTGCAAAATCAAGTCTGAAAAAATTAAATAAGAATTTCAAATGACACTTTAATTCATGATTAGATACTTGTTAGAATCACATGCATATGCAATCCACTTTTCAGAAATGAAGAGAAGAAAATAATATTACTCTGGGTGAAGATGCACACTTTAAAATAGATATCTCTAAGCTGGCATTTTTCGGTTATATTGAGACTACAAATCTCATAAACCCAGTCTCATAAAAATGCCAGGTTGGCGCACTTGATTTATATCACTATCTGCATAAACAGCCAATATCCAGAGTATGAAACTAGTGGGGACAACTAAAATCTCCATTGTGATACATCACCAAGAATTTCAAAAGATGTATATGGTTGCTTATTTATTTTCAGAATTCTTTCTTTTGAGAGGGTAAATTCTAACAAGACTACTTATTGTTAATTATTACAAGAAATATATACAACAATGTGAAGAACAACCACACACAATAAAACAGAATAACCTAAAACAACAAATCAACCTATAGTATACCAAAAATGATTAAAGACACTGGGAATGTAATATGCTTTTCAAAGCATATTTATAAGTATCCAAAAAGAGGTCTTGATGCATATCATATCCTTATAGATGAAATTGCAAAGACTTGATGCTGCTATAGGAAAGATTATTTGGATGTTTAAAGGGAGAATAAAGTAGAACAAGAAATATGGGAAGCATTGAGGGAAAGAAGATCCTGGACTGTTTGTATTTTAATATTTAGTATGAATGTACATGTTTGTGTGTGCTTAAACAAAAAATAAGTTACATAATAACATTTAAATAAAACATTATAAACTACAGGGAGAATCATATATTTATTGAACACCGTTTAATAACCATTTTGGATTTTTGACCAGCATGTAATAGCATTGTTTTGCTATTGTGAAAATTTAAAAAAAAAATGTTTTGTGTACTTTTTATATTATCTATGTAGTTACATTTCTTCAACATGTCCATTAAATCAGTGTTCGATTATTCTTTCTGAGAGAAAGAAAAGTGTATGTATTTTAATGGAAAACAATTCAAGTTTTGAATGAGATTTGAGATATTTCCACAGAAAACAACTTATTCAGTAATAGAATTTTGCAATTTGTTTAAAAAAAAAATGTAATTTGATATTTTCATTTTTAATAAAAAGATCATGCAGGTTATTTCTACATCCACAGTTTATCCATAAAACTATTTCCAGTGAATAAAGAATATAATTCTTCATTAGAAATGAAGTTCCCTTTTATATGTCCCATTTTCTAAAAAGTTGAGCAACTCGTTGAAAAGAGCTGTTTCCCTGTAACATTTATATACTCAGTAAAAAAAAAAAAACTACTCAGAATGTTATATGTAGAGACTTAAAATGCTTAAAATGAATGGGAATAATTCCATAGTTATTACTTCTTTAACTGTTTTTTAATCCTTACCTAGCACAAAGAATCCGAGATCTATACTTTAAGAGTGATAGAAGTTGCGGTGCACATCCCATTGAGCTACAGATATTGTATAGCTATTAACGTCACATAAAAAAAATGGTAAAATATTATGGTTGGACAATTTGCTACTCATGGGCTGCTCTTTGCTATAGACTGGAATAGACAATTCAGTGTTCTCCAAATGTTGAAATAAAGTTTCTCAAAGCCTTGCAATCAGCTTTGCTGGCAAGGAGTTGAAATCAAAACTTATGGAGGAATTAGCTGGCCAACCTCTGTAATAGACTTCTATGCACAATACTTGATAGAGATGGAGAGAATCCATGATAGAAGAAATGAAAGAAAGCTCCATATTATGATTAAGTTAAATCCAACCAAATCATCTTGTGGCTTAGACTGAAGCACGGATGTAGCCTATATATATTCTACCTTCCCAATGATGTTAGGAAAACAAATCTATATGCATTAGAGTAAGTACTTCCAACCTTTTCCAGTTACATCCTGCAAATTAAACTAAGCAAGACTGAGGGTGCATAGCCAGTGTTAGATCAGAACATAACTATAGTTATGTATAGTATAGTGTACAGTATTCAAACTACGGCTAAGATTTCAATCCACTGAGACCAGTGCCACATATGTAAAATGTAACTAATATATCATTAATTTTAATGGGACTAGAGCAAAACTAGCTTTATCACGGTTCAGTAACTCAGGACCAAAATGAGCCTGGCTACTTGTCCATTTCTCAGCACAATTCAGAGTGCTGATGTGTGCTGTTAAGGGTTGCCAGAGAGGCCCTTCTAGTTTTATATCAGACAGATGGCTACCTTAGAGAGGCCTTCTCAGCTGTGTTGTCCTGAATTCAGAGCTCCTCTCTCCCGAGATAGTGCCTGATTTCAAAAGTGGGTGTCTTTTCACTACTAGCAAAGCTTTGCTCACAGTACGTGCTAATCTGTGGAATATTTAAGTGTGTTTTAATAATTGGCTGGTTTCTCACAGTACCCTAAATAAAAGCATATAAACTATTCTGAATAGTTCTCAAAAAAAAAAAAGGGGGAATAACCATAACGATAAGGGAATTGCATTTTGACTTTCTATTTATGTGACACCAGTCCAAAACTTTTATTTGACCATGCCAATAGCACATGCTGACTGGTTAGCTTTAACTGCATTTTTAAAAAAAAAGCATTTTAAAGATTTTAGTTCTGTTATGCTTTTGTTCTCTGATTTTTAAAATGTTATTTCAAAATTAAACATAATTTATGTCACTTTTAGGGCTTTGTAAGTCTTGGGTAGCATTTAAAGTTTTATCAAGATTAATACACTAATCATAGTCATTTTTGAAGAATGCTTTTTACAAGAAATACTAAATAATGGAAACATGCATCATATTTGCAGAGATTTATTTGAAGATCGTAGATATAGGCCTACGATTAGATAAATTCAAGTTTGAATTTAATTGCTGAATTGTGGACTTTTAAAAATAACTTATAGCATCTGTAGAAATGTTACCTGCAAACTAGACAAATTTTTTATTCCAATAGTTGGGCACTCATTGTCGGTACTAGCCTAATTTCAGTGCAGTCTGTTGAGACTTTTTGGGTGGGGAAATAAGTTTCATTTTTCTTAGAGCAGCCTGCTGTTTAGAGAAAAAGTGGGTGGAGATAAACTTAGAAAAAAAGGGTGAGTGAAGGAAGATAATGAACAAATGTTACAGGGCTCTTCACACAAAAAAGACCTATTCCTGTTTTAAAGCAAACATGGAATTCTGATATAATACATTGAAGGTTTTTAAATGTCCATAGAGTAGGCTCTACTGATTATAATGGTATTTCCCCTCCCCACCAAAAAGTAAAAATTATATCAGCTTTCTCCAACCAGGTGTATTGGACCACATTCAAAATTCCTAGCCAGCCATTTCAAAGTTTGGAAATTTGGAAAATCCAACATCTTTGGGATTCACTAAATTTGGGGAACACAGGATTATATTGTAGTCATGATTTTATCTATATATGTAGGATTGGGGTGGCTATCTGTGGAAGACATCAAGATTAACATTAGAGCAAAAAGAAATAAACAATACTCCAATCAAGGAACTACCAATTCAGACAAACAAGTTCAAAGTAAACAACAGCCCAATCAAAGAATTACCAGTCCCACCATTACTGATAGGACAAGCCACTAGAACAGAGTTCCCCAACCTTTCCAGCTTTGCGCATCAGTACGGGAAGGAGGAGGGATGGTTCCTCCAAGTGGCAGGCAAGTATGCGCACACATGGTGCTTCCACAAGAAGGGGTGCTCATGCATGCACTCATCTACCACTTTTGCAGCCTGGTTCTGAATGGCTCCCAGCCGGGATGGGGACACCTGCATTAGAACATGAGAGCAAATCCCACTACCTATCAGTACTGATTATATTATCTAGTTTGCCATCGAAACATCTGCCAACCCCCAACCCCAAATCCACAAGCTCAGATATCACCAAGGACCCCACTTCTGAAGACTACTTGTAAAGGTATCAAAATCCCCCCAAGCCCTTGTTTGTATATAACAGGCTGCAGATGCAGATGCATTTGGACTTATACACAGAAAAATAGAAAAAAATTCCTTTCAAATCTTAGGCCAGAAAGACAAAATGAGGAAGTGTAATTGCTTACATTTTTTGTTTTCAACACTTCCTATAAAACAAAAGATGTAGTAAACTATTATCATTTTTTGCTAGTCCTCAAGAAAGAAATACTATAAATTTATGTGTGATACATCATTATCACAAAGAGGCATTGAAAGTAACTTGCAAAATCACTATAAATATTTATCAGGTCTCAGATCTCCAAAACGTCTTTTTAACAGCACTGTTCCAGATATTATAAAATGTCATATGAAAAGGGTCAGGGCAAAAGGCTGTGATTCAGAATTCAAACTTAAAAGCATGCTTTGTAAAAATAATGGGGGTGCGGATAGAGGAGATAAATGTTATGTAATTCAGAGCCTTGAGCTAAAAATCGTCATAAAAATCAAGCAAGCAGCTGGGTTGACTGCACAATAATGCTCCAGCTAACTCTAAAAAATCCACTGACAGAAATTATGCTAAATCCTGAACAGACTGTGCAGCACAGCATCAAAGCATTATACATAAACACAGGTTTCAGCACTTTTAGAAATAAGCATTTCTTATTTAAAGGTTCCTCAAAGTATTTTGCATAAGAATTCAAAGCCTTAGCAAATAAAATATATCTAATCAGTGTCAACACTAGCCTTTCATTTTTTTGTCTGTCCAAAGACTTTCTGGATATTTACAAATTTTAGCGGACACATCTTTTTCTACTAAAACAAGACTTTCGCTGATTTCGGGATATTCTCAGACCTGTGCTGATTAAAAAAACCTGAAAGTTAAAGGACAAAATATTGCTCCATTTCCTTTTTTTTTTTTCCAGATAAAGACATTGATTGTGGTTTAGCTTGAAAAACCATTTTTATTGAGGTATATGTCATATTTTCCATGGTAAATATATGTGACATATATAATAGCAGAAATAGAAATTAAGTGTTGCAATTCTGAAGCTGCAATTTGAGCTTGTAAACAATGAATACACAACAATAATAAAGTGCAGTCCAGTCCTGACTTCATGAGTTTCAGAAAACACTCCCTTTTATAGTGTATGTTGCTTAGGCAATGGCGCTTATACAGTATATATGGCAAACTGATTGTCCTGTAAAAGAAATATGATTTGTAATAGGAGTATGTAAATAGCATCCTCGGTATGACATACTGTAACATTCTTATACAGCTGAATGCATCTACAAGAATATCTAGTAACTTGGTTCTGTTAAAAAACCTAAATAGGCCTGATATTAATTTAATATTAGATAAATATGAGTTCAACTCTTTTTTACAATATATAATTTTCCAGATTAGAAGTGGCTGGCTTTCTTCTGATTAAATAGGATCTACATTTGCAAAGAGTTCCACTTGTGTTAGAAAAGCTGTTTGTACCTTGTCTGCAACATGACAAAGTTCGGAACCCGACGGTGGGAGCAGTTATCTATTCATCCCATCATCTACTCCAGGTGTTCAGGTAACATATCAATCATAGATTACATAAAAGTAGCTTGGTTCACAAAATATAAGGAAAAAGACCCACAATTCTGATTACTGCTTATTTATTTATTAATTCAACTTTCCCAATCCAAATCACTCTTGGCAACTTACTATCACACTTTTTATAGAAACAATAAAGAATCCATAATAAAATTTTAAAATACATTAAGTAAATTGAAACCAAATAAAATGGTGAAATTCAAGAAAACTAAGACAAAAACATCAGTAAGAAATAATCCTAAAGTTAAAAAAGAAAAAGAAAAGTTAGCCAAACATTCTCTAGTGGGGTCATAGAAAGAGGGTTTCATTTCTCTGATTTATAAAGTTGGAAAGGATTTTCATTATCTTGAAGCATAGACCTATTTTATTACTGAATGTAGATAATGAATTCTTCATGGCAATTCTTAGGAGGATAAATGGTTTTGTAACTGAAATGATACATCTTGACCAAACATACTTTATGTTATCATTATCATAATGTCAGATATATTTTAAGCATAGCAGAAGGACCAAAGCTTGTCCATGATGCAAAAAATAAAAATAAAAAAATAAGGCTTTTAACAATCTGGAATGGTCTTTTTTTGCCAAAAGTTCTTCACAAACATAGACGGGTCTAACTTTTTTACACGGATGTAGACTATTTATACAGAACCAAAAGCTAAAATTATAGAAACTACTGGCTCTGCTGGAAATATGTACTCTTGCTTGTACATTCCAGCACATTGGATGCACTCCAGCCCGCCTATTAAAAATTGCCATTTTATGGGACCAAGGAATTGTGCCTTCTCAGTCATAGCCCCCACTTACGGAACAGCACCTTCCCAGAGATATAAATGGTACCTCCTCTCATACAGTTCTGGGCAGGCCTTAAGACTTGCCTTTGCTTTCATAACAACAATTGTGACCTGGACAGAAATCTTATATATTAATAACTCTCTTGATTCAGTTTTGCCATAATTCTATGCAGTTTGCTATTATTCCCAATCTCACTAGAAGGGTCGTTTGATATCAAATGACAAATAAGAGTTTATTTTTGTAGCTCTGATATAACGATATGCTAGAAACAAGACTTTGTTTCAAGAAAGGACATTCAGGAAAGGGGTTCAGCCCAGGATGATTTTCTACCAAAGGTGAAAGAGAAGATAGCACCACTCTGTCCATTCTTGTTTGTAAAACTGAACTAGCAGTTGAATCTTCTTAGTGCACTGGCAAAATGGCAGCATCTTCCATAGCATCTTCAACTACATCATTCTAGTATATATTACATAGCATCTGCTGCTGTTTCACTCTACTTAATAATAAGACAGGCTCAGTTTACAAATTTTCCCAGACTTTAGTGACTGCCCATTTTACCAGAAATAATAATTAGAATAATCCAAATATATCACTGCAAAGACTGGCTGATATTATTCTGCGAGAAAAACTATATTTATCCTGATTCTTTTATGAATGTTTTTGCAATCACCAACCCTCCAGGAATTGTTGGGCTGTAACTCCTGACTTCAATCATCATTGGCAGGACTACTGGAAGGTCAAAGTTCAGCAATACTTAGAAGACTGGATTATTCATCTATTAAAACGTAAAAATAGCTATTTAACCTACAGTTTCACAACTGACCCTTAAAAGTACGGTTCCACGATTTTCATTCTGTCAAATTAATGCATATAGGTCTGCATAAATACTAATGCTTTCTTGAGTTCATATCTTCAATAGGTTCTGAATAATAATTGGTTGGTGTTCTTGTTTCATTTTGATTATCAAATATGTAACTGGTGTTGGTCCACCAGAAATTTAAATGATCAGAAGATTTGCTTCAGAGAATTTACAAGAACTGTGGTGGCTCCGTGGTTACAATACAATATTGCATGCAAACTTTGCCTACAGCCAGGAGTTTGATCCTGAGCAGCGCAAGATTGACTCAGCTTTCCATCCTTCCAAGGTTGGTAAAATGAGGACCCAGATTATTAGGGGAAATATGCTGACCCTGTAAAACACTTAGAGAGAACTGTAAAACCCTATGGAGCAGTATATAAGTCTAAGTGCTATTGCTATTGCTATTGCTATTGCTATTGCTATTGCAATTAATTCTGGCACACAATAGTAAAGTCCATCTTGCATTATATAGTAGCACTTTTTCAACAAGCGTTGTTGTCTAACACAGAGGAAGTCACTGTGATTAAGAAATTGTGGGATTAGTGAACCTGAGCAAAACAAAGAGAATAAACTTTTCTGACCCAAAATCATTATTACTTCACATGTATATTTATATAAAAATGTAGGTCACAACCCCAAAATTCTGAAAAAAGAAGTTCCCCAATCAATTTTTATTATATAATAGATGCTAGATATGGCTTTATGGGCTCTAAAACTATTAAAGATGGATAGGCATTTTAAAGTTGTCAATCCAGATTTGAATTTCTATTTTTCTCAATTTCTCCTTTCTGATAACTTTAAAATGAGTCACTTTGCTAGATTGTATGGTATGCTCAGGTCTGCTTTCAACAATGTAGAAAGTGACTTTATGCCATGTCTCACCATGTAGATAATGTCCAAACAGAACACAGGTAGAAAACAAGATCATAGTATTAAATGTAGGTAGCAAAATGATGATTTCTGCTGATACATTTTTAATTTAAAAAAAACCCAATGAAACAACCCTCCAGTTAGATGGGCTGGGTTAAGCATCTCAAAGGCTTTAAATGTTTCTTAAAAGTTCGGCTATTATAAGAAAAATCCTAGCTTCAAATTGAGTTGAATTCAATCTGGCTTCTAATGACTGCACTTTGCAGCCTTCCAAAGACCAACAAAATAAATAAATAAAAATAAAGCAATCCTCATGACCTATTACTATTAATCAGCTGTTCTGAAGTTTATAACATAAGAGCAAATTGTATTATTCCTGATTGGGATATATGAAAAGAAGTTACCAGAATGTGCACATTTTTAAAAAGAAATGTTTTGATAGTAGTCTGAGTTTAAAGATATTGGCCCGTGTTTGTGATGATGAAGTAGAATTGTGAACAATAGTTTCCTCCTTGCCACAACTTCTTTATGCTTAACCATTTCAATACAGCAGCTACAACAGGTTTGTCTTCAGGCTAGGTGAGCTTCACCATTGAATTAGCTTCACCATTTGCTTCAGCAAATGGACAAATATCCAGTTTGATGTATTTTTTTAAGGAGTTACCAAAATTACTTTACAAGTAGGAAGTATAGATGGACAGATTTATTTGAAATGGGAGGAGGAGGGAGCAAAAATCACAATATACATAGGAATTGTGCTTTTAATGCCTCCTTAGCATATGCTTCCTCATAAATGCCTGAAAGTAGAATGCCTTCTCCAGCTAGACAGGGCAGCCTTTTTATAAGAGCATTCCACGATTTTCAGAATAAAAGCAGAGGAACGCATGACCTCACAGAGAAAGGAATATTTTTGATGTAAGTTAAGAACGTTCAGATTTTGGCTGTAGGCTTTTGGCAGCTGGCAATGACCTCCAACATCAGCAGTTCTCTTTCTTTGGCAACCCAGCTCCTTCCTTTAGCAGCAGATCTTGTGTGTTTCCTTGGATTCTTTAGTGACATACAGGCAAACTCAGCCACAAAGAACAGCTGCAACTCAGGAAAACTAGAAGCAGCTGAAAATTGATTTAAGGCGAAAGACCAAGAACTTATTAAATATTTTATCCTCCTTTTTATTAACTATTATTTCCTTGGAAGATATTTTTCTCCTTAAGACTGACCAGAAATGAAAGTTTATCATTTTTCAACTATGGTCTTTTCATACTTTATTCTCAACATACAAAATTCACAATGGCCTACAGCCAGTGAAAAAGTAGATAAAATATATAAAGCATGCATGTATTATTATGGGTATATTCATGCTTTCTTTTCTTTTCTTTTTTTTGAAAGGAAATGTTTCAAGTTTTGTTTTCGGTCAGTGATCCTCTTTGAAACTCAAGCAAGGATTTCTTTTTCTGTTTGGAGTGTTTAACATTTGTTCAAGTTGTACTGAAGTTCACAATTTCCTGAGAAGAGACTGTACTCTTCTTCAGAACAGTTTTGATTTTTTTTTTCAGAGACACAACAGTTGCTCTTGCAAATGAATTCCTGCACTTGGCCTTCTATAATCTATTAAGACTGAAAAAAGCAGAAAAAAAATAATGGCGAGTGAGTGAATCTGTTGTGTGAAAGGAAAAGAACAGAACAGGATACCTATGCAAATTATATATATAAGACCTCGTCGAAACGTCACCAAGACACCCTCAAGTTTACACGGGACAAGACCCGAATATGCCAAAACCTAC
>JAOYMU010000077.1:15485287-15499856 GCA_025802295.1 Psammodynastes pulverulentus
TTATCTGTTTGTTACCCGCCCCGAGTCCCTTCGTGGAGATGGGGCGGGCTATAAGTCCAAATTAAATTAAATTAAATATGAAACAAGCAGTTTCTACACTAATGCCCAGAAGGTCAAGATAAAATAGCACAGGAACTTTATAGGTCTTCTGCTAAACATTGTGCACAAAGATTTATAGAAAAATAATAATAATATAAGGTACTGCCTAAACTAAGAGAGATAGCAGCTAATATCATGGTCATTTGCCAAATAAATTGTCAATTCAATAAATTTATTTATTTATTTATTTATTTATTTATTTATTTATTTATTTATTTACCGCCCCATCTCCGAAGACTCGGGGCGGTTTACAACAAAAATAAACAACTAACATTCAGCTAAAACAACCCATTAAATTAAAACTTTACGTCTAATTGTTTAAAATCCCATTTATAAACCAGTCAACACAGATAATAATAGTTTTTAATGACTGATCATAATTATTATGGGTATATCTTTAATTGTACAACAACCAAATTATAATTATGAGACAGTTCACAGACTTCTATGAAATAGACAAAGATTAGCATCCATGTGATTAGAAAGTGCTGAAGTCTTTTAAAATATTCCAAAATAAAAATAAAAAAAACGCATTTCATCTTTAATAGGGTATGTTACAGTTAGCAGTGTATGAGATCTTATGAAATCTAAGAACATTTAAAATAGATCTTGGCCATTGATTTCAGTGAGAAAGATAAAAGCAAGTGTTTAATTGTCATTCAAGCTAAACAGAATGTAAAATCTTTAACTCCATTTACTATTTATTTATTAGATTTACATCCAACCTTTTTCTCTATGAGCTCAGGGCAATGTAGCAGTACTCTTTCCTCCAGATTTTTTTTCTCACAATAGCAACCTTGTAAATGCATTTGGTAGTGATTTGGCTAATAATTGGCCATGGCACCAAATAAGCTTCCATGGCTGAGCTGGACTTTTATGAGGTCTTCACTTTCTTAGTCCAATCCCCTAATAATATTCATTGATTAATTATGTGCTATCAAGTAGTTTTTGAGTCCTAACTACCATACAAATAGATTTTTTTCCCATGGCAATCTATCCCTAATCTGTTCTTTCAGTCTTTCCAATGGTGTACTCATTGCCACTGTAATTGAGTCTGTCCATCTTGCTGCTGGTCGTTTTCTTCTGCTCCTTCCTTCCACCTTTCCTAGTAGGAGAGCCTCTCCAAAGAACTAGGTCTTCACATAACATGTCTGAATATATATTAATTCAAAAGGACTGCCAATTATTCCAATGGCATCATCTCATACAATTCATCCCACCTATTATCTCCATCTGTATTTCTGCAATGTGTTATTGTATAAAATATGTCCTTTGTTTTCTTTTCAAGGCATTAAACCAGGGGTGTCAAACTCATTTTCACCGAGGGCCACATCAGCATAATGGTTGCCCTCAAAGGGCCACATGTAACTATAAGACAGTATAAACGTAACCAAATCCTAAATGTTTTGCTTTATTTATTTAAAGACAATCGGAATTTTGCAGCTCTCGTGGGCCACATAAAATGACGTGGCGGGCCATATTTGGCCCATGGGCCTTGAGTTTGACACCTGTGATCTAAGGGATCATTGGTGCTCTCTGAGCTTGCTTGTTTTCTTGCAGAAGTTTCATTACCCTAACTAGGTAATATCATCAGTGCTAATAAGGACTATTTGCTATCAGTTTATATTCTGGTGACTTGCTTGTTTGTGTGAATGGAGGCAGTCTTAGAAATTCTTTGGTTGGGCTGTTTATTGATGGCTCTTTGGCAATTTCTTGATTGGGGTATGCTTACTTGATTGTTGATCTGAAGTTAATCTTGGAATTAATATATGCTGATCTGGGTGCTGATTGCTGTTGGGGAGGTGCTGGACTCTTTTGGGCTGGTTGATTGTCTCTTTTGCATAGTCTATAGATTTGTCAATGTCTGTGTCTATTGATGGTTGATTTGTCAGAGTGCCAGGCTTCTAGAAATTTCCTGGCATTTTTGGACTTGGCCTGGTCTGGTTCACAAATAATCTGTTGAAGGTAATAGACTAGATGTGGGCATGGCTAATGCCAAAGTAGGTGGGAAGTGGAAAAGTCTATTACTCACATTTACCTCAACATAGCACAAATATGGCCTGATAACATTTTATTTGGTTTTTTGTTTGGTTTGCAGGGCCTCTATGATGTTATATACTGCACTAGACTGACACTGGCTTCAATCGTTGTTAACTGTGCTAGCATTTTAGGGTTTTCATCCTTGTTCATACATCATATAAGGGCAGTCTCAAGATATATAGGTTCCTCATAGCTTTGTAGTGAAACTTACAAATTAAAGAAAAATGCATGGATTTATCTTTCTTATACAGGTAGTGCTTGCCCTATGACCACAATTGGATCAGAATTGCTGTTGCTAAATGAGGCAGATGTTAAGTGAATCATGCTAAATTTTACATTTTTTTGCTCCAGATGTTAAGCACTGCAGTCATTAAGTGAATCACATGGACATTATCCAGCTTTTTCCCATTGACTTTGCTTGTTGGAATCTGGCTGGGAAGATTGCAAATGACAATCACATGACCCCAGGATGCTGCAACCATCGGGAGTACATGTCGGTTGTCAAAAGGAAAAGGAACATAATTTATTTATTAGTTATTTATTATTAAATTTATATGACACCCATCTCACTACCCAAAGCCATTTTGGGGTTTGGATGTCTTTTGCCTGAGGGAGATCCATGCCATTAACTCATATACACTCAATCCCACCTGTTCAGTGAAAGAATCTTTCAGATGAGTCAGTACTATCGTCCTTGGGTCTGTCTTCCTGTTGCTGCAAACTGTAGTGGTTTTGCTTGTTTTGTTTTGTTTTGTTTTTAATATTTTACTAATGGGGAACTTCCGTTTATACCAATGGCTGGCATGAAGCAATTGCCTGAGTTTTGCTCCAGTTGTTCAGATGGGGTGATGTGTGCAGCCATTGGTCAACTACTCTGCAAGCAATATCTGCTTCCTACTTTTTAAAAGAAAGCTGAAAGAAACAATCTATTGAAGAAATATTTTGAAATTAGTGTTATGCTTAATTGGTTAGAATAGGTGGGGAAAATGGCAATAGTACTAAGTAGAATGAGGAGGTAAGGAATTTGTAGGTCCCATCGCTAAGGAGGTACATCTGGCAGGACCCAGAAGAATGGCCTTCTTTGTGGTGGCTCCCTCCCTTTGGAATATCATCCCTTCAGAAATTAGGCTGGTACCCACTTTGACACTCTTTCCTAAGACCCTGAAGACATGGTTTTGCTAGCAGGCTTGGGGAACCCAGAATGGAATGGAGCCCATCAAATGGCTTGCTAGACTGTGTGTTGTCACCGGGGAAGATCATTATTGGGTGGTTGGGGAAAATCCATATCTTATTATCAGCAATGGGATGTAACCGGCGCCATCTGCCGGTTCAGGATCGCGCATGCGCACTGGAAAAACACACATGCGATGCTTCCCAGCTCCCAGCTGGGGCTTGTAGGAACAAGCAGCTTCAGGAGATAAAGCACAGGTAAAAATCAGGGTGGCTGGGAGGGCCCATCATAGGTTTTTTGCTTCCTGTTCTGCTCTGTGGAATGGAGGCTTCCCATAACAACCAGATCGCCCAACCCAGGCAGACCCGGCTAGATCCCACCCCTGCTTATTATACCAGTAATGTGTCCTATAAGAGACAATAAAATCTTATTATTTAGAAACCCTGGTTGCTCAGGATAATCTGAAGACTAGTGTCTGAATGACTTGTCTGCTCTAATATTGGAGTTATTTGTCTGAAGTTGTGTAGAGAAGCTTTTTTTCTCTCCACAGAGACATCTTCCTAAAACAGCTGACAGAAATAAAGAAAGAGAATACAGAATAGAATGAGAATGAAAGAAAAAATCTGCAAGCATTCTTGGAAATTTTGCTCTCAAATGAAAAATATGGGTAAGATCATTGATGGGCCTTCACGGAGGAGGTGAAGAAGAAAAAAGCCATATTTATTTTTGTTATTTTAGGCATCTTTTAACATCTCCCAAAATCAAGTCATTTTTTTTTCCATTTGTCCATGTGCTGGCTAAAGTAAGAAACTGTCTTTATTTTTGAGTGGGGAGAAAAGGGAAAGGTGCCCTTTTTTAGTGCCCTTGAACAGAACAGGTCTTCGCTCTCTTGCGTTTGGTTTTCATGCTCTAACTAGAGTGCATTGATTTTGGCACACATGTAAAGATAAAGATTGGATATTTAAGTTTTTCTTTTTGGTTACCTTGGCTATCCAAGCTTAGCACCAGGGAATAACTTTAATATCATATCTCTCACCTTTTACTTGGGGAAAATAAACAAAAAATGAGAGGGCCCGTAAAATATTACTTCTGTTTTCCTTGTTCATGTTCTCAGGGTTTTTGTTATTTTAATGTTGCTAAAACCAGTATTACATATTATAACTTGTGTGTGAAAAGGAGCCTTTTAGGCTCTGCCCTTTCTATTATTTTAGGATTATTTGGATGAAATACAATGTTTCTGGGAATCTGAAACGTGTCTTTTCTCCCATGCTATGGTTATGTTTGTCTTGTAAGAAGGAATGCCTTAAGCTACCTAGTTTTCAAGCAATAATCTTCCAATGGTGGAAAACAAGTCTGAAGTCCTCGTCCCACTGACATGGAAGTAAGGCTCATTAAATTCAATGGGTCTTACTTACTCTGAGTAAACATGAAGAAAGTTCAGCTGTAAAAACCCTGTACTGTGGTAATGAAGCCTGTAAATGACAAAATGGAGAAATGTTTTAGTTGAAGTCTCTCTGTTTTATTCAGCTAGGGTAAAGCCATAAAAAGATTGTTATAGAAATTGTTACAGCAACTATGACTTAAAGACATCTTTAACTTTTAAAAACCAGTTTGGTGGTACAGTTAAGGCATTAGCTGAAAACCAGAAGCTGAATTCTAGTCTCACTTGAAGCACAAACCATTTGGTAACCATGGTCTAGTGACTAGTCAGTCTCTCTTAGCCTTGGAAGAAAACCACGTCCAAATTCTTATGGAGAAAACTTAAAGGACTATTCCTTGTAGTTGCCAGTGGTGAAGACTTGAAGGCTCCCCCACATGAAATTTCATCTCTGTTATTAACAATAACAGAGTATTTGATTTTATTTTTATTACAATGTAGTCATTACAAGCTGCTTAATATAACATTCTGATGGAAACAGTTTTATTATGCAATTTTTTTTGGTAAAACCACAAGGTTTTACAAAGAACATGGATTACAGATTATGTAATAGTGATAGAATCTATTCCTGGTTCCCAAATTCAACTCGTGTATTAGACACTTATTTTCTTCACCTTTTTCTTCATGGAAGCCCAGTAACCAGTTTTATGAAAATGACAAATACTGAAATAATGCATATTCTCACTACTTTTATGTTGATACCTTGAATAAAGCATATTGACCCACCTGACCATTTCAAAAATTGAATTCTACTTCAAATGCCCCTCTCCATTTAGAGAAGGTTGGCAGTTGCAGAAGTGAATTGGGGGGGGGGGGCTACTCTACCCCCAATTTTGTACATGCACAAAATCTAAGCGTTATGCTCACCTGATGATATCTGAAGTTCTTCCATAGTGTCTCCATCACATTTTCTTAATTATTTATACAAAAAGTAGCTTTCCATCGCAGCGTGCACTTTCAAAGAATTGAGGAAACTGAATCCTGCATCAACTTGGTATGGTTTTGCATAGGTTCCTAGAATTCAATTCAGTACTTTATTTAGGAAATGTCCTTTACAGATCAGAATTCTTCTTCCCTCTTCAGGTTACTTCCTATTATTCCCAGAATTGAAGGATCTTCTTTCACAACCTCAGATTCCCTGCTGGGAAAGTTTGAGCCATTTTCCACTCTTAAATGAAAGCCTCATAGGCTGTGCCTCAAAGTTTGCTCCTAATTCATACCAGGTTTTTCATCTCAAGTTCCCATTCTGTTTCCTCCACGACTTCTTTCTATTGGGCTACACCCTTTCCTTTGAATGGCTCAATCCTCTGGCCCTGTTCCTTCTAGGACACAGACTTTCCTGGATTCTTTTTATTTCTTGACTTTACTATTCCACTGTTGCCTTCTGGATCTCTGCTGATTTTCTGCCCTTCTTCCCCACCAACAGTATTCCTTTCCAGTGTTCTCCCATCATGGTACATGGGTAAACCGTCAACTCAGTCATACAATGTGGGGCTCTACGTTGCTGGCCATTCATATGTATTACCTGACTCATACATTCATGACAACCTCCATAATGGACTTGGATAGAAGTTTCCTGGCTACTAGCAACCACAATGACTGATCTTGAGAAGACAATCCAGCACTTCTTCTCTAGGTTTAAAATATTACAGTACAAAGGAAAGAAAAATTCACCTTTCCTTGAAGATTGATATGGGACCTGCCATTTAACATTCTACATTAAGAAATGAATACTTTGTAGTTTAGGAGGAAAGTTTGTTAACTTATGGTAGCCCAAACTCAGAGGGAGTCTAGTAGTATTTTTAAAACTCACTAATTTTAAAGGCATAAGCTTTTGTGACCTGAAAGCTGACAAACTTGCACCTTTTAATACATTTTGTCAGATTGAATAGCTGCTACCAGATGCCTCCTTGCCTCATATTGCTTTTTCTTAGAACAGTTATGGTGTTTTAGTTTCACTAGGTTAAATTTATTTTATGGTAATTGATAGGATTACATTTATAGGTCAGGGTGACTATTTAGATTTGTTTTTGTAACGGTTCCTGTTAATGTTTTTTTTTAAATAGAAAAAATATGTTTCCATTTTTCTCCTGGAAGCTGCCTTGGGAAGATATTTGTCTTCAAGGAGACTTCAAATACATAAATAAAGATAGGCCAAAATTAATTGCCTCTAAGAGTTTTCTCAAAGTAATTTGTCTGGAAAAAAACATTCCAGTTTCTCACAGATATCAAGGCTAATTCTCACTGTTCCCATATAGCACTTTTGTTTTGACCACCTAGGTCAGCGATTATTCAGTTTTCTGAATAAAACAAATGCTTGTTTTTGAAACAAGTTCCTTGTAGAGACAGTGCAAGGACAAAAATGTTTCACAGATCTTCATTTTATTTTGGGGAATTGGAGAAGCCCATACAAGACAGCCTATCTTTTTAAAAGATATAGTCAGAACAACATTATGAGCAAGCAGTCATTGGCAAGGATTGTTGATATTTTCTCTTTCTTTTCTTAACAATGACCTTTCCAGAAAAGTTAAGAGAGACAAAACAAATGTGAGCCATCTGTGGAAATGGATTGCTGTTGTGTTTTTGTTAAAATTCAGGGCACCTTTTTCACCTGCCTTATTAGAGCATAGTTAAGAACACCATCTTGTTCTTGTAGCTTCTTCTCTGTTTTTGGCCTGGCCGGGAATTTGGCTTTGGTTGTAAGCCAACATGAGTTAGAAGTGGGAAATGGAAGAACTTTTGCAGCTGTTCTTGAGTCAGAGAATGTTTTAAATCAGTTACTGAAAAATTAAAAAAATTAAAAAAATTGAAAACAAAATAGAAAAAGAGAATCTTATAAGGGCTGGTTTGTGAATTAAATAGGCTTGTTTACAAATCACAACATTTATTCAGAAATAATGTATTATTACAAAGGACGCATCAGTCCTGAGAAAGCCGAAGCTGAGCAATCCCTATGGACTCCTGAACCTCATTTGGCCACACAAGCTGGCAAATTTCTTATGCAGCAATGGATCAGGGTTGACTTCCTGCCTTCAAATCGGAGAAAATAAACTATGGCTGCCTGGATTTCTGAAATAATTAAGAATAATTACAAATAATTTCTGAATCATTAGGATAGACAGACAGGATTTGCAAAGTAAAAGATTCGTGCAAGGCTGTGACTTTTTGGAACTTTTAGAAGGGAGAGTTTAATTATGCAATCTACATCATCCTATAATGGATGGTTGTAAGAAATCCCTGAAATCTTACTGCACGTATGGTTCAAATAATATGTGTGAAGCCGGTTAACATTTCATAGCCAAAACCATCTCATGGGGGGAGGGAGGTTGGAAGGGCATGTAAAATGTGCTTCCTTGTTTTGTTGGGATTATAGAAGAATATGAATCACATAAACATATTTACTTCTAGATTATGGACGGTGTGATCAGATGTCTCAGTGAAATTTCAGGTGAAAAATCCATGAAATTATCTTCTGCTTGTCCCTAGTACACTGCCAAGACAAACTCTATCCATCTTTTTCTGCTGCACATGAAAAGTTACATTTTCCGTGTTGTGGCAGTTGAAACACTGATGTTGGGTTCACTTGGTATATTTCATTTCATTGTAGGCAAACATTTCTACTCCAGATGATTACTAGATGCTGTGGCTGTGTGCTTCCTTCCTAACAATTATTGGTTACTGCCCTCCAGAGCCATTTCTTCTCTTCTTTTTTTCAGCTTTACCAGTAGAACAGCAAAAAGTTGTTTTAATGTACCTGTCTTTCAATTGTTAAAAGCTTGTAACAGCAGATGTTTCTTTCCTAAGGCACAAAGAAAAAAAAATCTGCAAACTCCAAGTGGCATCAGGAAGGCCTCTGACCAGTAACACTCAGCTCCATTAGTTGCCCCAACTCTAGTCTAGTTTAAGGAATTACAGGGTCATAAAAAGGGAATTAAAACCATTAAAGTATTTCCTCCCTCCCTCTCTCCCTTCCCCCTTCTCTCTCCTTCCCCCACCCCCTTCTCTTCCTCCTCCTGAAAGAAAGGACCAATGTTTTGATTTAACCAACTAAAATTCTACCAATTTCCCATTGTAGCCCAAATAGTAGGAAAATTGATAATACATCTCTTTTTCTTTTTATAGTTCAGAAGCCATGATTAAAAAACAACAATGAAAGCAGCAGAAAACATGGAGGATAGAATAGAATAGAATTAGAATAGAATAGAATAGAATAGAATAGAATAGAATAGAATAGAATAACAGAGTTGGGAGAGACCTTGGAGGTCTTCTAGTCCAACCCCCTACTCAGGCAGGAAACCTTATACCATTTCAGACAAATGGTTGTCTAATCTCTTCTTTAAAACCTCCAGCATTGGGGCATTCACAACTTCTAGACACAAGTTGTTCCATTGATTAATTGTTCTAACTGGTAAATTCCATCCAGATAGGTAAATTCCATCACCATGGCCAAAACAGAGAAAGGGACTGAAAAAGCCGATTTATGCAAAATATGGGAAATCCCTATAACTTTTAACAATGTATGCTAATCAGTTGCCTGCCCACCTCTGATTACCATGCATCCTCCATAGCAGCCAGTGATATCTACTGCCTCAGTCTGGTAAATAGCATTGTCCTGTGCCCCTCTCCCCCCATTTCAGACTATATGGGAAGATCAGTACTTCTCAGGGCCTGTCCCCAGCACCACACAGAAATTCTGCTCCTGCTATACTTTCAAATCACATTTTCTAATGTGAAGTATTGTCTATAAGGTGCCCAGTGCCACCCAAATAGCAGCCAGTGTGGCTGCTGCCCTGGGATACCCCAAGTTCTTCATTCACTGACTTGGAGAGCTTAGATAGAAGTAACAGTGATTGCAAGTTGCAGAAAGGTTTGCTTGTTCTCTGTACAGGAAGGAAGAGGGGAGAAACCAGCAATAGCTCCCAGTGTTAGGATGGTCAAGGTGACTTCTGTAAGACATCTTGCTAAGGACTCCTACCCCCAATCTTGCACCTGCCTCTGCAACCTGGTATTTATACACCTGTCTCCCTCTCTGTGAAATTTGTTTAGGACTTGTAGTATTTAGAGGGCATTATGTATGTTAATTTAACTAAAATCCTTAGTAGTAAAGCTGGGAGAGCTAGCTAGAGATGAAGGAGGCACAATTTCATGGAGAGCTACTTTAAGTTTGTGGCTTATAAATGTTACTCATCATATTCACGATTGCTTAGTCATGTATTTCTTCCAAACTTCCAAATTGTGCTATGGCTTTGTTGTAAGTAAAAGAATCTCATTTCATATTATCCATTACATTTCTGTTTCATCTCTCCTCTAAGCAGCTCCGAACACAGTCGTGTATATATATTCAAACAGCAATCCTATTGGTAGGGCAAGAAAAGGAAATGGCTAGAATAGTGTTTCCAGACCTTGACAGCTCTCAGATGTGTGGACTCCAATTCCCAGAATTCACCAGCAGGCCCTGCAATGGAATCCATATATCTGAAAGCTGCCAAGCTGCCAGGGATGAGAAATACTGTGACAGAGTAAGATAAAGTAGGTAATAAAAGATAGATTTTTAAATTAAGCTCATCAGTTCTCAATGATTCTCAAAGTTAAGAATGTGAAACTGATTAATAGAGAGGAAATGAGGTGACACTTGCATTCTAAACATAGAACTATGAAACAATTCTTCCTGGTTCCATTTCTAGACGAATAAATAAATTACAAAGCTGAATATCAACTACATAGTATCTCTAGGAGAAGAAAATTGTGACCCTTCTTCTGTTTCCACTTCCTCATTATGATTCAGCAGTCACTCCACTGAATCTTCTTAGTAATACTGCTGCCCATAGGAGTACAGTATGTGAGAAATAGCAGCCTTAATATCAGTTCTCAGATATTATTATTATTATTTGATGTTTGTAGTTTTTTTCCCTTTTGAAAGTATCTAATGAAAACTTTGGAAATATAGAAAGGGATTGGCTGAAATGCAAACCAACACATTTAGTTTCAAAACTTTCTTTTTTACAATTGTTTAAATCTTTATTAAATTTCATAATAGAAAATACAAATGAAAATAAAGAAAGTAGGAAAAGAGAAAAAGAGGGGAGGAAAAGTATGGGTTAAGAAGAAATTTCCATCTTATTTAATCTTCAAGAAGCTTTTAAAACTTTTGAATAGATCACTATCTGTAAAACATTTAAGTAACCAGTTAATTAAAAACTGATTTTTTAAAAATAGCATTTGGCCTTTCTCAATCTTGTAACTTTTATATCTGGGGTCCCCAACAATGGGTCATGGACCATTGGTTCATGTACCTGGCTGTGGCCTGTTGGGAACCTGGCTGCACAAGCAGCGGGCGAGCATGTGAAACTCCATTTATGGAATTAGATTGGGTACGTGAAACCATCTCCTCCCTCTGCTGCCCACTGCCAGTCAACCGAGCTGGAAAGGTTGAGGACTGTTGTTCTATATAATGAGCAAAATTTCCTAGTTTCCTTTCACCATGTCCATTTTGTTAACTATTGACAAGTAACTATTTCTTCTTTCTATGTTTATAAATAAGAACAGTGGGTGAAAATAGTTAAGAACCACGGTGGTGCAGTGCAGTGGTGGGATTCAAATTTTTTTTACTACCGGTTCTATGGGCATGGCTTGATGGGCATGGCTTGGTAGGCATGGCAGGGGAAAGATACTGTAAAAGCTCCATTCTCACCCTCTCCAAGGGAAGGATACTGCAAAATTTCCATTCCTTCTCCACTCCTGGGAGAAAGTTGCCATCACTTCTCCGAACCACTGAAAATTTCCGCTACCGGTTCTCCAGAATTAGTCAGAACCTGCTGAATACCACCTCTGTGCAGTGATTAGAGTGCAGTACTGCAGGCTACTTCTGACTGCCAGCTGCCTGAAATTTGGCAGTTTGAATCTCTCCAGACTCATGGTTGACTCAACCTTCCATCCTTCCAAGGTCAGTAAAATGACGACCCAGATTGTTGGGGGCAGTATACTGACTGTGTAAACCACTTAGAGAGGTTTGTAAAGCACTGTAAAATGGTATATAAATCTAAGTGCTATTGTTATTGCTAACTGCAACAGTGGAGCCAATACGTTTCCTTGCAGAATTCTCAGTCTGCAGTTTGCAGTTCTCTGCTGCATTTTGCAGCAGTGTTGAAAGGAATAAAAAGCTCTGAAGTCAATCTTGATGTCATCAGGTAAGTTTGAGAGCAATGGATTAATTTGGCATAAGGCAGCATTCTGTTAGGCTAGCTCACAGAATGACTTATCTATTTTTGAGAAAAAATAAATAAATAGCTTGCATTTGTCTGAATGGTATCAATAATCTAAGAAACAAATTTCACTCTTTACATCAGAACTAGGAGGTCTGTGCTGAGTAATCTAAATGATCATGCCCAATGCCAAGGGATGCTAGAGATGAAATTCAGAAACATCTGGAAGACCATAACTTGTCCATTTTTGCTTTATCTACCAGCATTTATTAACCTCTCTGGAATTTAGAGCGTGTGTCTCCTAACCTTCTATGGATTTCATTTTACGCAAAGACAGGTGCCCCTTGGTGAAGATTCATACCTGTTTAATAATCTCAACCATTATATGGGAAAACACTTTTCTATACGTTCCAGTCTGGCACTTTCCATATATGAAAATAAAATAATCCTGATATATATATATATATTATAGGTATCTGAATAATGATACTATATTTTGAATATAGTTCATTGCCTGCAGAAAAGAATCCAAGGAGAACTTTGCTAGATCAAATCAAAAGCTTATCCAGTCCAGTATTATGTGTCCTATAGTAGCTAATCAGCTGAATCTGTGAATCTCATAACTGGATGTGAAGATACCAGCCAGTTTACATTGTGCTTCCTAACAATTAATATTTAATCACACAGCTGTTCTTTCTAAGTGATAACCATTAACCCAATCTTCCATGAATCTGCCTAGACCATATCATCAATATTGATTGTGGCAATATAATTGAACTATAATGTTAAATAAATACAATAAATATTTTCTTTATTGGTCCCTCTTTATTGGACCAATAAAGAAAATATTTAGTCTTACCTTCTTTCTGTTTCTACTGTTTTCAGTGTTATGCTTTATTTAATTACAGGACTTCTGCTCAAAACTGAACTCTCCAAAAATCATTCCTCGTAGAAACTGGTTTATTTTGAATCACAGCCACTTCCATTCAGAACACTTTGACATAGTTCTGAAGCCTGGTATTCTACCAAAGGATCAACAAGCATATTGATCTCGATCCAACATATGAATATGAATATAAGAAACCAAACTATTGGAACAACCAATCAACAAGAGAACCAATCAGCTGCTCAGAATTTAAATATAGCTCCAAACGAACAACCAATCAAACAACCATCTGACCACACTGTCACACAAAACATTTATAAACTAAATGAGAATAGGACAAGAAAATCCTGCTAATGATGTAATCTAGTTTGGTAACAAAACATTCAGAAATGAAATTGAAACAAGCTTGGAGAGCAAATCACTGCGAAAAACCATTTGTTTGTATTTAGTAAGAGTGAAAGATTGAATGCCAAGTCCTCTACCCCACCCTGCCCCCACACCAGCCAAGCCAAATAAAGTATCTTCAGCAACATGGGGACAGCTCCTTTATTGCACTTTCTACCCTACTGCAATGTATATGTGATATCAACATTGCTAAAGTCCACTACTGGCCTATTTTACCTCTGACTCTCGACTTCTTTCCCAATCAGGTGACAAATAGGTCGGAAAATGTCTCAGCAACATGGATTTGACCTCTGCACACATAGTCCAATATCTTTTTAAATTATTTTTATTATGTTTTGTACATCTTTACATTTTTCATTTAAATCTAAAACAAAACTGTGACAATGTTATTACATGTATAAATCTCCATATAATTACATTCAGATGTATATATGTTTTCCTTATCTCTCCTATTTCAAATCCTATTATTCAACCAATCACACCATTTATCCCATACACATAGTCCAATATTACAGAGAGCTAAAATTTATTCCTTTGCATTGATGAATTTTGCTCCTGGGAAATTTCAATATTTCCCAAATTTGTAGCCTTATTCCCAGTCTGTTTTCACGGCCCTGAGCCTGTTTTCTGCACAGTTTTCCAGAACATGTGAAACTGATATATAAGACTTAAGACATTTCTAAGTTTCTAAGCTCTTTGTACATCTCAAGCAATTTTCCTTTCAGGAGAGCTGTCTGAATATTGTGGAATAATGCAACAGTTCTAAAGTCACCCTAAGTTCTCTCTATAGTCTCATTACAGGTATAGTGTTCATTTATTTGGTGATTCTGTCAGATAATTCAGTCTTGTAAACTTCAATATACATTGCTCCAGGGGTGGGATTCTACTGGTTTGGACCGGTTTAGATGTACCAGTAGCTCCGAAGATGAGTTGGTAAGGAACTGGTTTGCTGCAACACTCTGTTGTTGGGCCCATCTGCCCGCCCCTGCTCTTAGCTGCTTTTTATCCCCTCATCTGTTTGGCGTGGCAGAGCAGATTGCCGAGGTAATCAGCTGAGAGGCACATTAGCCGATTTTTTTAGTTGCTACACGAGTGCGCTAAGCATGTGATCACCGAACCAGTTGTTATACCGGCAGCATCCCACTCCTGCATTGCTCCCATCCCGACCTTGGTCTCCCAAAAAAGAATTAATGATTACATAAAATTTGCATAGACATGTTTGTTAAAAAAATAGGCATATTTAGATATAGCACAGGGGTGGCGAACACGCGGCTCTCGAGCCGCATGCGGCTCCCGGCCGACATGAATGCGGCTCTTTGCCGTTCCGG
>JAOYMU010000077.1:15714930-15731777 GCA_025802295.1 Psammodynastes pulverulentus
CATGGTTATGTTTATACTTATATGTATATCCAATGTATGTATGCTTGACAAAACAAACAAACAAACAAACAAACAAACAAATTTAAATTTGCTTTTTAGAACCTGGGGCCATCTCAAATCTGGAAATCTAAATTTAAAGTAAATCAATTCATACAAGTTTTAAGTAAATGTGTTTTTGTTTCAAAATCCTGGCTGATGTTTATGGGTACTTCTACGTAGCCCCAATTCCATTCCAGAGTGTCTGCCCACTATTTTGAAGCTAGCCATGAGATTATGTTGGTTCATATTGGCCCAGTAATCCAATGAAAATCCTCTAATCTCCATGAACAAATAGATGCTTCCCACCAGAAGCCAGCCAATAAGAAAGCAAAAGACATAATTCATTCTTGCCCCTTGAACTGTAATAAATTCTCTCATAAGAACAATCTCATCAAAATTCAACAAAAAATATAAAAAAAAGCTAGCAATCACCCCAGTTCAATTCCTTTTAAAAAAAAACACACTTCTGTACTTGTGTAATTGCACAGAAGCTGATTGGTGAAGCTTTTAAAATCCGCTGTTGAATTCTTCTGAGCAGGAAAGATATGCAGAATGCTGTTTGCACAATATCCATCTATTAAGAAATTATGTGCATTTTTTCTGCACATTTAAATAAAGAGGCTTCTAGACCATTGGAACACATCTCATTCTAAGGGAAAGCCATGGGGCTGAAACAAGAAATTTGCAACGAGATGGCAGCAACAGAAAGGAAAGAAAGCACCTGTGGTGAAGCTAGGTGATCATTGCTGTTACCATGGAGTTACTATCAAAGCATGCCTGGTCTGTCCTTTCACCAGGAAGCTGCTGGCAAAGCTTTCTTCCACAAGTTGTGCATGGTGGCTTCTTTGCAAGACCTAGGGAAGGAGGTCTCACATGGCCAGCACCTGACTTTTGAAGTGCTAAGTCTCCCACTTGTCAGGACCAGTTGGACCAAGAAGACAATGGAAGTCAGATGGGGTGGTGGACTGCAGGGTGGCAGGACCTTGAAGTGCAGGGTGATATAGGCTGGGTTTCCTGCACTGGCTGTGGCTTTGTGCTGCACTGCATCTCAGGGCGTCTTGTTGCCCAGAGCTATTTGACATCAAGATTCATGATTGCATTACTTAGCAAAATAAATGTCTGTTCCAATTGCCATCATACCTGAAGAACTATCTACATTGAACGTCCTCAGCCTGCTCCTTAGTCTCCCACCATCCTGTTTCCACCTGCTGTTTTCAATTGATCCCAAGATGTTGTTTTCATTTCCCTACGTGACTGGTCTGCAACAAAGGCTGACTACTAATGACTTGCTTGCACCTAAGAGTTGAGAAAGCTGATGTGGCAAGAACTATGCCAAAAGAATAATAGTCCACTTGCAAATTTCAACACTGCCCCACCCCTGTTTTGCCTTGACTGATACAGAGACAGAAAAATAACTCGCTCAACCCTTACACATGCAGCTTTGAGAGAACAAGCAGGCTGGGAGCACCTTCTGAATGGCCCCAAAATTTTGCATTGAGCTACTTTAACCATCCATCCCATTGTTAAAAGAGAAAGATTTAAGCATCACTTTCTAAGAAATCATGTTAAATATCCTATTAGTGTTCATCAGGAAAGATACTAGCAAATGTTTATGTATATGTATACACACACACACACACACACACACACACACACACACCCCAGATGTTGACATGTATCACAGTGTCTCCTGTGCCCTCAAAATTTCCTTCTCAGATACATAGCACTATTTCATATAGGATTAGAACCAGGTAAGATATACTGAATTACTGACTAACTGCTATTCATCACCGATGTCCAAAACATTCTGTCCACAAACTACCTACCCACAATGCAGGGGTTTCAGAAGGTTGGTGCCAAAATACAAGTTTTGAATTACAGAATAAAACAGGGCTAGTCTGAAGGATATAGAAATATGGGGTGGGAGGGAGAATAAAAAGCCAACGGGCAGAGCCAGTGGGATATCCCAAACTAGGATGTTAGTTGCAGAACCAGTTGAGAAGTGAATGCAAGGAGAATACAAGAAGGTAGGTAGGTTAGTGGCTATGCCATGACAAGATGTTGGCAGTGGATGATAGGACAGGAACACACTGGCAAGATTGAGGGTGGGCACACCGGTGGAATATACTATGTTGGGAATTGCTGAGAACCAACATAATATCAAATCCAGGATGTGATACAGAAATATATTTTCAGAGTATTTTGAACTTTGGGAAGAGATAAAATCCTAATATATGAACAGTTCTAGATTACCGGTATATCTTACCTTCTTATAAAACCAGAGAAATAATGTATTGTTTCAGCAATACTTCAAGAAATATAAAAATACTAAACTTTTAAAGTGTAGGATTTATTGTAAAAACACATGATTTATTGTAGCATATGTTTATATAGATTGTTTCTGACAGACTATCACATAAAATGTTGTATAAAAATGACTGCTTTTGGCAAAGCAATGAGGTTACACAATGGAAACCATAAAACACTTAAATTTATGGTATGGCCAATCTAAATACTATGAGTGATTAATAATTCTGTAATATATGGAACTTTTTGTCTTTTCAGAACTTCTTTCCCACTATGAAAAGTTATGAAGTAAAAAGGAAATTTTAAAGAGGAATGTTATTCCTCTTAATATAGGGAGCTGTACCTTCTTTATAAATAGTTGCTCCTTCTCCTGTAGTTGAGGGGAATGTTCGGCACCTAATGCTCGTCCATGCTCCGTTTTTTTATTCAATCTGTTTTTCCAGTCTTCTTCACCACTCTTCTTTAGAAGTGCCAGCCTGAAGAAAAGAAAAATATATGGACTTAGTTGGATCTATGAATGCAAATTGTGTGAAGTAACTAAATGTATTCCACTAAGAATTCCATTCAATAATGGAGATAAAGCAAATTCTGACTTTTCTGAAATTTTATTCTTTGACATAACCATACTTTATATTTTAGTGTATACATACTGAAAAAAAGATTTAGGAACTAACCCATGATACAATCCTTAAATAAAAGTAATCTGACATAAATACAATGAATGCTGGATCATTTAAACATTGCATACAAACAAAAATCCAGTCATAAGTGAACATAAATTCTTCTTTCAAAAAATCTATGAAGAGTTGTATTCATTATTTTAAATACTGAAATGGCATTCTTTTTCATCTTAGAATTATTTTGGGCAGGACTCTATGAAACTCAGTCTGATAATTAAAACTTAGAAAGGAAAGACAAGAACGCTGCTGTTGTGGTGGATATTAACAAACACAGTGTTGAGACTATGCCCTGATCAGACACCGCTTGCGTGCAGTTTAAAAAGGACACGATGACAATTTGAAGCAAATTCAGACAAGCACTACCAAATAGTGAGGTCTGAAAATAAGACTTTTTAAGAACAGTTACCATCTTGTTATTAAATCCTAGTTTTAAAAAGTTTGACAGTTTTCTTACTTCCTTTCAGCAAAAAAGGATAATGTGCCACATAAACTTGGGGCAATTGTGCTTCGTGGTGAAATGGAAGCATCAGACCCCAAACATAGGATCTTCTATTCTAAATGAGGATGTCCACTCCTCATTTATAACTGGCATCTCAATCTTTATCACATCCCATTCCAAAATGTGAATTGTGTGTAAATGTGGGGTATTGGTGCTGTGTCTTGTACAACTGAAGGTGATTTTAAAAAAGGCCATCCAAGAAATGCAATGTTCGTTAGAATGTTCAAAGTAAGATTGAGAAATGAAGAACCACAGTAGAAGGTGCTGTCCCAGTTCAGTTTCCACTTGAGTTTTTTTCCTCTTTTTTCAAATGAAAGCTTACTATTATTAATTTTTTAAACCTCCTTACTCTTCTTCGCTCATCAAACTAAGCCTCAGGACAGATAAATGAATTCAAGCATATTTTTCTGTTATAAATGGACTATTACCCTTCTTTCATTTCATGTTCCTTATCTGTACTTTCCGGTTTTCCCTTACAGAAAAGGAAACCTTAAGTGAATTGACATTATACAAAAAGGAATGTTAAAAGACAAATAAACAATATAAAATATTATTTGCCATTACAAGAATTACAATATAAGCAAACTGACTTCGGTCCTTAATCACATATTCCGATTATAGATGATGCAAGACTAATGAGCAATTTATCAATAAACAAGAAGATAAAAAAAGATAATTTAGAATGGAGACAAAGATATACACAGCTGTACCATCTAATCCAGCACCCAATTAGCAAATCACTTTCTCTGACACTTCTATTATATGGCAAGTAAATCTACATGTGCACTTGCGTTTTGGTACAAATATGGTGCATACCGCAATTAGAATATAATTTATCCTTACTTTTCCATTCCAAAACTGAGTGTTAAGTTATGTGAGCATTCTATTGTGCTTAAAGATATGTTAGGATAAATAATGCCCACTTTTTGTCCAAGACAGGTTGGTTTTCCTCTCTTTGAGGGATATAATGTACTTATAAGAAGCCAAGCTGCAACAGACTGACATCAGTGATGGTATTCTGCCGATTCGTACCTAATCATGCGATCCGGCAGCACTGGTGAGTGGTAGCTCTGACGATCGGTGTTTGGGCATTTTTTGGGGCCCTCCCACCTGCCCACGCTCTTTCTTTACCTTTATCCGCTCAGCTAAATGACGCGACTGAGCGGATTGCCCTGCTAGAACAGCTGAGAGGCACTTTGGCTGGGGCTTGTCTGAGCTGCGCACGTGCACGCGCTATCACTGAACTGGTGGCAATGCTGGTAGGAAACCACCACTGACTGACATGAACATTAATCTCTGTCACCTTGTCAGGTCATTGTTTTTCCAATCCCTCCACCAGAAATTCTGACCACCACTTTCTTCCATAGAAGATTTTATTGAACACATGAAAACATTGGCCTTTTAGGGACATTTCTGAGATGACAACCCAATATCTCCCCATGAAATTTATGAAAGTGGCAAACTGTGCACTGGTGACTACCCATAGTCCTCGTCTTATGACCATAATTGACCCCAATGTTTCTATTGGTGAGACAGCTTTTAAGTGAGTTTTGCTCTGTTTTACAATCTTTCTTGCCCCAGTTGCTAAGTGAATCACGTCAGTTTATAAGTTAGTAACCCAGTTGTTAAGTGAATCTGTCTTCCCCATTGGCTTTGCTTGTCAGAAGGTTGCATGACCGTGGGACACTGCAACCATCCTAAATATTATCGAGTTACTAAGAATCTGAATTTTAATCATGTGATGAGGAGGGTGCTACAGTGGTCCTAAGTGTGAAAAAATGGTCCCACGTCACTTTTTATAGTGCTATTGTAACTTTGAAAAGTCACTAAACAAATGGTTGTTGAGAACTACCTATAATCCCAGTTCTTCATGCAGTCTGCAAATGTTACTTCCTTGCTTAAAAGTAAGAAGAAAATATAGGTCATGAATTATACCAAGCCAAATTTCTTACTGTATGAAAATCTTGACATCTTGACATAATTCTGAAAGTTACTAAAATGATCAAACTACAGTTTTTACATTGTAACCCTGCCATGGAAAAAAAGATGTGTGGCCAATAGCTGTATTGGGAATTATATATAATGTGTGCTTAAAAGGAAACCATGCCAAGATAACTTAGATTTTGCACAGATGTGGAATAGTGTATTGTAACATGTTCATTTGTTGAATTGCTATAATTCAATCTGCTTCATCATATGGATCGAGCAAAGCGTAACGTTTTTTTCAGTTTGATACCGACAACATAGTTTCATGCCACAAAAAAAGCTCTTTGTTTAAAAAAAAAGAGTGGGAGACTCACAAAATGCTAAATGCTGCATTCACAGTTATATTTTTTGCAACAGGATAACTGTAATGAGCAATTGCTTGGTTTGCTCTCCTTAAAGTTAACCATTTATTCAGCTGTCTGATTAAAACCACATTTCAGACTTTGTTTTCTCATGTCTGCAAGGATGCCTTACTTAAAAAAATTAACTATCTGATAGGACTGAGTGTCATGTTGCTCTATTTTTAGAAGTCAAAAAAGTGGCTTAAAATATGCAAAGATACCTTGGTACTCGTCTACTTTAAAACTCATCAAATTTGGTACCTGACGCATTTCAGTGTGAACATTTTGTCACCTAGTGCTCGTCATTTGTTTGGTACTCAATGTGTAAGCTAGAACTACTAGGTCTCAGCTGCCTCGTGACTTGCTACAAAGGGTCACGTGCTAAGTCACATGGTTTGTTTGGTACTTGCTGTTTTTAGTACTCGTCATGCCTCCTGGAACCAATTAACAGCAAGTACCAAGGTACCACTCTATATAGATGAAGATTGTCCACAAGGAATGGTCTTCTGTATCATTACTAAACTAGACTCCTCCTATAAATAAGAGGACAATCATACACTCAGAAGAGTCTATTTACCTTTCTTTAATGGACATAGTTTTGCTGGATGCATCCAGGATGTCCTCTGTTATTTCAGCTTTACTGTCACTAAAGCCTTCTTTTCCTAACAGCTCAAAGGTTTCCTGTTGCCTACAGGACAGCAATGCTGCTGATTGAGAAACACTTTCTGTTGCAGCTGCTCTAAACTCTGAAGATGGTTCATCAATCTCTGAAGGGGAGAAATTCATCATTAGTGCTTCATTGCAAGAACCTCCTGCATATTTTGCATCAATTAAATCGATAAATGACTTCTACTTTTTAATATGCCTTTATAGTACTCATAACTAAAAAATAATATTTGTCCTCACAGTTAATAGATTACTGCAGCTTTTAAAATATGATTTTAAAAAATCTTCCAAGATTGACTTCCCGGGGATTACAGAGAGCTGTATAATGTCTGGGTGTGGTTTCTCAACTTTCCAGACAGATTTTCAATCTTGGTGTGCCTTGGAAAAGATGTAGCTGCTTTGAATGTGGAATATGATTTTCACATTTCCACATGTTCCAAGCCATAAATGCTAGCCTAGAAACCAGGATACTGTGAGTTGTAGTCCCATCATAGGCATGAAACCTGGGTGGGAAAGTCTGGGCCGCCCTATCAGCCCAACTTACCTTACAGGGTTGTTGTGTGGAAAATATAAGGAAAAAGGAATATTAGATATGTTCACCACCTTGAGTTATTTATAAAAATAATGGAGGTGGAATAATCTGAAATAACCTTTTATTATTATTTAATAAAAATAGTAATCAAAAATAATCTCTAAAAAATAATACCTTTTTTTTCAATTGCCTGAAGTGCTAAGCAATAGTAATACAACACTTCTACTTTATCAATAAATTTAATTTGAAATGTCCAATTCACTGTGGGATAGCGATTCTGATAACCTTTTATGTTATTCAAGCACTACTTATTTTCATAGTTTTTGTTAATCTTTTTAGGAACCTTCCAATTTGTCTGGATTAGTAATAACAAATATTTCTCAGCAGGTGGCAGCACTAAATTGATCTGAGTTGATTTTAGCCCTGGTTAGATTTTGAATGTTAGATCCAAAGACTATGGGCTATTTGTGTTCCTTGCTTAGTACATCATAGTATAGAAGATAAACTTAATCAGAATTTGGATCTGTAAGACTGCCAATTCAAAGACACTAAATCATATCACCTCTGGTTTAAATATATAAAAGATGCCTCTATACAAAGATAATTTATGAAAAGTTGGGTTCTCCATAAGGTGATTGCAAAATATCTAGTAGGTTTTCCCTGATGAATAAATTGGCACTTTCCCTTCTATATCAAATAAAAAAGAAACTTGTGAAAAGAGTACTAGATTTCTTTGTTCCTTGTAAAATTAAAAGCACTATGGGTGAAAGCTGACTTTTTGACTTTTCTCAACTGTTCAGAAAGAAATACTGTCTAGTTTGTTTTTAAAAATTGTTCTATAACACTATATGTGATTGTTGGGATTGTTTTATTGCAAGGGATTAAAATAATTGCAGTGTGTAAGGCTTTTATAGATTAAACAAAATCTAATGATTGCTTTTAAAAAGGTAAATATTTAGAATTAAATATCAATCAGTATCAACTGCATGTTAATCCTTATTCTCATAGTAAGAAATGTGTTTTGATATCTTGTACAAATATTCAAATACTTATTTGGTTCATATATTATTCCAAGCCATGATTTGTTTAACCATACTTTTACTAAATCTCAAGGGCTTGATTTGATGTGTACAGTAAATTAAAACATAAACCATGATTTACAATAATTTATTCACTGAACAAAGACACTATTTTATGCAGAAAGGATTTTCAATTGTTTTTAAATCAAAAAACTGTAAATGTATTTCAGCATATTTGCATTAGGAAAAAAAGATGAATAAAGAAAAATAGACCTCTTTAAGATCATTTATCTTTACCTTACCCTATGGTAAGATGGTTGGCTAATACATTTGATAAGTAAATAAATAAAAATTAGAACATAACTTGACTTTTAGAAATTTCACTTGTTCTCTCTCTGGGGAGAACAACCACATGCTATATTGCGATATTTTTTCCCCCCGGAAAAGCTATGGAAGATTGGTATGAAAATATCATCATTGATTTTATTAAAGAGGGGAAAAAATCTAACTGATACATTTGATAATGAAATAGATTTCCTAACAATAACTACTAATAGGTTATAATCATTTACTGAATTTAGGACAGCAATATTTAATTGATTAATCAGGCAACTAACTCAAAAATGTGTTCCAGTTAATCAGGCAGCTTTTTAAAATGCACATTTTAAACGTAAGAATTTATAAAGGGAATGAAGGGTATTTTTAGATTGTAGCTTACAAGGCATGTTGCTTTAATCCATTTTATGTAATTTCATTTTCACTTACACATATACAAACATACACACACCTTCATTGGGACCTAAATGCTGATTAAAATTTGTATAACGAGGAGATTAAGGTTTATTTAGACAAATGAAGAACTGGAAAGGAACCATTTACCTCTTTGCAGTGTTGAGTCCCTGGCAATTCCTTCACACTCCATCAATTCCTCAAAGGACTGCCCTTTGACTCCTTGTTTCCCTGGCAGGATGTCAATGACCTTTTCTTCAGTACGCTGACAAAGAGACTGTGGGCTAAGCAATTCCATGCTGCTTTTTCTTGGGAAAGCATACTTCATCTCTTTATTGTAGTCCACTGTTTTATCAGGAAGAGGACGTGGGGGCTCTTCCTCAAAGGAGCTATGCTTTCTTATGCCATTCATTTCCCATTTTGCGAATTCCTTGGCCTCTGCTTCTTCATGGTCTCTCAACTGCTGATTTTTCTCTCTTATTTCTAAGGAAGGCTGCCACAACTCTCTTTTCGGGGTACTTTTTAATGACAAATCCATGCTTTCCACTGAAGGGTGGTATTTGAAATCAGGATTACTGACCATCCGATCTTCTGTTGCCTTCACATGGAGATCTTTATTAAATAATGGTGATAAAGCTGATATCATGGTTGATACAGATGTTATAGTAGTTGGAGACAGAGGAGCGATCTTCTCATTGTCACTTTGTACCTATGGAATGACATAGAGACTTAAAACTGGTTGTCTACAAGAAAAACTGTGTAATAACCAGCAATTATGCTAGCTATTCATTATTGTAACCTTTCAGATGCTGAGTTGGCAACACAATCGTACTGAAGCGCAAGGACTCTAGTGAAAATGAAATAGAAGAAAACAATTATGTTTTCTGTTCCTCTTTAGCCATAATTCCATATTTTTAAAATGCTGCTTCTGAAAATAGTTGCCATTCAAAATTTTCAATGGTTCTCTTTTCATCAACTGAGAAATATATTTATTTACAAACCTACTTTTCTTAACATCTTAACAAACCTACAATTATAAAGGTTGGCTGATGAATGTGGGAAATTAGAAATAGAAATGGGGAAATCTTGGTCCTTTCCTGATGTTAGATTAGAACTTCTATTGCCCCAATCTCTGATTAGGGCAGCTAAAGTCTAGCATTTATCTGGAAGGCCACAAGTTCTCCAGCTGAGGATTAGAAAGTCAAATTGGGCCTCAGATTCAAACCCTTATTCAGAAGAAAACTTGCTGGGTGACTTTCAGATGAAGTTTTCCAACTAAGTTCATCTATCATACTAAGTCATCATTTGCTTAATTCTGTTCAGCTGAATTAATAAAGAACCAAATAGCACAATGATACACACAAAAATAATCACATTTTGGCTTAGCACAATACATGAACTCAACCTCTTCATAAAATCTATCTTATAAAAGTTGCAGAAAATAAGCATGGGAAAAAAGAATTGGAGTGAACTTTGTATGTAAGTTGGAGGAACGGTAAGATAAATATATAATTGTTTAATTAAAAAAATACTTTGCACTGTATTTCTAAATATTTATGTACATGATCCGGAAGCATTAGCCTTTATATTTTAATTCTACAATTCAATTACAGGTATGGTTAACCTATTAGTGCTACCACTTTTAAATAAAATTTATAGAATGTACAGGTTTTAAAAAATATTATTTGCTGCATAACATTAGCCAACAAACCTATGCCACCATGGGTTAATTATACTGGGGAAAAGAACCTTAACGTTAAAAGATATTTGCCATTTATACCGTTTTTCAATCCTGAAAGCTAGTTTAACAATATTGGCCACATACAGATGAAAATAAGATAGACACAATTCTTGAATATTCGCTGGTCACAACTAATCCTAATAAAAGTTGTGTTTGATTATTGGGTGTAAGAACAGTAGCAGCAAACAACCTGCTTATAAATCAAATCATCTAAGCCTAGAAGATAAACACAGTTCATGTTTACCCTATTTATAGGCAAGTTGGTTCCAAGTAGCAGCTGGGCCTCTGAAGTTAAATTTCCAATATGGAAAGAATTCGTGGTGTACTTGTACCTAAACCAAGGGGGATTTATTTTTTACCTAGTAAACATATTTAGAATTAAAGAGCGAGCATATAGCTTTGGGAGTTCAGGGATAGAACTGTGACAAGGAGAACTTGAGATCTGCTTATGACAATACATCAGCTGCACATTTTCTCGAGTAAGACAGATATTAACAGTTTCAGGTATTTCAAGAACTTACAGAATTGATGTGGGGCAGCCTTTGCATTTAGAAATGTCAGCTTAGGTAGAGCACAGCTGTTAGGTACCTATATAACCGTCTTGTTAACAATCATGCAGCATCAATATTGTACTGTCTTCACTGGTTTGCAAAATTAAAAATGATTTTGAACTGACAGCTACCTTGCATTAGAAAAATGTGTTTGGGTGTTTAAAGTCTTCCTTGTGATAAGAGGTTATCTCTACATGCTGAGACACTAATCGTACAGCTTGGTTAACAGCAGTGGTGCTGCTATCAGATGAAGTGCTGGACCACATTTTTATGCAAGGACGTTTAATGAAACAGGACATTAAATTCCACGTGGATAATTTTCTACCGAATAAACATGACATGACTGAGTTGTGAACAGAAGAAAACATTTGCATTTGTACCTGCTCAACTTCTCCAAGAGTGACAGGCTGAGTTTGATAACGAGCTTTCGATCTCCTCTGTCTAAGATCCCTCTTCTTTACACAAACTGCCTTTGTTATCGGCTGAGACAATTTATTAAACAAGGCCATCTTTTCAGCCAAACTCAGGGTAGAAGAATCTGGTTCTTCAGACTGATCTTGCTTAGCAGCATCTTTGGCTTCCTTTATTTCTTCTCTGGCTGATGTTTTTGGGTGGGCAGATGCTTGCAACCTTAAAGGAAACTTCAGAATTAACATACCTAGCAGCTTTAATAGCACATGAGAAATTTTAAAAAAAATCAGGAAAGCTTCGAACAAGACCTAGGAAGAGTCAGGAGAAAAGTGTTGGCAACTTGATTTTATGCAGCTGGATCTGCATTATCTTTTTTTAATCCTATATTCCACATTTATCTAAGGGCAGTGTTTCAAAACCCAAAAGGACTCACAGCAATCCTGTTATGTTATGTTATGCACACTGTGTAACTAAATATCATAAGAAAGAAGGTATATAATCTTGATGAAAGGCTCTTCTGAACTCTCAGCTATTAAATTCAACATTTTTTTCTTTAAAACTCTCATTTTGATTCTTATTTGTTGTGAACATAGCAAGACATTTGTGTCATTTTCATAGTAACATGTATAAAAGAATACCAAACTCTTGAAATTGTTATACTTTTGCTTTGCAGGAATCCATTCTTAGGGTGAGGGATATCCTTCATCTTATCTAGCCTTTTCACTCACTGCCTACAATTTGAGAAAAATAGTGACTATGCTAAAACAATATCTATTCTATCGTTACTGCTTATGCGGTCTTTCAAGCTTGTATTACCCACAAAAGGAAGTGGGGAAAACATTAATCTTTGTGCAGCATGCTCAATTCATGGGAGGAGCAGGAAGGACTGAGCCAAATGTTTCGTAAGATCTATAGTGAGCACCACATGCATCGGTTTCTACATGCAAAACAGGCAACAATGACAGCAACACTGTTACATGGCAATTATTCCAAATTCTCTATGTTGGTTTGGGATCTATATGTATGTGTTTTTGTGTGCGTGTGTGCACACCTATGTAAGATAGAGAGAGACAGAGACAATGACTCAGGAAACTCCGGCAAGATTTCTCACACTTCAGGGAAAGTTAACACAGTAGCAGTGGGCATTAATTGAATGCATGATGCTTACGGCTTGAACCAGAGTAAGCTTGTGAGATCAGTATAATTATATCTTTCTATAATCCTGTATTTTACTCTTGATTAAATACAAAAGTTGAGCAGTCCTCAAGAATACTTAATTTATTATACACAACTTTATATTAATTTGCAGGGCAAATTAAGAACTGTATTGTCTTCTAAATGTTCAATCTTGCTAACCTTCTGCTTTGGATTCACCAAATTCCACTATCCATTTTCTCTTGAGCTATTAAGTTCAAACACATTCTCCCAATAAATATATAGAGACATTGGGAAACAGTGAAGAGTGATGGAAGGATGAGCCACGATGGTCTATATTGTGGGTAAAAGGATATTAATCCATCGATCCATTGTTGCAATTTAAAAATTATCAGCTGGCAATGCCAGCTATAGTCAACAGAAACAGAAATCCCAATAAAATCACTAGGCTTTAAGAAAATTTTGAATGGTTTCTTCTCACCATGTTTTAATCTTTCAATTCTGACCTTATCAGTTTCTTTTACAATTATTAAGCAGCTGAAGGGCAACCCAAACAAGAAGAGGAATTCATGCTTACACCTATAGATGGTGCAATTGTTCATCCTTCCATTAATCTTTCTAACTGTTAAGGGACTGGAGACAGAAAGGAAAGTGAAGATCCCATGAGCGTATCTGACTTTTTCCATGCGTTTCCCCTTTTTATATTTGAGAATGGGACCCTCCCCCTCCCAAAAAGAAAGAAACCAGATACTGTGCCTAATCTAAAAGCTCATGAATCAAGCGTGCAACAAGCAAAAAATTTGATTGCTTTTGCAGTAGACAAAGAAAGGTTTTTATAAGAAAGGTAACCATTCTTTAAAGATCCTCAAATCATCCAGTATGCTTGCTTTTACAGATGCATTTGCTAGCAATAAAGCTTGCGTTCCCTCTAACATGCAAATTGCGTCTCTCAGTACCTGGTAGGATGTACACTGCTCTTAACTATAGTGGGATTAGGTATTCTTGCCACTACAGTGTGGGTATTCACAGTACATGAGGCAGGGGTAGGTTCACTTAAAAAAAAAAGTAGCCAAGAGGAAGAAATATTCACAAGGAAAGAGAAAAGACAGCATTAAGGAAAGCATATAGTTTTCACAATGCAAGATGACATACAGTAGCTTTTCCAGAGTTGAATAAAGTTCAACAAATATTTTATAAAATTGCATTTCCAAGGCCAAGTTATCTGTTAACAGGAATGTTTCCCTAAAAAATTAACCGAGTTTCGTATTGTCTACAAGAGCACAGAGATTTGAAGGAGAGTCGCAGGATTTTATACATACAGAATTTGAATTCATTATTAGAAGGGTACATGCGTTTAGAAGGCTTCTGTTCTTCTGGTAGATTATGAAATTTCACTGGCAGAGTTTTTCAAGGAAGGTGATATATTTGATTTCATTTCATTTGTAATGCCAAGTAATATCAAGTATATCCTATTATCATCTGTGATTTATTAATTAGAGTATACATGTACTTTGTCCTGATTTAAATCACTGACTCCAAAAAAATGACAGTTTTTTCCCCCTTAAGCTACCATAATTTTCCACAAATTGTTCCCCTCTGCTAGGACCCCTTCATAATTACCTAGCTATAAATACTTCATGAATGGAAGTAAAACTGTCTAATTAAGAAGTCAAGCAAATATTTTAGCTAACATTTTGCTAGGACTTACGTGGCAGCAATGACCACTTCTTCCGTCGTAACAGGTTGCGTGCGTGATCTATCTTGCATCCGTCTTAATCTTCTTTCCACAGCAAAATTTCTTGAACATGATTTTGGAACACTTTGATCATCAACTGATTTTTCCATTTCCTGGAATTATATATATTACCAGCTTAAAAAGTGGTCTTGGATCAATACATGTATGGAGAAGAAAACTCCAGTGCATTATAAGAGTTTACATCCACACAGCTGTCTCTTTAAACTGAAGTAGTGAGAAATTTACATCTTCTGAGAAAAATAAGATACTTACTCTGAAAAGCAATCTCTTTGCAGCAACGCTCAACTTAGCTCTTTCATCTAATTTCTCTTCATCTACAGAAAAAATGATGCATTAGGCTCTAGGGCAGACAATCTAAATTGATCCCCCACAACACATACCTACAACAGAGGCCCCGAGTTTCAGTAGGTAAGCCCCATCAGTAATCATCAGTCTATGACAAATAATTATTACAGTAATAACCAGCAATCAGAACAAAAACTTGATCCGTTTGGTTCCTTGATGAATGAATGGAACTTATACCAATTGAAAACCCATGGGTTCTACAGCATGTATGGACACATGGAGATGACCGTGAAGAAAGCACCTAGAAGCTGTTAGGACAATCTGTGTTAAGTTCAGGCAGGTGGGAAAATAGTGAAAAAAAGGTCAGGTGATCTCACCTAAATTCTCAGACTAAAAAAGGGAAAACATGGGCAGACTTGCAATATTCTTTTACTATAACCTATTTCAATAGAGTTCTAATCTTCCTACAGAGAATCAGTGTCTTCATCTGGGTTTATCTTGTAAAGCTGACACAAAGCCATGAACACTTAAGCATAATAGCAACCTCTGCCTATAAGACCATCCTAAAGTCTACTCCAGCTAGTTCAGGAAGAAAGACACTGTGGCGGCTGATCAACAGGCAATGCTTCAAGACAATTGTTTTTCTGCCCTATACCTCTATCTTCCAACAGATCTTTAACTTTTATGAAGTTTATTACCAGATGTCCCCAGAGGCAAAGCATTTAAAACTGCAGCAGTCAGGATGTTTTCATGCTATCTTTTGTTATTAATTCCAAAAATTGATAGCATCTAGGGCAGTTTGCATTTGCAGCAGGTTTGCACAAGTTGAGACCAGATGTGACCTTTAGAGTTGCTGTTTGATTTATTCATTAGCCCTTAGACACTGACCTCTCTGATGATATCCTTTATTTTAGCTCCAAAAATTGTCTTATCACATCAACAAAAAAACAAGACCTGGCCTGTCTGACTTGCTAGTTAACTTGAAAGTTAAACGAAGAATGTATTTCTTGATAGCTATAGCATATAAGCACTGTCTCCTGCATAGTCCTTTAATATCAAAATGTCCCTCTCTGAAAATTAGTCTGTCTTCTTTCTCTTTGCTTTCAGAAAGGATGTTTTTGAAAATGTTCATTTACAACCTTCTCCAGAAGGTTGGCAGGTTGAGACCAAGCACCGTCTGACGGGATGAGCTCTTGTTTCCCCAGCTCCTGTCAATCTAGTTTGAAAGCATGCAAATGCAAGTAAATAAATTGGTACCATTTGGGTGATAAAGTAATAGGGTTCTGTGTACCGCAGCATAGTCATGCTGTTCACATGACCACTGAAGTGTCTTCGGACAACGTTGGTTTCCTCGGCTAAGAAATGGAAATGAGTACCGCCTACTAGAATCGGACATGACTGGGAAATCTTTACCTTTTACCTATTTTACCAGTATATCACTAGCTGCCCTCAAGGTGTTGAATGTATTATCCTTATGTTTTATTACATCTTATGTAATACTGGATGGGTGAATCCCTGTTCCCACTCTTTAACGTCCATATGAAGGCAAGAGAATGTTCAGATTAATTTTTATCCAGCAACATGCCAGTCAGTATCTATATTCAAATGAGGTTAGGAAAACATTCCACTCAGTCCACTTAGCAAAAAAATATAGCCTGATGTTTATTTATTAAATAACAGTGAACATTAAAACAATGAACTGGAAAAAAACAGGATAAAAGGCAGACAAAAGCAGCGAGAAAGAAAGATATGAATAGGCCTCCCCCACAAACAAATAGGCACACAAAAGACATATATAACAGTTGCAACCTCCATTCTGCTACTGAAGAGGTGTAGGAAACAATTTGTAGGATGTGGTTAATATATCTAATACAGTTTGGAGTGTGGTTATTATTATTATGTTGTTCTATCCAACTTTTATCTTTATCTTTTGTCTGAAATGGTTTATGGCAGTGGTTCTTAACCTGGGTTCGATCGAACCCCAGGAGTTCGGTGAGTCAGTCTCGGGGGTTCGGTGGAGGTCAAGACACACACTTGACTCATAAATATATATCTACATATATTTTATTAAGAAGGGTTCGGTGAATGCACATATGAAACTGGTGGGGTTCAGTAGAAGGGTAGAAGGGTTCGGTGGGGTTCAGTACCTC
>JAOYMU010000077.1:15764014-15778598 GCA_025802295.1 Psammodynastes pulverulentus
GCTGTGGTAGTATTGGCATCAGGTGGGATATAGACTGCAGTAATCAAAACCACACTGAACTCCCGGGGAAGATATATAGGTCTGCATTTAAGAGTCATATACTCTAGATCCATGGAGCAGTGGCTGTCTACAGTCTTTGTATTGCTACACCAGCTTTTGTTCACATAAAGGGTTAAACCTCCCCCTTTGCTCTTGCCAGAATCTCTACTCCTATCTTGCCTGAGGGTAATTTAGTTATAGGACATGTGCTTTGTGCAAAAAGCTCCACTCTGGCACTTGCTAGAGAAATTTGGAAAAATTCGTGCTGGAAATCCTGGAGAGATAAGCCACCTCATACAAGATTAAGCTATCAAGAGCTGGCAGAAGGCAACTTCTTAAGAACTTACAATGTCCTTTACGTATTACTTGCATATGAGGGAAGAAACATACAAATGTAATTATTTATATTATTTAAGAGCAATTTCTGCCTATAATTCTGCCTTGTACAGAATGGAAGCTCTATATTAAGAGTTCTATTGCATAACAGTGCCATTGTATCAGTGTGAGACATGGGTCAGATTCTTGCAAACAGCATGAATAGAATAATTCATATTTATAGTAATTTAAACCCTCTTAAACTTAGACAAATCATGTCATATTGCCTTCTCACCAATTGTGTTGTGCTATTTTTGCCTAGTCTTGGGCCATTGTATTTCTGCAATCCTGCATTATTGGGTCATTTTTGTGTTTGTTTTGAACCTACTTTGTTTTTTTAATTATCAGATTTTATTAAATGATCACAGGCTAAAAGCCTGTTTTCCAATACTTGTTTCCACACATCTATTATTTTCAAGTTCCAATTATTAAATTTATGATGAGTTAAACAATTTTACTCTAAATCAGTCAATTAGCAAAGAGAATAAAATAAATCGATCAATATTGTTAGCAAAACAAGTACAGTAATGGAAAACTGCACATAATATAGGCTTTTCTATTTCAAAGTACAGTGAAAGAAAAGGCATCTGACTCTTATTCCTTCCTAAATTCATGAGTTATTTGGATGAATCTTTTCACTACAGTTTATAATGCATACAGAGTGTAAATTCCATGTTCAATGAAAATGCAAATGGAAACAAATCTCAGCACTATGATTGTCTTTTGACTGGGTTTATATCCCTTAGGGGTCTCTCTCTCTCTCTCTCTCTCTCTCTCTCTCTCTCTCTCTCTCTCTCTCTCTCTCTCTCTCAGAAGGATGTTCAGCTTGACATATAGTCAATTCTGTCCTCAGACATAATCCCCAGCTGCTTACCTAATAAGGCAATGTATGAGCTGACTGGCTGGCTTATAGGTCATGCAATGTTTACCTCACAAGAAACTGACATCCTACCTTTTGGCAGGCAGAGGGTGCTCAGCTATCCATTCTCAATAGTCACAGACAATTTTCTGTCAAGTCACAGAAAATTTTCAGATTAACAATGTGTGCTGGAAGTCATGGGAAAAGATGCAACTGTGCAATCAATATTGGGAAACAGTGCAATTGTTTAAGAGGATGAAACGGGATTGCAAATTCATTAATGTCCAAAGGAGAATAAATTCTCCTCAGAAGAATTATTTTTTCTCCTCCTTTTTTCAACAGTGCAGTGGTTTAAAAAGTGCAAGATATTGGCCATTTATTTAGAAATGGATCTCAATGGTTGCATTTATATGTATATGTACAAATGAAAACTGAAATATATCAAGGACAAAATTAACATGGAAGTAATCCTAAAATAGCATTGATGCTGCATCTGCTATGAAAACTGTCCCAAAATCTTATAATCAACAGCAGGAAAGTCTTTAAAGCCTTTAGTAGGCCTTTTACAAAACAGTTTATGAGACGAATGTAATATGGAATAAATCTATAAGGAATATTGTAAGAATTTAGTCATTTTCAAAAGTTCTTTAGCAGGACTAGTACTTTAACTACATCCTCTTACAATGAAAGGGCATCTGGATAAGGGTGTTATAGATGCCTTTATCTGCATCTATGGGGACCAAGGAAAGAGAAGAATCACATTTACTGTAGAAAATAAGTTTATTAAAATATCCACTCCTTCCACTCTAACTCAACTCTGATTTCGTTTTCTCTAGATTCAATCCATGGCCTTTCAGATAAGGCCCATATTCTGCCATTAGCTTACCTAGAATATGATTGCTCCCAAAGACATTTTAATTCTGCCATCTGTCACCATCCCAAAAACTACTAATGTCCGCTCTGCAAGATCAGCAGTGAGAACACTCAATATATTTAGGATGGAGTAATGGCAAAAGCAGTTTGGCTTTCTATATTTGTAAGCAGTACGTTCTCCTGCAATTGTTAAATAGGACCAGATTTTGTGTTTCAGCACTCATCCTTACAGTCTGCTTCTTTCTTCTTTGGAGACTCAAACTTGTTCATTATAATTGTTGGGTGGTGATAGGAGGAAATTTAATGTGGTAGTCTTTGATTTAACTATTAATTCAATGACTGTTTGAAGCTACAATGGCACTGTAAAAAGTGGCTTACAGCTGTTCCTCACCCTTATGACCATCACAGCATCCCAATAGTTATGAGATCAAAATTTGGGCACTTAGCAATCAGTATGTATTTATATCATGCTGAGTATATAGCAATCAGCATCCTGCATCTCAGGGTTATGTGATGGCCATGGTGAACTTCTCAGCTTCTGACAACTGAAGTCAATGGAGGAAAGTGCATTCGCCTAACTGCTGCATTACACTTAACAAAGGTAGTGATTCACTTTAAAATAGTGGCAAAAAGTCATAAAATTGGGCACAACCACTTAACAACTGCCTTAGCAACAGAAAGTCTGTTCCCAATTGTGGTTGTAAGCTAAAAACTACCCATTCTATTCTGTTCCGCTCCCAGCAGCTTGATGGCTAATCACCTAACAGTTGGGCACTATTCAAACCCTGTCCTTTTTACACTTATATGAAACTCCAATGTCATTATAAAATGTTCTTAGTTATATTGGAAATCTATATTTCTTTCAAACAAACATATTTTTCACCTGGTTTCGATCAGGCTCCTCCTTTATAGCCACAAAAAGTATTTGTTGATAGAGACAATCATTCCCATTCTAATTATTGCTTTTTTAAATTCTTGGACACTAATTCCCTTTCTAATCATCGCTTTTTAAAAATTGGTAGTTGGAAACATTTTGGGGGGGCAAAAACACCACAACAGTTCTGAACACAGTACATGATTTATATCAAGAATATACAGGTTCAGTAGAGTAAGGAATCCAGCAGCAACTATTGTGGTAGCATTGGCCACAACCACAAAGATCCAGAATGCATTGTCTCAGACATGCACAACAAACAGCAGAACACAGTATAATGCCCAATTTATTGCAATGTCTTAGCAGTCAGAGGACAGAAAGGCTAAAAATGAAGTAGGGACCCTGTCAGACTACACCACCTGATTATAGTACTAGAATAGATACTGATGTTATTTGATTAACTAAAGGCCAGTCTTTGACATTAAACTGGTAGAGATTAAATATATCTCAAAGGGATGGAAACACATACAGGTAATCCTTGACTTATATGATCATAATTGAACCTAGCAATTACGACCGTAGGCCTCGATACACATAAAATGGGATATTACATGACCAGACCTGATTTTGCAACCCTTTTTGCATTGGTTGTTAAGCGAACATCATGTTTGTAAAATGAATGCATGGTTATTAAGCCAATGTTATGGTAATTAAGCAAACCCATTTTTTTTGCTACACATTGTTTTTTTCTAGAAACTGAAAGTAAAAACATTGTAAACTGTGGTCACATATGGACCAGCTGCCCCAGATACAGTCATGTGACCATGGGAGGATTGCAAACTTTGGAACTGTAGCTCCTAAGTAGCTTTTCTTTATGAGTCGCGGTGGCGCAGTGGTTAGAATGCAGTACTGCAGGATACTTCTGCTGACTGCTGGTTTCATGAGATTTGGCAGTTTGAATCTCACCAGGCTCAATCAAGGTTGACTTGCCTTTCATCCTTTTGAGGTCGGTAAAATGAGGACACAGATTGTTGGGTGCAATGTGCTGACTCTGTAAATCACTTAGAGAAGGCTGTAATGCACTGCAAAGCAGTATATAAGTCTAAGTGTTTTGCTATTTTAGGGGATCCACTGTAACTTCAAATGGTCATTAAGCCTTTTAAGTACACTTAGCACAGGTGTATATAAGGCAGTTTTTCACATGAGAAATATACAGATATGATTTCAGTTTAACAAATTAACTGTGTATGAAAGTCTATGAAACAATAAAACTGGACAGCCTGATTGAGGTAGAATGATCTCATCAGAATAATTTTATTAGACAGATGTTCAATTTCCTTCTCATCTTCGGACAATAAAGGCATATTTAAATGATTTACTATGTGTGCAAACAATCCCTTTAAGATTTCATTTTTCTGCCAAAATCCATTTCAATTAGTCGTGACTTATCAAGGGAATATAATAATAAACTCTTGCATGGGACTCATGAGAACACAATATTCCAAGGCTTTCATGTAACATATGTCTGTCCCAACTGTTTACTCCTCTCAGTTCTAAGAATTGGGAATCGAGTTCTGAGTCACCTGAATCCCTACTTCCAACTTAACTGCAAGAGGGACAGAAACTATTAAACCCCAAATCACATTTATTGCATTTTTGCTCCAAACAATTATTCAGAGAGTATATGTGAAACATACTTAAAGGCATTACATTCTTGCATCTGCTTTGCCTCAGTAATCAGTTACTCGCCTAAATTAGGTATTAACTTGTTTCCTTTATGACATATTGATGTATTGAAATATAGCATATGCTTTTTCACTAGCCCAAAAGCTTCTATGCAGCACTCTCTCTCCCAAATTTATATTGGTTGAAAGGTCTTAAGATCTTTCCTTCAGCCCCTACCCCACTGCTCCCCCCCAAAAAAATTATAATAAAGTTTCCCAACTTGACCAGTATTAAAATGTGTGCATTTTAGTTCCCAGAATTCTCCAGCCAGCATGGTCTGGCCAAAGGACAATAATGCAGTGTTTGGAATGATAATCTAACAATTCTAATGTTTTGGGGTTTTTTTGCTTTTATTCTCCAGGGAGGACTTTACCAAACTCTCACCTGCTTTTAAATCAAGGTTCTACATATTTTCACCACTGTAATGTTACCAAAATTTTGCTTTAAATTGTCAGCTTTCTGAGTAATTGTAATGATTGTAATTTATAGGCTTATATATATTTTGGTAATCTTTTAATTACTATTTTAAGAAGATACATATTTATGAATCAGAAAATGTGAACTGATTGAATATTAACGCAACAGCAAAAATAATCAGATCTTCCACTTTTAAACCTATTAATAAAATAAACCAACTGCTTAAGTTCATAAGCTTCCTGAAATTAAGTTGCCTTATGAAAAAGAAATTCAGCCCACCAGATCACATAGCCAAATTTAGTGACTTTCAGATATAATAGACTACAACCCAAATATCATCACTGAATGCTAAACAGGAAATTATGGGTATTAAACCAAAACATTTGAAAGATATTAACTTGAAGAATGCTGATCTATACCAGTTAATATCAGGCCTTCAAAATCTCAGTTTCTTCATTCAGTAGACATTTACTGAAAGATAGTTATGAGAAAATATTGTCATTTATTAAATAAATTCAGAGGCTACCCAACTCTATCATGACTCTGGGCAGGATACAATACAAGACAATTTAAAGCAATGTAGTATAAAACAACATAAAGCAACCTCCAATAGGCCTCTTATAAGGGATCCACCACCCATTCAATCGCAAAGCCTCAGGGAACAGCAAAGTTTCAAAAGCTTGTCTAAACAAAGCCAAGGTGGAGACTGTACAAATCTAAAGCAGGATGTTGTTCTAGAGGGCAGGTGCTATTACAAAGAAGATGCACTTCTTTACTCCATTAGGCGATACTGTTTAATTAATGGGACCCAAAGCATGCCAACTCTGCCCAGTCACGTGGGATGGGAACAAACTAGAGAAGGCAGATGTTATATCACACAACTAGGCTATGAAGGTAGTCCTCAACTTATAAACCAGAATTTCCATTGCTAAGCAAAGTGGCTGTTAAGTGAGTCAAGGCTGACTTTATGACCTTTTTTTGCCACAGGTGTTAAGTGAATCACAGCAGTTGTTAAGTGAATTACACCAGAGGTCCCCTACTGTGGGCCGCAGCCCAATACAGGGCCTTGGCCTATTTGCAACCAGGCCCCATTAAATTACTATTATTCAATTACTCAAATACTATAATAATTACTACACAAGTAATGGGTACTCACCTGCCCCTCCCACAAAACCAGCCCCTCTTTACCCCCCCTTCTCCCCCCCTTTGGGCTGCCAATCCGGAAAAGTTGGGGAACTCTTAATTTGCATGATCATTAAGCAAATCTGGCTTTCCACACTGTTTGTCAGAAGCCAGTTGGGGAAGTTGCAAATGGTGATCACATGACACCAGGACACTGCAATATTCATAAATACATTTTGATTACGTGACTAGGGAGTTACTGTGATGTATGAGAACCAGTCATGAGTCGTTTTCCAGTGCCAATGTAACTTCAAACATAATTAAACGAATGGTTGTAACTCAAGGACTATCTTTAAAGTGTTAATAAGCAACTTACCAGGAAGCCTACTGACAACCAGTACAGCTTACAAAGTAGAGATGTTATGGGTGCAAATAGTGTTAACAACCTGTGTCCTGCATTCTAGACAAGCTGCAGGTTTCCAGTGGTCTTCAAGGTCAGCCCCATGTAGACTGCATTGCAGTAGTCCACACACAAGAGGATCATGACATCAGTAACTGCCCTAAAGGCCTTCTGATTGAAGTATGAACACAATCAGCACAGTAGGTTAATCTGTGTGAAGGCTTTCTTGGCCAAGCTGCCACCTGCTCCATCAGTAAGAATGAGGTACAATGACAATAAAGTGAACTAAGAACTGGGAATTCAAGAAGACATCTTACTCCCCCATCTTGAATTGTACACACTAAACATAATGAGGGAAGTAAGATCCTGTTCCAGTATAACGATGCAACATGTTCGATCTGGAGATCCAAACACTTATCTGATCACATCAGAAGTTGAGCTGAGTATTTCCTCCCCATCCAAAGACCCCGGGACAAGATCTTGACAGCAAACTGACTTGGTACTTTTAAAGAAAATGCTGTTGCGCTTCAAACCCAGGTTTGCTCTGACATTGGGCTACATTTCCTTTTTGTTTTTCTCTTGTAATATTCAGAAAAACAGGCATGCAGACAATATTAATCTTACAAATAAGGTACAAACACTATGTGGGTCAAGCCTCAGAGAGGTTTGGGCCGGTTCTCATATATAGATGAAAAAGGTATCATAGAAGAAAATAAACCTTATTTATTTAGAAACGTTCAGGGCATAGTTTTCCATTAAGTAGCTTCCAGAGATGCAGAAATATAGTTATTGACTATATTGACTATATAGTGCATCTGATAGAGCAGGGGTCTCCAACCTTGTCAACGTGAATATTGGTGGATTTCAATTCCCAGAATTCCTCAGCCAGCAAATTCTGGGAGTTGAAGTCCGTCAGGCTTTAAGTTGCCATGGTTGGAGACCCCTGTGATGGAGTATATTTTGATAATCCTATCTATACTAACATAATTCTATGTTCATTCAGATATTATTACCAATAAAAACAATATTCTGCAAAGCTACACATTAAATCACATGTTAGCGAGTAGAATGAAATAATTTCCCATCCTTCATTTCTGATTAATAAATCAATTCAATATATGTAAAAGGTAATTTTATTCATATTTTCTGTTACGTAACTTTTAGTCTCTTTGAATACTAAGACTATTATCTATATATACTTATTTTTAATTGGACACATTAAATTCAAATGGCCTTCATTATAGGATTTCTCCCCTAATCTTCTCAGGAACCTCTGTTTTAAATGAACCTTAAAATCCTGAAACTTCAATATTTTACTTTCACTTGTGACTTCTTCCAAAATTCTACAGATGATTCAATCCCTACAGATGTTCTGCAGACTGGATTTCATTTTGGACCATCTTTCTTATCATAAGAATGTATCTGTAGCATACAAATACTGAAAAATGTCATTTCAAAAATGGGTTCTCAATAGAGTTACTTCTAGGGTACCAAATGGAAGCCTGCAACTTATCTTCACTATAGTTGAAGAAAACATATTTTAAAACATCAGTATTCCAAAGTTTAGTAGTTTACAACAACTAGAGCAAAGGTCTCCAACCAGTGGTCCGGGGACCACTGGTGATCCGTGAGAAAACTTTGGTGGTCCGCAGCGCACCTGGGTGGAAGAACTGCTCTGGGATGAGAGAGAGAGATGAGCGAGAGAGAGAGAGAGAGAGAGAGAGAGAGAGAGAGAAAGAGAGAGATGAAAGAGCAAGAGATACACAGAGAGAGAGATGAGAGTGAAAGAGGGAGATGAGAAAGAGAGCAAGAAAGAGAGAGATACAGAGAAAGATGAGAGAGAGAAAGATGAGAGAGAAAGAAGGAGATGAGAGAGATGAGAGAGAGATGAGAGATCCCAGAGTTTTGTTTTCTGTGGGAAACGGATCCAAATGGCTCTTTGAGTGTTTCAGGTTGCTGAAACAGGCAGCTAAGTGCCTGAAGGACCCATCCTGACACTGGGAGACCAGGAGCTTCAGCAAGCAGCGCACTGGATTCCTATTAGTGGTCTGCGGGATTTAAAATTATGAATTTGGTGGTCCCTGAGGTCCAAAAGGTTGGAGACCCCTGAACTAGAGAGGAATACAGAGAACAAATTACTTCAGCCCAATTTTAATAAGCACATAATTCATCCCCTTTTTCCTTAAGGGCCTAGATTTGCCGGATTTCAATTGTGCTTTTATCAGAAAAAAGAGCAACCAGCATGCAGAATTGTTTTCAAATATACTAGTATTTGGTGCTACACAGGCAAGCAAATAAATGACCCTTTCAGCTGGCACCAACAGTACACTCATATGCAGCTTATCGTGATTTTAAAAATAAATGTAATTTTCTAAACTACCATCTACCCATGAAATGAAATTTTCTGAAGCTGTACAAAATTGAGCAAACACGTTTATGTTTTGTTAGACTTAAAGTGGACCCAATGGTTTTGATTTTTGACATTCACTGACTTCAACTTATCTCCTATAGATATAAAATAATTGCCTCTATGAAATATTCAAAATTAGACTTCATCTTGGCTCAAATGATAATTAAAATAAGTTAAAGGACAATTAGACTTTTGTGATGTGGTTAACATAAAAAATCTCTAATTTAACTGACTGGATTTCCAAAGCCAAGCATTGTGAAGTGTGACTAATCTTTGGATGGGAGACAACTAGGAAACATGAGAACAGAGAGTTAAAAGGAGAAAAAAAATCCAGCAGAAAGCAATAGGAGACCACGTAAAAAGATGCATGTAGTCTTGAGAAGTTTGCTTTTCATTTTTCCAAGAATTTTTTTCTCAATATAATACATTATATACTTTTATTTATAGATCTTTGTGAGGAATGGTGCAATGGCCTAGAGGTGGAGCTCTCATTTCACAATCAGGAGGCTGTGAGTTTGATCCTAGATAGTGGCAGATATTTCTCTCTCTGGGCACAATGAGAATATATCTGCTGAACAAAACTCTGCATTGGGGACAGGAAGGGCATCCAGCCATTAAACACTCTGTTAGCTCTATTCAGTTGCCCAGACTCTACCCCACAAAGGATTATGGGGTTATCTTTGTGACCCATTTACTTAATATATGATATGTGTATCTGGAGTGTGTGTGTGTGTGTGTGTGTGTGTGTGTGTGTGTGTATTTCTTGAATTCCAATTCATATTCCAAATTTAAGAAAATTGCAGATCTCACTCTCCAATTATGTGAACTGGTTCACAGAAATTTAGAGAGTTCCAAAATATGATAAAAATATTCTTTAAAAATTGGATCAAAGAAACGTCTCCTCCAAAATTAAAACTTGGAATGCTTCAAATGTATAAAACATCTGGATTCCAAACATTGTGAATTGTTTTTAAGCTTGCTTGATTTTTTTCTCCAAACCACAATGTCATTTTTATTATTTTCTTGTTTCTTTCCTGCCAGGATTACAGAAGCATTTCATCTCTGTTTATAATACTTCTTAAATTACAAGAACACAGGACTGTCATTTTCATAAATTCCTTCCACATCCACAGCCAATGATTGTCTCACTCTGCTTCAAAAGGTAATTTATGCCAGATGTAAAAGATGCAATCTGAAATTAAACAATATAAATTGCTAACACAAAACAATGTTCTCATTTTTAACATGCTATTTAAACCAGAAGCAAACTTATACTCCAAACTTTCAACAAATTTGCAGGTACACATTTGATCGATCATAATCACACTTGCTAGTGGAATCATTTAAATACAGGACAGAAAAGATTTGCCAATTCCTATGTAATCCTGTCAGCTCTAATAAATCTCTCCACTTTCAAATCCCAAGTAGTTGATGGAAAGAAAAATTTTCTGATTCAGCTTGCATGCCACAAATAAAATGTTTTTGTTCTCTCATTTATTGAAAGTGCTTAGAAATAATTTAACTGTACCTAAGGAATTATTGAAAAAGCTTCAAATTTTGACTTGAATAGGAAAAGAGCATTTACCAAACTAATAGGGTACAAATCAACTTAGGTTGAAATTGTTGGATAAATTGCTTTAGGTAGTTATTTTGAATTTGTTGAATGGATAGTTATGAAATTCTAAAGATGTATTGATCCGTGATGTCAAATCTGACCAAAAATTAATAAATAGGAAAGTTTTTTCTTCATTTTTGAATTATTCTCCCAATATTTCATCACTTTTATTATTTATTTACTTAATTTAATTTTTACACCACCATATTCTCAATATGAACTCTGAGCAGTTCTCAAGAAAATATGAAAACTATAAAAAAAAATTAAGCAGCACTAGAAGAAGAAACACAAAACAAAGATGGCAGAAATAAAACATTCCTTGGAAGGAGGCTAGACTCACCATTGTCAAAAGTTGGGTGAAGAGTCAGTTTTTCAAGGCCCTAAAAATATGGAGGCTCCTAGAGTGGGAGCCAATCAGATCTCAAGGGCAATGGCCAGGCAATGCAACAGAGAAAGCATGCCTTTGGAGTCCCAAAAATGGCATTGTTTATTCAAAAGAACTAGGAGTGTCAATCCTATTGAATCGAATTGGACAGGTTGATACCATCTGACAATATAATCGACACGTAACTCTTCGGTAAGTCTATGTTCTCCTGATGCTATTAGCCATTAAGGCAGATATGTGGGACATATTGTGTTTTATAAAGCATCAGATTGGGAACAGTTTCCCACAACTTTTTAAAGTGCGGGACAATTCATTGATATAACCCAAACAAGGACCATCCAACTGTTTTTTTTTCCCAGTTGCCTTTGAACTTTCAAATTTCAGCTGAACTTTGAAATTATTCCCATTTTTAATGGTAGATATGGTACCAAGTATAAATCATTACAGTGCCCATCTATTATGACCAGCATGCACTCATAACAATATCTTCAGTGAACAAGACCAATGTTGACTTGAAAGACTGGTCATCCAAACCTTTTCAAGACAGAGTGCAGGAAACAGCCTACAGGTTATATGACCTCATATGGTCACTACCACTGCACATAGAGTCAACACATATGACTGAGATAGTTGCCACAACCTTTATTTTCAAAAGACTAAGAGGTAAAGTATATCATATTCTTACATATTTTTACACGTGAAGGGCTCAGTTATGTTAATCTTCTCATGTTGTTTACCATGTGAGAAAATGTCCAGCTTCAGCTCACTGGCAAAGTAGATTTTTTTTAAAAAAAACCACCTCATTTTTATGCATTTCTCTTGATGATTGCAAATTTAATTTAGTCTTATAATCTGCAATTAGATGATAACTAGCCCTTCCCTCCAGGTCATTTGAACAAATTTAAAATTAGCAACTGAACTGAAATACGAGTCTTAAAAATATCCTGCTTAATCCCCTGCTGGATGTCAGGATGCTTAATGTGATAGTATGTCTAATGTCTCTCCCCATTTTGCCCCCTTTTCTTTCCCTTTTTCACTTTCTTCCAGATTTTCAAGCTTCAATCAACAACAGCATTTTTTGGGACTGTTCTCCTCAGGCTCTTTTTCTGCCAATTCACATGGAAGATTTAAGCTCTCATCAACCAATTCTTTTCATTAAACTAGATATGCCCAATCCTTGCAATTGTTTCATATGTCATACTACTCTGCCATACGCTAAAAAGTATGCCAGGAAGCTATTTAAGTCTCTGACACATTATTCTGTGAAGTTCAGTAGATCACAACATCTTAGTAACACCCCAGATATGCTTAACACCATAGTTGAATACTTCAGGAAGCAACCAGATCATTTCTACTTTCAGAAAACCTCATACGTTTATCAGCTGCTCTACTTTCTAAACTGATTTATTTTCTTCAGTAGTACCCGTGATATCATCATTAAGATCTGCAAGTTCTTAGCAGGGATCTCAAGAAATTTCCCCATCATGTCATACAACAAAGAATTTTGCAATAAACAATGTACATTGATTCTTAACTATGAATGTGATCTACAGATATAGAATAATGTGCATTAAACCACGTGTCATTTAATCGGCCCAATCTGAGCTTAGTAAAACTCAGATTTAATTAGAATTTAGAACTATCACTAAGATAGAAAGCTGCCAAGCCTTGTGGATATGAAGTTTGTAGCAAAATGATTCAAGTCTGTGGTCTGCTTCAGCCATGGCAATGGAAAATTTTCCTGGCAAGTAACTTTCAAATTCAACGTATGACTTAAGCTATGACTCAGCTTTCTGCCTGGTACCACTATTTTATGAACTATGTCATATTTCTATCCTAAGTACTTTCTCACTGGGAGATTTCCCACTTTGATTAAACACTTTATCACTGTATTTTTCTTCCAGGCTATGTCCTCATGTTGTCTTTCTTTGATTTCCAATCCATTAGTGAGACAGGCTTAAATTGTCCTTTAAATGTACAGGTATTAAGGTAATATTTTGCTCTTTATGCCAAAATACTGAATAACAAATACGAATTATACTTTCCAACCCATTACCCTGGAGAGGAATTCAAGTAGATAGAAGAGAACCTGGACAAGGCAGTACTACACTGATCATCTATCAGACTTTATAGCTCTGGCTCAGAAGTTAAAGACCTTGAGTTGTCAGCTAGAAAGCTGATAGCCTGGGTTCAAGATCTGAGCACCATGCGATGGAGTGAGCTCCTGTTAGCTACTTCAGCTCCTGTCCAGTTTGAAAACATGTAAATGTGAGTAGATAAATAGGTATCACATTGGTGGGAAGGTAAAAGAGTTTCATGCGCCTTGACATATATTTATGCTGGCTACATGACCACGGAAGTGTCTTCAAACAATGTTGTCTCCCTTGTCTAAGAAATGGAGATGAGCACCCTTAGAATCGGCCATGGCTGGACATTTATCTTTATTTTTACCTCCATTTACACAAGGCTGAAATACAAAACTATGCCATGATAGTTCTTGCTCAATTCCCTCCCCAACTGAACACAGAGAAATCTGAAAAGTAGCATTTTTGCCTCCCCCCCCCAAAAAAAAGAAGAAAAGGAAAGGAAAGGAAAGGAAAAGAGGAGGAAAGAAATCTTAAATAAGAGTGTTGTTGTAACTCAGTTCCCTTCTGATTCTAATCAGGGTTGTTTTGTTGAGCTTAGTTTATGAGGGTGTGTGGTGTAGGCGGGAGGGCATAGGAAAGGCTCTAGAGAACAGTTGAGTTTTGAAGTCTGACCCACTCTATTTTTGTTAGAGTACTGCAAAACGTGGCAGACGATTTTCCCACAAGCTGGCACAACCAAATAAATCTTTGCTTACTGCATATCAACAGGCAAAATTAGGATACTTGGCAGCAACTCAAAACACACACAATCTGAGCAAAATTGGATTCAGTGAGAGGGACAGCAAATTTCATGCCAGTATTGTTTTCTGCAGATATAAGAATGGTAGATAACTGTTACATAGCAATGGAAAAGGGTCCTGAATTATAGTTTCATATTGCATTACTATACAATACAATGAATATGAATATTGTAACTGGGATATAAGCAATGGTAATATTCAAAACTTTTGCAATAGTTAATGTTTTATTGTTAATGACTATGAGCAGAATACTAATTATACAATTAATCTGTGTTATACTTTTATATTTTAACTAGAATGAATTTTCTTTGTTCATGTTGCAGATACAAGCATGGTTTAGTTTCTTTTTACAACTTTCAAATGTAGGCAATTATTTTAATTTGTTAAACTTACCTACTTAGTTCAGGTCAAAGGAAGAAATTAACCCTTCAGTCTGACAAGAGGGTAGATTCATTGAAAGAAATGAAATGTAGAAACTTAGGGTTAGGTTTCTTCATTGCCAACATTTCTGGAGGATGCGAGGTCAGAGATCCCACTACAGTGACACATTATCAAAGCTTTATCTCCATGATAATTAATAAAAAGCAACTAGCCATTTTGCAC
>JAOYMU010000077.1:15778698-15791122 GCA_025802295.1 Psammodynastes pulverulentus
CATATAACATTAACAATATAAGCAAGCATTAACAGCACATTAGAAAAAAGTGAAATAAATGCTTATGCTCTTTACTTCCAATTTCGGAAGGATAATCCCTCTCAGCAAAACTAAATTATAAAATCAGTAGATCAGAAGTATCATGCTATGCAAGAATTTAAATGTGTTGACCTCTTTTAAAGTTTTGATCCATGTTGTGATTATGGAACAACTGCAAACACCTATTGTATAAACTATGGCTCAAATATTTAATGACAAACATCCCTTGGATGTAGAATAAACCATGATGTTAATTTAGTAATATGTTTAGAAAGACCTTGCAAACTGGAGGCCTCAAAATGGGTCCAACTTCAGTTCTTAAAATTCTTAATCCAGCACAGCCAAGTAACCAACATTATGTGCTTATTAAATCATGGATCATCAAACATTATCCATTCTCCAGTATCAAACCAAAGTTGACATTCCCACTGTAATTCATCACATGTGAAAAACAGGTAAGCAAATATTTGTTGGCCAAATTCTGGTGGGAGAACCAGTAAATCAGCTTAGTTCCCAGCAATACTAACTTCTAGCAGCCAACAAGGCTCACTTAGATTGCCTTTCTGAATCCTAGCCTTGATAAAAGGGATAGGGCAGTGATGACGAACCTTTTGCATGTGGTGCGCCATTTCTGCACTCTCCTGGGCTCCTGAGGCCCCATGGAAGCCGGGAGGCCCATTTTTCGCCCTCCCCAGACTTTCCTGGAGCCTCTGGGAGGGCAAAAATGGCCTCCCCCGGGCTCCCGAGGCCCTCCAGAAGCTGGAAATGGACCCATTTCCTGACTTCCGGTAGGCACGTTTTTTGCCCTCCCCAGGGAAGCCCCTGGAGCCTCTTGGAGGGCAAAAACAGCCTCATCCGGGCTCCAGAGACCCTCCAGAAGCCAAAAACCATCTGAAAGTCAACTGGACGGCAGGGAGGCCACGCGTGCACACATGGCTGGGCGACGCTCCCGTGCCCACCAAGATGGCTCTGCATGCCATCTGTGGCACGTGTGCCATGGTTCGCCATCACGGGGATAGGTCTTCTGTAGAAGAAGGAATGGCAGAACTTGGGAGCAGAGTTAAAAGAAGGCTCAGCTTAGAATCCCTATGTAGCCAACAAGCAAACTAAGTCCAAGCCCCCTTGAGTGCCATTCATTCTTATCTAAGCAAGTGCTGACAGGTAGTCCTTGGCTTACAACACTTCATTTAGTGACTGTTCAAAGTTACAATGTCACTGAAAAAAGTGACTTATGACCATTTTTCACACTTAAATCCATTCTGGCATTCCCATGGTTACATGATCATGATTCAGACACTTGGCAACTGACTCATATTTATGACGGTTGTAGTGTCCCAGAGTCATGCGATCAGCTTTTGCGCACGTCTGATGAGCAAAGTCAATGGGGAATCCAGATTCACTTAATAACCGTGTTACGAATTAACAACTGTAGTGATTCACTTAACAACTGTCTCACTTGGCAACAGAAAATTTGGGCTTAATTGAGATCGTAAATCAAGGACTACCTGTATTAGTTGAGAAAATTCTTGTGCATAGGCTTTTAGCAATAAATCAGCTTAATTGAACCTTCAAGTGTAGACCTGGTCTTTTGTGCCTGACAGCTCCCTGGATCATGTTTCAATTTTAATAACTTTACAACTTTACCAATTGTGAACTACAACTCCCAGAATTCCCCGGCTGCTGAGGTTGAAAAACAGTGCTCTGGAGTACAGAACAATCAGGTTCTTCTTCTGCAAGGAAAACAGCAGATGCTTTATTTGCGTGCTACTCAGGCTTACTGTTCTGTGATATGGAACAGAATGTCCTAGTCCTTTGTTTCCTGGTATGTAACATCTGGATTACAGGTGCAGTATACAGTTAACAATAAAATATTCTGACTATATGTCCCTTCAACCAGCTTGTATATTAAAAAAAGCCCTTCAAATATTGTCAAATCTTCTCATCCCAAGAATAAGCCTTTTCTATAAATACACTTTAACAAATGAAACTTCATCAGTGCTATTCAGAAAGGGAATGTTACTTGTATTTATTTAATTCGCTTTTCCCATTTTATGGAGCAAATTAATTTCTTTTCAGTTTGCTTTCAAATTATTTTGCTTTGGGAAAGCAAATTATTTATCATTAGTTTTGATGATGGTTTGAACCTGTCATTTTCCCAGAAGAAGTGTTCAATAACAGGCCATCCAATGGCAAAGAGTGACATGAAGTTGTTGACTGATTAGCCTATTAAGGCTCAGTGCAACAGGGAACTTCTGTTTGAAAGTAGCAATTGTCACTACAGAAACAGCTGCAATCCAAAATCCTCTCTTTTACTGGGCACCGGACACAACAATTGGAATGGACATTTGACACTCGCCTCCGTGATCCTGCCTTCTGAGGAAAGTGTCAAGGTGAGAAGGATGTATTTATTTATATTTACATGTTAGATTTGTATCTTGACTTTCTTCTATAGCTTTCCCTTCTTACTGTTGGCTCTCCTAGGTAGACCAGACCACGAAATCAACCCACACACAAAAAAAATGCTAAAACTTTTATTGCAATTGGCTATAAAAACAGAATCTTGAAACTCTGGTTTTGCTGTTCTTTTTCTTTATTCTTATAATTCAGTGAATTAGGGAAGTGTCTATCTGATTCATTTCCAAACATGATCTGCATGTTCTAGACTGTTGTTTTGCCAATGGAACTTCCGTATCTAGGTCATTTTCCTTATGATCTACACTTCCTCACAACAACAATTCTGTAGGCAGGTTTTGCTAAGAGAGTGAACTTGCATAACATCACCAATTAAGGTATTGATTTAGGATTAGACAGACCTGGAGATCTAAACCTGGATCTGCCCAGTGTGAAGGCAACATCTTAACTACTTATAGCACACAGGTTCTGGCATGTGCCGCCATAGTGGCCAAACAAAAGGGTTTCAATTTGTAATCTTGAAGTCCGCATGTGTGTATTTTTAAGGCAGCAGGGATTCCTTTATCGGTGTGAAACTGATACAATGATACTAGGTTATTGGACAGTGACAGAACATGGTTCGAGATATTTCTGCTCACTTGAGGGTCAGGAAGAACCTATTCTTACTGCCTATGCCACATTCAGAGGGTACAGCAATGTCTACCTGTAGCGTTCTGATAGGATTATTAGCCAAAATCAGTCATTCAGTCTCTGCTCCACTCAAATGTGAAATTTGAAAGACTTGGCTATGGGAAGACTGGATATCTGGAATCCACCACAATTCAAAACATCTGCATTTGACATAAGAATGGTTTGTATTGAGGAAACTCCAAATAAGCATTTGGCTACAAATCCCAATTTTATGAGATAGCATGGTGTGCTGTTTGGCGATGATGGGAGCTTTACTTCAACAAACATGAAAGGTGCTATGTTAGGAAAGGGCGACCTAGGAAAAAAGCAGTATATCTATTGTAGAAGCTGTCTTAGCTTTCTCCACTTAGATATACAGTACTGACAACATATGAGTCTGCTGATGCCTTTAAGAATGTCTGGGCTCAAGATATAAATTTCTTCCATAAGAATCTTTCCATGCTTTCTGATCTTAAAAGCACTTTGTTTTAAGCTCTTTCCTGTGAGAAATTTTTTTCTGATCTTTTTTTCTGCTATTCTTTTTAATAAGCTTTTTAACTCTGACCAGCTTTGCCTTTGGTTCAGCTTAATTTCTTAGTTCATCCATTGAGGCTTTATACATTAATTACGTGTTTTTCATGTTGCGACTGTTAGCTGCTAGTGAGCTTAACAGTCCCCCTTTGCTGTTTCAAGAGAGGAATATAATTACCTAAATAGAATAAATCAAGGTGGGAATTGTACTACCTGTACAATTGGGTATAGCTTCTAAAACAAGGCAAAAAAGGGCTATCCAGGTAGTCCTCAACTTAAAACCATTCATTTAGTAATTGTCCTAAGTTACAATGGAATTTGAAAAAATTGTTTATGACCATTGTTCGTGCTTATGGCCCTTGCAGCATCCCCATGGTTACATGAACAAAATTTGGGCATTTGGGAACTGTCATGTACTTATTATGATTGTTGCAGTTTCCCAGAGTTTGTGATTCCCTTTTGCGATCTTCTGATAACGAAGTCAATGGGAAAGTAACAACTGTGTTACTAACTTAACAACTATAGTGATTCACTTAACAACTGTGACAAGAAAGGCCATAAAATGGAACAAAATTCACTTAACAATTATCTCACTTAGCACCATAAATTTTGGGCTCAATTGTGGTTGTAAGTCGAAAACTATCTGTATTAAAATGTTAGCAGTAAGGGAAATATTAGGGGGAGCTAGATTAGAAGAAAAAGAGAAATGGCTGTATTTAGATAGTTTCTATAAAAAATTCATTACTATAATGCATTGCCAATTGAAACAGAAAAGCAGTCTTGGATAAAGAAGAGATGAATAAAAAACCTTTAGCCATAATTAGCTTACAACCAGCGTCATTTCAAAATAAAATTTAGATGACTTTTGCCTCGTGTATGGACAGCAGCATGGAAGCCCCTTAGAGCTATGTCTATACCTGATTATCCACAATATGAACAAGGCCAGATGGAGAGGACTGAGCAGGCTATGTACCTGGGACTCAGAAGGTGTTAAGGGCTTTGTTACTTGGCTTTACTATTAGTTGATTAATCATCATTGCAACTATGTGCATTTGTTTTTATTCTTTCAATGTTTTTAATTGTTTTATCATTTTAGAATTGTAAGCCACCAGAATCACTTGGTTGACTTGGGCATCTATAGAAATTGAATAAATAAAATAAATAATAAATAAATTAACCTTGGTGGTTGCATTGGCCCTAGAGCATCCTTTTACACCGCACTGAAGTGGCTCTCATTTTGCATACATGCAAAAGACAGTCAAGTATTTGAATATTAAGGAATGTATAGAAAGGCCCATCTTCACATACAATCCTGAAAAGAGGTACGCATGCGATTACTGGGAGAAAACAAATTTATGTGAATTCAATAGTGTCTCAATGTTCTCATCTTCAAAATATTGGCTTTTTAGGAATTCTGTTTTTTAGTTTATCACTATAACTACTTTTCTGGTAAGTGTGTTTTACAAAGGACTGATTTAATTTTCCAGTTAACTAATAGGTTTACTGGTCATGCTAATATATTTAGTATGTCAAATTTCTCATTGTTCCACATCCCTACAGCAGATCTACAAGACAGAACAAGTCTTTTTTTAAACTCATAGCATAGAGACATAAACAGAAGGAAACATGCTACAATAGCCTATCTAGGAGATCTAGTCCGTTGGTATTTGAATAAAAATTGAACTTAGGACATCTTGGAGCACAGTTTACTTTTAGTCACCACGTTAAGTTAGGATATCAATGCAGTATTTATATGAATATATGTGAGCGCTGCCAGTCTTGTACTAAGGAATGAAGGACCCGGTTATAAAACAGGCCAGAATATTAAAGGCTATGTTCCATAATAAATGCTGTTGTTCTTTGGGTTTTTTAAAAATTTATTCATTTCCTTTTCCAGAAATGCTGAATGAGGGAGAACAAATGGCTGATTGTTACTGCCAATTGTTCTAAACTATTTAATTTGGGCTTAACATGTTACGTGTGCGTAGTTACTACAGTCTTTGAATCATGATTTTGGACTTATGTTATGTACATCAGTAATACATTATTCAGAAGCTGTGACTCAATGAACCCAACCAACTATGGTTCATTCACCCAACCATGGTTAAACATAATATAATTTAGCATACTGTGCTAAACCAGATTGTGTCAATTCAGAAATCACAAGAGTTCAGCATAACATAATTTAAATTGAATGAGAATAAAGAGTGTGCTGCTAACAATTCAGAAGGAATACTTCTTATTCATCTTATATACATGTTAATAAAGGCCATGCAAATCTTCCACTATAAATACTAACCCCCCATGCTATATTTAATCTGGTGTATCTCATTGGTATTTAAAGGCCAACACATTTATCATTAATTGTAACACACTTCACACAAAAAAGGCATTGAGGAAAACATTCCATTCATAATGAAATTTATCCAATACGCAAAAAAAGAAGAAAACAGATTCAAAATATTTTGAATGACTGACATGCACAAACTTGGGACAAAAAAAAAACTTCATTCGCATAACAAGCTGACAAAGCTCAAACATTCTCAAACAACTGGCTTTGAAAACTTTTGCTATCAAACATTTCAAGAAAATAGAAATTACTTACTTCAAAAGTCTTGTTGGTCTTGGTTTTTTTACAACCCTAGCTTATTTTTCTTAATTATAGGGGGGAAAAAATCTTTCACAAAAGAAAAGAAAGTCCCACTATTCTAAAACATTTAAATCCACCAAACTAAGTTAGACTTCAGAAGAGACTGCAGCATCAACAAAAAATTATCTCAAAAACAAATATTTAAGTCTAAGTGACACATCACGCAAGAAGTTACTAGCAATATAGGCTCTGAAAGTATATCTGTGACTGGCCAAGATGATTCAGTGCCAGATGAATTTAAGAAAGGTGCTTTCCAATAGTGTGTGCGCACCAATAGAATTCATGTGCAAAAGTTATATCCCAAGAACTAAAAGACTGGGCCAAAACATGAATGCAAAAACCTTCCTTTCAAATGTTGTCCAGCATCTGAAACGCTCAATAGAACAATTCTCTGGTTTAGCATTTCTATCCATCATTGGAATTCCTTCACAGACAACTATAGGCTCCCAAACCTTAGCCAAATGCAGGGTGGTAGCTTCACACAGGACCAACCTTTTATGGGCTGAACACTGGAGCTTTGATACCAGCTAATCTACCATAAATAGCTCTTGAAATGCAGAAGGATCAGGTCAGCTGTTATAACAGTCCTAGTCTCCAGCAAGTTCAAATCCTATTCCTCTGTCAAAATTTCCAACCTTAGTTTTTATTGCAAATGTGGGTGCACTTCCCCACTCTCCAAATAAAAAGTGAGGTGGGCGGGGAAGATATCCTAATAAACAAAAATGAGGGTGGAGGTCATTTGCAGGGAAAAGATTAATAACAGGAAAATGCTTCTTGGAAAGAAAAAGATGCATATCTGGTCTGCATCATTTTAGAAAACAGTTTAATACTTTTGGATCAGAGTGATGTCTACTAAGTCACTTCTTCATCAGATTAATAGAAAATGCCTAATTCTTCCCCCTTCCTCTAGAACACAGGGCCAAAAGATTCACTGTGTTGCAGGGAGCACCCCACAGTTTAAGAAGCAGCTTAGTCATTAAAATCATTATTGGTAAGGAAAAAAATAACTAGAGGGCAGAATAGGAAAGAAAACTCCTTGGATTAACTCAGAGATATCCAGGCCAAATTAAAATACATAGAGATCTTAAGAGAGACTTGTTATCCTTTGCAGTAAATAGTTTAAGGAATGCTGATGTTTCAAAAAACATACAGTAATTCTATGATTCTACAGGATAAATCAGTTCAAGTCAGGGAATTTAATGTATTCAAATTTCACAGAAATAACAAAAAATCATACTAGTACTGTTTTCTTGTATTTATTAATACAATTTGTAGAAGTAGAGGTAACTTGGCACAAGTTGGAACCCAGATCACCAGCAATTAATAGCTTCTTGGGAAGAATATTAGGAACTACAACTTCATTAGTTATAATTATTAATTTGTTAAACGTAATAATGTTGTCATTTGTACAAGAAGTCATTAAGCATCCCATTTTTCCCACAACAATCTTGTCAGGTAGGATGGGCCAAGAGTGACAGACACAAAGTGAATGTCCATGGCTGAAGGTGCCAGTGTGATCTCTTAACCATTACACCATACTGGTTTCAGAAAGTCATTCTTATTCCCTTTCTGACCATAACTTCCAGATTCCTTGAAGACAATGAAATAACATTAACAGAATAATCTTTAAATGTATTATTTAAAGCTAAGTGTTATTTAAAACAGAGCTCAGAGAAGACGTGCTTCCAAGCAACTGTGCTTAGAATTGTAATCTTACCCACCGTTATCCTACTGAACATTATGCACTTACTTTTAAGTAAATCTGTAAAACTTAGTGCTGGAACAATAGTCATGTAAACAAATGTAAGGAAAACAAAGTACATTAGAACCAAGGAGTTTAATTAGGTGTAAATGCCATCTTCAGACGAATCCCTCCTAAAGCAAGCACAAAATTATGCCTTTGTTCACAGCCATCCAGCAAATGCGAATTCTTCATGACCATTTAACCAGAACAACATTTACTCACAACACACCCTTTGCACAGTTTTGAAGAACTCATTTGAAATGCTTCTAGTAACCCAAGTTGCTATTACAACTGTCCCCTTCCTTTATTTTATTTTTTTTCAGTATGCAGCGTTAAATTTAAAAAAAAAAAGTTTTCATAGCCACCCAATAACCTGTATCATGGGATTTGTAACATCCACCAGACTTCACAGCGTGCTGTTAAAATTTCCCTTATGCCACAAACTGCTTCTTTGGAATTTCTCAATGCTTAGCACAGATGACTCTGTGAAATAAATCAAAGCCACGGCTTGATCTGAGAGATTGCTCCTGCCTGCCTGCCAATACCTCCCATCTCACTTCTAGCTCCATTAAAAATGGCATATTGCAGGGATGAAGGTTCCTCCACAAGGATTTCACATGACATATTCCACAGATACTCTTTAAGCCAATCACACACTAATTAGGGGTGTGGGCACGGATTTCCTTTAAAGAGCAATTGAAATGAGCACACTTGCTTCCCCCCCCCCCGTAAAAATCTTACCCGTTTCCATTGTTAGGATCATAATTCCACTTCTTTCTTTCTCTCTCTCTTTCTCTTTCACCCTCTCACTTTCAGGGTCAAGCTTTACTTATCCAGGGCATGTGAGCGATTCAGAGACACAGCTTCGCTTTGTTTGAGCTTATATCCTCTGCCTCACTCTCCCCTCCTCCCTTTGGTGTGAGGAGGGTGGAGGAGAGAAAGGAGGAAAACACTGCCTGTACCCTCGCGGCCAGGCCATCTCGATTGGCTCATTCACAAACAATTCTAATAAGCGCATTCATGTTTCCCCGAGAGCTTGAAATGATCCAGAGAGGCATTTTTGGACTGCCTTGTTCGCAACTTGTGGAGCTAGAAGTTAAAGTGCATAGCCAACAATTGTCTTTCAAGCAGCTTCTCTCCAGAAGGGCTAACCACTGACTGAACACAAAACCTTGTACTTCCCCAACACTACCCAGACAATAAATACAGGCACCAGAGCTACATCCCATTCAGGAGGATGCTGTCATCTCCTTCAGGAGAGGGTTTAATATTGTAAACTTGAGCAGGAAGCTTTAAAATGGTACCTATGGGCATCACAGGCAGCATCTAATTTGAAATTGGACTTAGGCCCAGAACCAGCTTTCCATGTCAAGACTTGGCTTTGGCACACAACCTATAATCAACATTTCCTCAAGGATATCTGGCAGAGGAGATTTTGCTGTGAGTACTCTGTTTACAGAGGTTGTGATGAGGCAAAAAAGGTGCGGTTGGTGTGATTTTTCCATCTTTCTGGATTTGGGGAAGAGATGGGTCCTATTTTTGTGGCTTGTATCTAAGAAACTTAGCAGAAACGATCCCCTGGCTGACCTTTCAGATTTCTTGCTTAAAAGCCAGAACTCATTCTTTAATGGTCAGTCTTTACTGCCATGTCACTGTATTCATTGGTGAAGCTTCACTAATAAATTCAATAATTAGCAGTGAAAATATCCAGTCTATTGAGAAGGAAGTAGGACAGGCTGTCAAACTCGCGTCCTGTGTATCATGCGCTGGCCACGCCCACGCCCGGTTTAGCGAAGGGGAAAAAAGTCGTGGTATGTCATGTGATGATGTGAGGTTGACACCCTTGAAGCAGGACAAAAGCTTGCATTATGTGATCAATACAGGTAGTAACTCAGCTTAGAACTGTAATAAAGCCTGCCCATCATGGACAAGGCAAGAAGGTGCTAAAATGATTTTTGCAGCAGTCACTAAGTGAACCACTACATTTGTTAAGTGAATGCTGCAGTCATTAAGCAAACCGATGGTTTAGCATGGGTGTGTGGTTTCCCTCCAAAACTGGAATTTAGATTTTCAACAAAATCACTGTAAACCATGGTCATGTGACTGCGAGACAGACACCCAAAATGAAGCCATATTGCCAAGCCACCCAAAGTTCGATCACGTGACTGTGGGAGGGCATGTGCAACTATTGGAACTTCAAATCTGGGTCATAAATAGCTTCCAAATACAGACATCGCAACTTTGAACAGTCGCACTGTCAGCCATGGTCATAGTTATCATGTGACCTATAGGCCAATTTTTACATCTGTCTGTTTGATTCAAGAACTGAATTAATGATGCCATGAATCTTCCTTGTAATGTATTCAAGAAGTAAGGTTATGAACAAAATTGTTATATTTAACATTTGAGGTCTGTTGCTTTTACAAGACACCTTTGTTAAGAAGCTCACCTTAATAGTTGTTCCTGGCTGTCCAGAGCACAGCTGATGGACACCGACTCTCTGGAGAATTTTCTGTCAGAAACTACTTTTCTCTAGAGAAAATAAAAAGGATATGATCATGAAAGGGGCCATCAAGTCAAATGAAATAATTATTGCCTGTTTGAACTTAAGTGCAAAACTTTGTTAATGTCTCATCATACAATGCAGCCACAGTAAGGCAGGGGTGTAAAATTCAAGGCTTGCAGGCTGAATCTGGCCTGTGGGATGCTTAAATCTGGCCCACAGGGCCAGCCTGGAAATAACAAAGAATCGGCTGCAGTGCCTCTGCTAGCGAAAATGTGGCACAGGATGGATGCCTCCTTCAGCACTATGATGGTCAAAATGGGGCATGGGAGATCGTGCCTGCACCCATTTTGGCTGACAGTGCTGCAGAAAGCTGTCCAGGCCAAAAACTAGGTACGCGGCGACCATGCGTGGCCCCCCCATACTCTGTTTTGGTCAGCATGGTGCTGAAGAAGGCATTCATCCCGTCTTATCCCCTCTGGCCAGCCCACAGAGGAGAACTACAATGCTGATCTAGCTCCCTACGAAATCCAGTTTGACACCCCCGACAGTAAGGAGTAGATTTAAAGAATATTAGGAAACACGGCCTGTTCCAAGAGGTAAACATCTTAAGAGATAATTTAAGCATCTTACAACATCATCTAAAATTTTATGAATGTAAAGAACAGGGCATGATGTTGAAGTCCTCAACAGTTAGGGTTAAAGGTGGTGATCTGAAAGATTAACAGTTTGATGCTGAGAGAACACGATATCATGCTAATAAAAGCAACATGAATATATATCCAAACCTTTCTGAATTCTGAACTAAGATTGTAGAGCTGAAACAGAGAAGATGACTCCTGAGAAGATTAATGTGCACAAACTCTGATATCATAGATCATAATATTTTGCAAATCCGTTGAAGCAATGGCAGGGCATCTCAAACATGGCATTATTAACTTGAAGTTGTACTCTGGTTTTGTTTCTTTTACTTATAACAGAATAACTGAGTTGGAAGAAACTTAGAGGTCTTCTAGTCCAACCTTTTGCTTGAGCAGGACACCCTATACCTTTTCAGACAAATGATTGTTCAATCTCTTCTTAAAAACTTCCAGTGTTGGAGCACACATAACTTCCAGAGGCAAGTCATTTTTCTGATTAATTGTTCTAAACTGTCAAGAAATTTCTCTTTAGTTCTAGATTGATTCTGTCCCTGATTAGTTTCCATCCATTGCTTCTTGTTCTGCCTTCAGATGCTTTGGAGAATAGGTTGACTCCCCTTCTTCTCTGTGGCAGCCCCTTAGATATTGGAAAATTGTTATATTAGATATTGGAATATTGTTTAGATATTGGAACACTGCTATATTATCAGCAAATAATATCTTGCAAGGCCTTCTTCCAAGAGAGAGACTGAAGAAAAATATTAAAAATGAACTTTAAGAGAAAAGTAACAGCTTTCTTTGAGTGATTTGACTTAATAAGAAATCTGTATAGAAACTCTAGCTTCATTCTGAATAAGTTCTTCTCATTACACACTGACCTCTAGTGTGCTAAGAAAGTATCACTATTCCTGCTCAAAAACTCTGAAAAAAATTAGGAGAAAATAATTTAAAGACTTATCCTATAGCTCCATTACTTATTTTATTTGTTTATGCGATTTTTATCCCACATGTATTACTTTATAAGTAACTCAAAGCAGTAACACTTATATATAACACTTCTTCCCCCTCCTATTTTCCCTATGACAACAACAACCCTGTAAGATAGAGAGGGAGGGCCTGGCCCAGTCACCAGGGAGGTACTTTGCTGAAGAACACTGCTATATAGCAATAGCAATAGCACTTTAGATTTATATACCGCTTATCAGTGCTTTTTACAGCCCTCTCTAAGCGGTTCA
>JAOYMU010000077.1:15805217-15831633 GCA_025802295.1 Psammodynastes pulverulentus
AGTCCACAAGTTTTAAAGTTGCCATGGTTGGAGACCCCTGTAACTTGGAGGTTTGCTCAGGAAAAGCTCAGCCCAAGACAAGGAAGATGCTCTGTTTAGTCTGCACCACCTCTTCTTCTCCCCCCTCCCCCCTCCACTCCTTGTACAATGGATTAAGAATGGAGAAAATTTAGAGCAACGCAACCCGCAACCAAAGAAAAAAAACAATTGTCGAGGACAGGGAGGAATCGCAAAGCCGCTTCCCTCCGGCTTATTCTGCCCCCTTCTGGCAGAAGAATGAAAAAAGAAGCGGAAAGGAGCGCGAGATCGGCTCCGAATGAGAAAAACGGTCACCCTGTGCCAGGTCGGCGCGGTATGATGACGTAGCTCTGAGCCGCTTCACTGTGCTGCGATGGCGGCTCCCTTGGAGGCAGCGTGAGCGTGAAGAACCGGAGTTCTAGGTAACCGCGGGCTGATTGTAGTGGGGGACTCCCAGAGATGCGAAAGCCCCCCCCCCGCCTCTGGGAACATAATGGTTTCCTTCTCCTGGTTTACCTCTTGCATTTTCGGCCTCAATTCCTCCTCTTCTCTCTTAATAAGTAGACTAGCGTTTCAGTGGCAAGGAAGGCAGACCAGGAACAGGTGCTACTTTCCCCACCTTGTCGTCTCCCTTCCAGAAAATGCCGCAGGAGCATTAGATTAGATTAACGCTTCCTTGCTTGCCTGCATTGTTGTGCAGGTTGTCCTGGAAAACTTTCAAGTGAATTCTAAAAGCAGCGCTTTTCCACGTTTGCGATCATTGGTATTTGGGGCAATGTTGCTTCTGAATAAAGTTCCTTGAGGCAATTGTCCACTGGCATTGTTGCTATCAATGAATTCTAAAAGTAACTGCAATAAGAAAAAAGGGCCCCATGTGATCTGTTACCAATCTGATTTCTTCTAAAATGGAAAAGTGGGTGGCCAGAATTGAGCATAAAACGTGTGTGGTCCTAAACACAGTTTATGAAGTCTGAATATATCAGCTATAAATTGTCATTTGCAATTTACTATGTGTATGATAGTTGACATTGAGACTTTTGCTCAGTGCTTGTAACTTCAAGGAAAAATATGAATCTGCAGTTGGCTGAGAAGAGTTTGGGCAGATTTTCTAGTTCAGATTTAAAAAAATTCTGAACAGAATTGGAACGTATGCTGGAGGTTTTGTTGTCTAACTGTTCAAGCAGGAAATCCTCTCATTTCAGATAAATAGTTAATTAATCTCTTCTTAGAAATGGAATACTTGTTTTAGATCATGTAACAAATATATTGTAGAATGTTACTGCCTCCCATTTCAAAATGAATGAAACAGGTTAATCCTCAACAGTAATTTGAATTCTAAGATTTATTTTATGCATTCATATTTTAGATAAAAGAAGATTGGAGAATTGTATCCTTACTTGTTTTTCTATTTTAAACAACCAGTTTGCTTTTTATTTTAAAAGGTTGCATTTAGAAAATTCTAGCCCTATGAAGTTTACAGGTAGAAGATTGCTTTCTGCTCCTGGAGAATTTTCATTTAAGAAACAATGGCAAATTACAAGCCAGTAATAGTTCAGACATTTCCGAAGCTTGGAGAAAAAATTACAAAGGATACTTTGTATTGGAAGAATTATAAGGTAATAACACACACTGTAGTTCATTTTAGGAACTGAAACTGATGTAGTCAATTATTTGTAAATCTTACTTGATTTGTCCCAAAGGTGCTTTTTCAGGAGGCAACTGGACTTTCTTTTTTTTTTTCTTTTGAAGACATTTCGTTCCTTATCCAAGAAGCTTCTTCAGCTCTGACAAGATAGTGGGGAATAGAATGGTTGCCTCTTTGGGACAACTATAACCTGGATGACTGAGAATCTCTACAGACTTTTAGCATTACCTAATTTGATTTTTTAAGTGAAAAAAGAAAAAAATGCAAAATTTGTATATCACTTCTGCACTCTCCCATTCATGAGTGAGCCTTGATTTAATGAATCCTCAGTTTAGCTAACTTTAGAATCAATGGATCACATTTCATCTAAACATCTCCCATAAGTGCCAGACAACTTGGTTGCATTACAGTCTGGGCGATATAGTTGAAGTTATGATAATTTAACCTACATTTTATAAAACTACAGCAATTATGCAAAATACGTTAATGTTAATTTTTGAGAGCCAGTTTGTTCTAGTGGTTAAGGCACCAGAAATCAGGAGAGTGTGAGTCCTGCCTTAGATACTAAATAGTTTTCTAATAACTTTGCCTTAAAAAGGATTATAATGTTTAATGTTCTTTGTTCAGACTCCCATTCAGATAAAGGAATTTGGTGCAGTGAATAAAATAGACTTTTCTCCAGTTCCTCCATATAATTATGCTGTCACAGCCTCATCAAGGGTAAGATTTAAATTAAATTTTTGATTTAAAATATCTACATTTTTTCACACTCTAATTCTACTTTATATTACTGGTGTAGTGAATTTCTGCAAATTCATTTGCTGTACCATCCTATTTTTACTGCAGTAGAATAAATATGTCCATTTGCTGAAGCAGGCAAAACTATGCATAGGAAATTCAGTTCTGTTGTATGGAAAGGACTTTTATAATCCTATAGGGTTTTTTTGGAGCATATTTTTACTTAGGTTGCTCCTTCCAATTATTCTAGCAGCAAGGGCAAATAATTTTCTTTTGTAACTTGCCACAGAGTTAAATTCTTCCCTCCCTGATACGCATGTTTATACACTAGCTCTCAGCTCATCTTGATTTCTGCTCTGTTTATCTTTATTTTTCATCGAACGTTATTCATTGATTGGCAGGTCTTCTGAAGACTTAGGAAGCCTCCCCACCCTCAGTTCTCCTTGGCTGCTTCACAATAGTTATCAGAAAGTTGGAACTACTATTTTCAGAATTTAATTTTTCAAGCCGTTGTTGTATTAGAAGCATGATTGCTGTCCTATGCCCCTTACTGCATATCTTTCTTTCCCTGGGACTATTTTCCACAACTGCAGTGGAGACAGCAAATATTCACTCAACTGATTTACTTCTCAAAGGAGATAAACTCATCCTCAGCCCTTTTGAGGAGCTCAGAGAGCCACAGATATAATGAGGGAATGATAGTTTCCTTCTCCCTCAGGGGACTAACTACTGTAGTTATCCTCTGCCCAGACCTCTATACAGTAACAATGAGCTGCAGGAGCCTTAAGAACATTTAGTCCCCTTTTCATTGTGGCAGAACCACAATGAAATTGTAATTAAAACTCTAAATTGATTAATCATACTGAAATTTTGTTCCAGAGAAAAGTTTTGTAACCAGTTGTGGAAAACTGAATGAGTAGTTATTCACTGGATTCATAAGTCATACAAAACTAGTTTAGCAATAGCAATAGCACTTAGATTTATATTCCGCTTTATAGTGCTTTTTACAGCCCTCTCTAAGCAGTTTACAGAATCAGCATATTGCCCCCACAATTTGGGTCCTCAGTTTGGTCAAGAAGGAAATAAACAGATTTTGGGGGGGTATCTAAGAGAAGGAACATGTAACCTTTGTGTATATCTGAAAGAGAACTGGTTCTTGAGAAAAGAGGTATTCTGTGGATCATTGGTCTCAAACTCAAATCATCATGATAGCTATTTGATGACAACTTCATTAGTCCAAAGGCCAGAATAAGGGACCCTTTTCATATCTTTCTGCAAGAGTACATAGTGCACCAAAAATGAAGCAAATAAAGAGGAGCATAGCAAGTCATTAAACAAATTTATTAAAGAAAACTGGTACAAACCAGAGTTACTTTTTGGGCATTTCACACTGGGCACAGAGGACACACCAATATCTGTGCGATGAGAGTCAGAAGGTCATGATTATTGACTTTGGTGTAGGGCACATAGATGATGATTCTTGCAGTAACTGAGACCATAAGCAGCAAAGCTTTTGGCTTTTTCCAGTGTCACTCTGAATGAAAATTTGTGCATTATATGTTGTTTTAGATTCACATATATGGCCGATATTCACAAGAGCCAATCAAAACATTTTCTCGCTTCAAAGATGTAGCTTATTGTGCTACCTATCGAGAGGATGGGCAGCTGCTTGTTGCTGGCAGTGAAGAGGGCAGCGTTCGGATCTTTGACATTGGTGGGAGAGCACCATTAAGGCAATTTGAAGGCCACTCCAAGTAAGTATGAGAACATGACTGTACTTGATACATTGCCTAATTGTTTCAATCTACAATTGTACTTTGGAGTAATTGCAATTTCAGATGTGAGAAAACATTTGAAGCATCTATTTTTCTCAGCTAATCAACAAATGTGTAAATTACGTTGCAATATAATATTTACAAGTAAGTTGTCATTGTTTTATCAATTGTGTCTATTAATGTCATTAGTCACAGTGCATTGATTTAAAAATGCTTCGTGTATACGATGTAAAATGTAGTCTTTTGGCATATATTTTGCACATAATTACTCACTTTTGCAGCATCAGAGCTGACTTCATTTAATTGTGACAGAAAAATTGATTATTAATTTTGGTTTTAATTAATGTTACTTAAAATATTAACAACCTGGAAACGTTCAACTGTTGATCCAAGCAGTGTTTTCATAATTGTATGTTTTAAAAATGTGGCTAGTTTGTCTCTTTTTATGAATAGTACAGAAATTTAAAATACAAATTGTTGAATATATTTACTTTGCTAATTTAAGTTTAGTTTTTATTTGCAGATTTTATAGGGTGCTCAAATCCGAACTAACTCTGGCCTATAAGCCACATATTGTATCCTGTTTAGCACATCATACTTAACCCAGAATAACTGGATCATTGTTACCTTGATGAGTAAACCCAGCCATTTTATTTGTATTTGCTATGTGAATTAGATGGACAGCTTCCACCTATTTATAAAGATTATTTTCTTAGATCTTTAATATATTGTTCTCAAGTCTTGTGTTAATTTTTTAAAATGATAGAGATAGTTTTAGATTCAGATTCAGACTTTAAGTATCTCAGATAATCTTCACATAATTCAGAAAACCGTGCTAATAATAGAATACACAGTGTTTCATGCTTTGAAGGGTATGTATTGACCACAGCAAAAATTGAGATAGCCTTATGTTTATTGTTTTTTGTTATTGTTAATTATAGAGCAGTACACGTTGTAGGATTTCTGTCTGATAAATACCGAATAATGTCTGGAGCAGATGATTACACGGCACGGGTCTGGGATGTTTCAACCTCATCTGAAATAGCATGCTACAAAGAGCACACAGATTATGTAAGATGTGGCTGTACTAGTAAACTGAATGCAGATCTTTTTGTAACAGGTTTGTGATTAACCTTACATTTACTGGTGACAAAATAACTTCCTGAATGATGTTTTCATTACTGTTACAATATTTTCCCAATTATACAATTCTTTATGTTCAAATATATTGATTTTCCTGATTCATCTTGGTTTTCTGCTCTGCATTTCATTTTTTTTGGAAGAATGACTTAATTATAATGGTAGGTTTGTAATTCAAAAATTCTACAGACATTTTGGAATTAGAGCGTGAAATCCTTAGATGGCACATTTGACCTTAGATTATAAGACACTTTATGTTGAAAACTTGGTTGTAGTTGAATTTGTTTTATTGTTTGTAATGTTTGTAAGACATTAGACATTGTAAGACAGCCAGTACAGGTGGTTATTGACTTACAATTATTCGTGACTAGTTACAAAAGCACTGAAAAAAGGGACTGATGAATGGTTTTCACACTGCTGTTGCAGCATCTCATGGTCACGTGATCAAAATTCAGGTGTTTGGCAACCTGGCTCTTCCAGCAGGCCAGCCTGGGGTGACTAAGAGATTTTAGCTAGGGTTTTAAATATGGAGTTAGAGTAGTATTTTAGCTAAATAAGTATTTTAATTGTAAATGTTAAGTTGTTTTATTTTTTACCCTGCTGTGAACCGCCCCGAGTCTGCGGAGATGGGGCGGTATATAAGCCTGAAAAATAAATAAATATTAAAGAAAGGGGATATTTGATATAAAGAAATATACATGGCCCTGTAAGCATATAATGAAAAGCATACATGCTGTTGTAGCTTGCCTGCAAACCTTCATCTCATTTTCACACAATACCCTTACAACAATTTCTGGTACCTGAGAAAAACAGCCTATTCATAGTAGGAATTTAGTTTACCATGTTTAAATGCAACAATTTATGATCACCAATGATAGGCACAAAACCACCTTCCTGGGAACTAAGTGATGTTATCAAATCTCTCAGTCAATATCCCTGAGGGAAAAGTGAAGACATGAATATATAATAAAATTATTTGGAGATGTGAATTATTTTTGCATTTGTGATTTATTCTTCGGTTAAAATCAGGGTAAAAGGTTGTTGTAGGAGAAAAGTGAAATATTAAATCTATTCTTTGATACACTAAGGTAAAAAAAATATCTGCTCGATGTCATTGCAAGCTAACCCAGTATAAAGTTATGTATAATAAGGTTGTAGATCTACAAGGAAGTTGGAAACAGAAAAAAAGGAAAAGGGAATTAAAATGGTTTTCTTAAGAGGGTAGATAACCTTCTTAGCTCAGGGACTGTTTGCTCACTCCTGGATTTCACCAAACGTATCTCATACAAACACACATGCCTCCAAACAGAACAAAGTCATATAGTCCAGATTTTGATCTATAAAAGGAAATGGACTATATACTGCAATTAGTGTAAATGTTTATTGGTTATATTTAGCCAACTGTTGTTGACTGGAACTCTGCCTTTAGCCTGATTTTACACAGCCTCAAAGGATAAAATACAGATGTCAAATGACAAAAATAAAATGGACACTGCCCCTCTCTTTTTTTCCTTTACATACGCCCACTTGAGAAAGGAAAAGCATCTCTTGATTTGCTTCCCAGTGTTTGGTTTTTCTAGGCCAGGGGTGTCAAACTCATGGCCCACGGGCCGGATGCATCATGTGCTGACTCAGTCCCCACCCAGTTTAGCAAAGGGGAGAAAAGTCCTGATATGTCACGTGATGCCACCATGACGACGCAAGTTTGACACCCCTGTTCCAGGCTGTTGTTGACTTGCATGGTTAGGTCTGTTAACAGCCTTTAATCTTTCAGTCTCTTGCCCTCTTGAAGTGAAATTCCCTTACATTTTACTTTGCAAAGCCCAATTTGCAAAACTTCCATTTATCTATTCTTGTGCCCACATACCATATAATTGTTACTCTATAACAATCCAAGCTATACCTTTACCACCCACCTCTTAACAAGCATAGAAAAGCAACCTCATCTCACCTTTATCATTTGGCAACATCTGAAAAATTACTATGAAAAATTAAAATGGCAGAGAACTTCTACAGTATAAGTGCCTGGTTAATTTCACCTACGGTACTTACTTCCTGTTTCCAAAATATCTCTTTTAACTCACTCCATCACAGTTTAACTAAGCAAATTCATTGTACCTACTCTTAACATAGCTTCTTTTGTGAAGAAATTTCAGGCGGCCTTTTTTTTTTAGTTTAACTAAGAAGATTACAAACCTTTCTTCATAAAAGAAGCTTTGTTAAGTATAAGTACAATGAATTGGAGGATAAAAATTTCATAATTGAAGTTGGATGTCAGCTGGGCAAATCCAGATGAAATGAGAGAGATTCATCTGATAAGAGTTTTACTAGACAGTAAGCATTGACAACTCATCCTACTGCTGCTACTTCTAGTACTGTGGAGGTATCTGAGATCAACTTAAGCTTGTTGATCTTAAGGATGTAGACAGAGTCTGCTGAAATAGAACTCATATGTATATAGGAATGAAGAACTAAAATGAATACATGTAATAACTATGTAGTAATATCAGTAACAGCATAGTTCCAGGTTAAACTCTACTCTATTTTCAAGTACAGAAATAATGTCTTTGGACACAACTAGTTGTCTTTTTTTAGAGTCAAATTCCAATCAAAATCATTCAAGACACCATTACAATAAAATAGCCGCAATTATAACAGTCATCTGCACATGCCACACACACATATCCCAATAAGGAATAGCAGAAAACAACAAAAATAAAAAATCTAGTTGTGTCAAAATATTAAATAGTCTCAAAAATTAGCATCATGGCAAAAACTAAGAAAGTGAAGTAATTTCATAGATACTGTTCTGAAACAAATTGTTGTACCGCTATCAAAAAATATCCTGATACATACTACTGACATTTCTCATGACCTGTATCATTCAGCATATGTCATCTTAAAAATATCTGTAACAGAAATTCCCCCTTTCGTAGATTCCAAGGTTTTGTAATTCAATAGTGCATGCTTGCACCACAGTATTCCCTCCCCAGCTTAAAGAGATTCACACAGTACTTGTAACATCTTTCCCCAACCTGCAGACATTCATGTGGCACTATAACAATTTACATTCACCCCACATCCTCTCACTTGCACATCTCCCATCTCACTCTGTATTATTCATCTGCCCTCCAGCCTGATTGTGAACTACCCGGATCTGCCAACTTCTATCAGGTTTCCCTACTGACTTTACTTGTGGGAATCAAGCAGGAAATTACCAGTCATGGATGGTTCTTGCTTAAAGACCCATGAGTTTCGCTTAACAATGGCAATGGAGACTGCTATTGATAAGCAATGTGGTCATGTTGCACTTTATGAATGCAGAGATTAGCAAGGGAAATTCCATCCCTAATTACGTTGCTCACCACCATACTGTTGCTGTCATTATCATGCATGGTCCATTGCCTTCATCTAGTTTCACCATGGTGGTGCAGTGGTTACAGTGCAGTATTGCAGGTCACTTCTGCTGCCTGCCGGCTGCCTGCAATTTGGCAGTTTAAATCTTACCAGGCTCAAGGTTGACTCAGCTTCCATCCTTCCAAGGTCAGTATAAAATGAGAAGCCAAATTGTTGGGGGCAATATGCTGACTCTGTAAACCGCTTAGAGAGGGATGTAAAGCACTGTAAGGTGGTATTTAAGTCTAAGTGCTATTGCTATTATTCCTGACACACTTCCAACATTTCTGAATATCCTGGGTGTTCAAATGGGCCAGCCCTTCTCAGTAAAGAGTTCTTCCCTTTTTACTTAAATTGACAAAGCAATATACATACCTTTTTCTCCCACAAATGGCAAAGACCAAGTGAAAACATCCATGAAATTTGGAAGCCAGTATGGATGAGGAGAACAATTAAACTGTCTGATATTCATAACGTTGTTTTCATATTTCAATACTGCCGCTGCAAAAGAAAAAAGAGAAAACAATTTTAGCAGTTTAATAATATTTTTTAATATAATCTAATTACAGAAAAGTTTAGATGTATTAGTGCTTTATTCGTGCACGGGTGCAGTTATATATATCCTGCCTTACAGAAAATTCCAGGTAAGGAGAGTGATTTCTATTTAATGTTACTTCTTTTGATACAGACTCAAAAGGAAGCTCCCAAGTAACCGAGTTGTGTGCTACCATTTGGATGATATGCTGCATTATTTAGATCTGGAACTTCTTGTAAACAGTTTTATGTGGATTTATTTTAATGTCTTTATTCTTAATGATATATGTATTAAGAAAACAATAAGTGTAATAGAATTACACTTATTGTTTTTCTTTTATTCATAGAGATATAGATATAATACTTCTTTACTACATATTTTGTTTGTATCTGGCCTTAAGCCTGTAATCAATTTTATTTGAATTCTCAGGTATATTAGTTGGTATATACTATGTATATTAGGTATATTAGTTATTTCTTATTTCAATTTTAAGGACATTAAACTCCATAGCACTTTTCTGAAAAAAATGAAAATGAAACAAAATATAAAAGTAAAAAATACAGTTGAAAATCCAAACAACAAAACAAAAAAGCATGGTGAAGTATTTTTAAATAAACTATTGTAGCTTCAAAGTACCTAATAATGGTCTTCAGTCTCTTCATTTTGCTATTAGCCTCTTACCATAAATATTTGTTCAGCTCTTTTCTTAACACTACTCCAAATTACGCATAGATTAGATTTGTTTTAAGTTAGGTGCAAAAACTTGACAGGCTATATTGCATCATATTGTTTTAACTCCCCACTCATTATCTCGAAATGAAATATTCTGCATTCCAAGTTTTCTGGAAAAAATACTTATCAAATACACTTCATCTTTCAGTTTACCCATAAGCAATTTTGTAGAAGAGACGTAGCTTTTTTTTTTTTTACACAAAGGAAGGAAGGAAGGAAGGAAGGAAGGAAGGAAGGAAGGAAGGAAGGAAGGAAGGAAGGAAATTTTTATGTGCATGTTCCTAGTAAGCTGGTACATGGTGGACAATATGTCCCATTGTTCGCTGAGCAACCAAATTTTCATTACCAAACTGGGCATCATCATCAGTTCTTTGACACAATCGTAAAGCTCTCACACATAAAAACTATCCCCTCCCCCGTGTCGCCACCACCGCAGCGGTGCTGCCAATCCATGGATCTGGAAAGGTTGGGTTTCCTGTCTCTCATATATACTTACTCTGGGAAATCATAAACAACCCAGAAGAAAAAAAAATGAAACATCAGTTTTGAAAACTGCATGGACAAATATTTGTAATCAGCATTCACTGACTCAGGAACTAGGAAGACATTCTAAAATCTCAGGAAAAGATCAGTTAATGACAAAGTTCCTACAATTTTAGAAAATAAGCAATTCAATGAATAATTCATTTGAGAATCTAAACACTACTAACATACAACACATTAAAAATTTATGTTGCTGATACTGCAGTCCAATACTAGTGACTTTAAAACAACAATTTAAACTGTGTTTCAAAAAAGCTTTCTTTCTTTTAAAAGCCAGGGGCAAAAAGATATTGCAGTCATTATCTAAAAAAAGCAGAAAAGACGCACATTTAATAACCAATTACTGTGAAAATAACCAGTTACCTAACTGAGGAAAATAATTGAATTCAATATGTTCCTACAGTTTTCTTTTCCATTAAATCCATAATATTTAAGTACTGCCAATTTTCAAATATTATGCAAAAAATGATTAGGCTCTCTAATTAAGCTTTAGAGAAAAATGTATCAATCCTTCCCAAATTTAATTCTAATCCAAACTACTAAAATGGATAATTGTATGATCTGATTGTTTCCAGTATTCCAGAACAAAAGTAAAAATACAATCATAACAGAAATTTTGCTCAGACCCTAGTATTGTTCACTTGCCCTGTTTAATACCGTACTAGTGATACGGTGGCACTTCAATTCCTTCTTTCTTTCAAATTTTCAGATAGGAAGAGAAGCTCAGGGCTAATACATTTATATGAGAGGAATGCACATCAGCTGAGGTATTTGCATCTTTTTGTACTCAGGTTTTGTGGCAGGCCATGTGCCGATTCCTGAGGCTCAGTCTGGCTTTCTTATCGGGGATGTGTTTGATCCTGTTAATCCTGATGAGGTAGACAGATTCCAGTTGGTGTTACAGAATGCAGGAACCGATGAATTCCATGGCCCCTCCTTTGGGGGTTTCCTCAGGGCTCAACAATCTGACTACTCCTGTTTAAATACAAATCTGCTGACTGAGGTCATGGCATGGGTAATACCCAGTTTTAAATCTCCCTTTCCCCCAACATGAACAAGGGATGGAATCAGTGGTGGGATTCAAATAATTTAACAACCGGTTTTCTGTCCTAATGACCAGCTGGGTAGGCATGGCTGGGTGATCATGTGACTGGGGGGAGCTCAGGCGACAGGAAGTCTGGGCGTACTGCCAAGAAACTTTAGCTGTTCTATGGGTTAGCCAAGAGGCAGTTTCTGTAAGCAGGGCAATAAAGATTAGGCTAGAAACAACACCAGAAGGTTTCCTTCCTGCCTTCCTTACAGGATTAGCCCTGTAAAGTGGAAAAAAACAAAAGGAGATTTCTTCCAACAACCGGTTCTCCGAACTGCTTAGAAAGTTAACAACCGGTTCTCGTGAATAGTTGCAAACCTGCTGGCTCCCACCACTGCACAGCATCCCTTAATTCACCAGGGATAGAGGTGTAAAATTTTAATGTCCATTTCTTTGAGTCTGATTAACTTGGACTGGATGAGATTTCCAGTATTTGCTTTTCCTTGAGGTCCTAATTCCCTCTCCATTTGTAAAAGTGGAAATCCAAAAGATCCATTTTCTGCATGGAAGGCATGGCATCTGCTTAAGTATTCTGCATCTTATTCTAACATGAAGGCTTTGTTGGATTGATTTTTTTAAGTACTGCTCAACATCAGATATGGCTCTGCAAGATTAGAAAATACAAGCCTTGAAGTTTTATTTTTCACCCTATCACATGTGAAAGATGTTGAGATTTGCCATAGGGCCCAATGCTACAGAGTGACACCTGTTCTGAAAGTGAGCTAGCTAAGCTCATTGGAAGGAAGGGAGGTGTGGGGGAGGAGTATCAGCCTTCTGGGATAGACCAAGCAGGAAATGAAACCAGGTGAATTAATTTTACTTACAATGAGTATACATTGAGAACTAACTCTCCTTTACAAGACTATATCTGCTTTAAAGACAACATTAACAGAATCTTGTAAATCTAAAAGTGCAATTCTCTCATCATTGTCAGATGCAAGAAACCAGGAGCCAGGATAGAATTTAGAAAGCACTGCAGATTTATGCCATGCAACCTACACACAAAAATCTGTCCTATTTATGGTCCAGGTAAATTGGTGCCACATAAGAGTTAACAGGCTTCGAGGAGGGCTGGACTTGGTTCTCTTTCGGAGATTCCAGACTGATGACCCTGTCTTAGGTTCCTACAATCATCTTTACAGCCTGATAGGGTCAAGAGAAGGTCTCTTCTCTTGATCCACCTGTTATGCAGCTGTGTGCTATGTTCCCTCATATCTGATGTTCCCTAAGGAGCATCTCTTTGTCCAATCTCCCAAGGTCATTCCCACATACCATTACATGAAGTTGAGAGATTTGGTGGAGCTGCTCTGATGAAACTGCCATTAATGCAAATGATGTTTTATGGATTAAAAAAAATAGGAGAGATCGCAATCTAAAGCAATTGGAATGGAAGCATACATTACAAAGGCCATTACAACTGCTGACATTAGGCAATGAATTTCCTGAGAAGCCTCACCTTATTTCCATAGTAAATCTTGTTAAAACCTGACTCCCCCCCCTTACATTATACAGTACACAAGAGAGCTTCATTGACTCAGGGAGGTATATTTCAGAGTCAACGTGCACAGGATTGACATGTCAGTTCAGCATAATGATTAGCGGCATCACCCAGCCTCTGGAAAGAAGTTGATATTTCAAATACTAGTTCCTGACTCATTAGTCAGCAACGTCCTTTAAAAATATATTTTAAGTAGGTCTTAGTTTCAGCCTTTTTCCACTCAAGATCCAAAAAAGTCAAATTCTGAGCTGGAAAACTGCTCTGCTGTTGACCTCAGTTTTCTTTGCCTGGCATTCAAGCCTTCTTTGAGCTTTATCGGTATCCTGAATCAAAAGCTCAGGCACAGGTGCTGATGCTGCCAAACTGGTCTCTTCAGTGACTGTTTCAAGCGATAAGATTGCCAGAGGCTCTATAATCAGTGTGGGTGAACAAATCAATTCCCTTACATAAAACAAAGCCAGAGTCTCTTTAAACTAGTCCTCTGAGAAAGAGGGAGAGAGGGAAAGAGGGAAGGAGAAAGAATGAGAGGGAGAGAGAGAGAGGGAAAGAGAGAGAGAGAGAGAGAGAGAGAGAGAGAGAGAGAGAGAGAGAGAGAGAGAGAGAGAGAGAGAGAGAGAGAGAGATTGGGAGGGAGAAATTTTGGAACTCATGAGGGAAATAAACAGTGATTAAATAAAGGCCAACCAAGAAAAGGAGGGGACCAATAAAATGAAAGAGCGGAGGAAAGAGAATTGCATTATAACTCTGAGAAAATCTCAGGAGGAGAACCCAAATGCTAGTTTCTTCACGGCAAAGAATGTTGCATCAGGAAAAGCTGACTCTATATTTGAAATATACAGTCAGCACACGGAATATCCAGACTGGATTTGAGCACAGAGGTTGATGGAAAGAGCAATAAGTGGAAAAACTCATTTGTTCATTAAAGGTTTAGGGGAATCTTAGTGGCAAGTTCCTTCTAGAAAATACCATTGTTCCTTCTGGGCTTGGGGGCTCTCTGTCACAGACCTCAACAATGTTTTTGGTGCAGATTGTAACCTCTAGTGCAGAGTTAGAAGCATGCACTATTTAAAGCCAGTCTGCACAACCCAAGGCTCTATGAACTGTTGGGAGAAATATCCCACCTGCAACAGACTGGAGAAAGTTAACAGTGTCTACTTTATTGCATAACAAAGAACACTGATCATTTCCAGGAACGAAAAGGGCATTTGGGTAGAAACAAGAGCTGAATAAATTTGTTTTATGAATACACATTCACTTAATTTATTTTCACATAATTAATTACAAATAGGCAAGCAAGCTTTTGTCATAAATATGTTCACTTGTATATACATAAACATTTTGTTTCTTGAGAGCAGATAGGAACTTGTTTTGACCAGCTAAAGACTATGGCCATGCCATTTCGTCAGGTTGAATTCATTTCAGCATATTTCTTCTAGAATCTAGGATATGTAGGTTGTGTTCCTGTCTACATAATCTGCTTGGTTTCTATTTTCCTTGGTTCCTTTTATTAAGCAAACTCTCTTGAAAGGCAACATATGACATATCTATCTGCACTTCTCCTTCCGTCCTTCTAATCACATTTATTAAATTGCCCAACTCACAACATGTCTGGGGATGAGATACACAATTGGGAATCATCAGCATTCTGATGATACCTAACCCTGTATTGACTGATGTCTTCACATGCTGATTTCTGTAGACATTGAACTGCAGGGTTGAGAGCATCAATTCCTGTGGCACTCCATAAGGCAGAGATCTCAGTTCTGACTTCTTTGCCCTTTCCCATCAACACCAACTGGAATCAGCCATAGAGAAAGAGAGCCTCTGCAAAATTGCCTTGCTCATAACCCCCTGAGCCATACTTACTCCAACCCCTGAGCCATACCTGATCAATGCTATCAAAGCCCAATAAAAAACTAGAAGAATCAGAACAGTCATGTCACCACTATCTATTGCTGTTGGAGGTCATCAACATACCTTCTTAACACTTTCCAATCCCTTAACAACAGCCGATTCACAAGTCACATGACTTCCTCACAGCAGGACAGGATCTAGACCAAAGGAGTTAACAACAGTGCAATTTACTGCCCGACTATCTCTCCCAGAGGGATGCATTGGATAGGTTGTTTGTCCTGATTTTTTTTCCACTACAGTCCATGATCAGGCCCAGTCCTCCTTTCACCTTGATCTGTCATTTGCCAGCTTCTCTCTGTGCAAGATTTAGCCCTGTTCTGTTTAATTTCCCAAAAAATAAGAATAGGAAGACATGGTACATCATGACCAGTGGTCAGCAGACCAGCAGAGAGTTGGGCAGAGTCCCAAGCCAGTGGTGGGATTCAAATAATTTAACAACTAGTTCTCTGTCTTAATGACCAGCTGGGTAGGCATGGCTGGGTGATCATGTGAATGGGAGAAGTTCAGGCGACAGTAAGTCTGGGCATACTGCCAAGAACCTTTAGCTGTTATATGGGTTAACTGAGAGGCAGTTTCTGTAAGCAGGGTAATAAAGATTAGGCTAGAAACAACACCAGAATGTTTTCTTCCTGTCTTCCTTATAGGGTTAGCCCTGTAAAGTGGAAAAAAACACAAGGAGATTTCATCCAACAACAGGTTCTCCAAACTGCTTAGAAAGTTAACAACCGGTTCTCGCGAAATAGGTGTGAACCTGTTGAATCCCACCACTGCATCCAACCATTTTTAAATGTCAGTAGATGAAAGGACTAGAAGTCACCTTGTAAACTTTGTAGGCTTGGATTTTGACAAGTTTCTCAAGGCTCTAAGAAGGTATAGAATAAGATGGCTTGGGATTTTATTGATTGTTAACTGATTAAAAACACAAAAAGAATATGAATAAGAAAAAAAAAATTTCACAGTGGCCACACACAAATCTCTCAAGAACTTACTGCATTAGGACCAATGCCTTGTAATATATATTAATTTGCTTAATCAGAATAGAGCTGGAAGGGACACTGAAGTCTTCTAGTCCAACCCCCTGCTCAAGCAGGAGACCCTACACTATTTCAGACAAGTGGTGTCCAGTCTGTTCTTAAAAACCTCCAGTGATGAAGCACCCCCAACTTCTGGAGGCAAGCTGTTCCACTGCTTAATTGTCCTCACTGTTAGGAAGTTTCTCCTTAATTTCATGTGCTTCTCTCCTTGATTAGTTAACCTTAATTAACCTTTGGAATTCATTTCCACAAGACATGGTGATGGCTGCTAAATTGGATGGTTTTAAAAGGAGATTACCAGAAATGTAGCAAATCAATGGAAAAAATCTATCAAGGGTTACTTTGAAGAATTAATGTTATACCAAGTTGGTGCTTCTTGCATCCAAATAATAACTACAGAGGAAACATGATTGGAGAGGTGACTATCTTCATCTCTTCCTTGTGAGCATCCTGAAGTACCTGATTTACTAATGGGGAAAACAAAATTCTGGACCAAGATGAGCCTTGGTCTGATCCAACAAAAGTGTTCTTCTGGTATTATCACGGAACTTTAATTCCTTATACAATGAATGTTACTATTTGGTTGGCTTTGTTGGAGATCATCTTGATAGAGTGGTCCCTTTTATGCAGTCCTATTAAGAGCAAACAGCAGCCATAAATATTTCCAATTGTAATAGAATTCCACCAAATCAAAACAAAAACATTTGCATAATGCACTGAAGAAGTGTCAATCGATTGTTTATACACCAAATGGATACATAGCCAATGTTAAGTTTTTACTAATTTTACAAACTGATGGGTTTCTATAACATGCAAACAACCACAAAAAAGTCTTATTTTCGAGGCTAGGAGCCATATGCAGCTGTTTCAACGTTGCAGATATTAGAGCAACAAGTACAATTTTGAATATATTCAAGTGGTACTAGAGCAGGGGTATCAAATTCACAGTGTCGCGGTGTCATCACGTGACATATTGCAACTTCCCCCCCTTCGCTAAATCGGGGATGGGCATGGCCTCCGTGTGTGGCATCTGGCCCGCAGGTTCCGAGTTTAACACCCCTGTACTAGAGGTTCTAAAGGTTACATCTTGTGTTCATTGAGACTTTGATGTCTTTAATAGTGAGTTTGATACAAATAATAATGAAATATAGCACACAAAGTAGTCTGTAAATAATTTTCAGATTCAAAGAAGTTGAAGGTATTTCTTAAATTTATATTCTATGTCTTCTCCGAAAACTTAAGGTGACATGTCTAGCAATTTCTCCTCCACTTTTATATCCAAAATAACCAGAGGTGGTATTCAGCAGGTTCCGACCAGTTCTAGAGAATCGGTAGCGGAAAATTTGAGTAGTTTGGAGAACCGCCAAATACCACCTCTGACTGGCAAATACCATACTGAGTGGCCCCACCCCCAACTATTCTCTGCCTCCTGAGTCTTCTTTTGTTGCCCTGCACAGGAGAATGGAGCTGAAAAGCAAATTAGTGAGATGGGGAGGGAATGGGATTTTGCAGTAACCTCCCCCCAGAAGTGGAGAGGAAATGGAGATTTTGCAGTATCCTTCCCCTGCCATGCCACCAAGCCACCCCACATCACACCCATTAAGTCACACCCACAGAACTGGTAGTAATTTTTTTTGAATCCTGCCACTGAAAATAACCCCGCAAGTGAGTGGTTCAAGAGAATGTGACTGGCCCAAAGTCAATACAAACTTCCATAGTTGCAGTGGATTTGAGTCTAGTGTCTCCACCTTAACTCACACAGAAGATCCTTTTTCTTTTATAGCATAGATGTGCAGCACTTCTACCTCTGAGAGATGCACAAGTGGCCAGATGAGAGACAGTATTTATGCACCCACTTTAATTCCTGTTTCAAAATCCATCTCTTGCACCCTTCCATTGCCTTCCTTGCTGGGATTTTGGTGCTGTGAGAAAAGAGGAGGCAGTGAGGAGTTTTCTGACTGCCCCACCTAGTGCAGGTAGCCACTAGTTTGCAAGCTCATTATTGATTCCAAGACATCCAAGCAAGAGGAAATCAGCAGTTATAATTTCCTTCTAGCAGCTGGTTACTTTCTGGTAGGAAAAACAAGCAGATATCCCTGGACTGCATTGACAGCCAGATTGGCTTCCGGCCCAAAGATTGCTGACTTTTGCTTTACAGTAACTCCCCCACTTCCTATCCTTCTCTTATTATGTAAAAGCTAGCATCCCGACAGAAACCACAGGAATTGCATTTAATCTTCCATTAAAAATGAATCCCTCCCTCCTAAAACAGTGCTCTATGTTTCTTCTGTGTCAGAGCTATGTCCAGCCATCTCTTTATCCAGGTCTTCACTTAACCTGACCCTGTTGCAGCACGGTCTCACCCCTAGGGAATTCAAGGAGAAAACAGGTCTACAAAGACAGGTTTAATAATTAAAGCCTTCACAGAGTTGCAGACAAATAATGAAAGAGAGCTCTCTATTTTGATAATTTTGCTTTCTGATAAAACTAGAGTTAAGCCAGGAGTTTAATAAGTATTTTTTTAAGGTGGCTCCCAGAAAAGTATCTCTATGAACCTGCAGTGAAAAGCAACTAAGCGTCTTAAAGACTTAAAGACTCAAACGCTGATTGCCCCAACAATCCCTACAGATAATAGTCCACTTCATCAGATCCACACTAGAACTGGCAACGTTTGCCCCATCCTTATCCTCAGCCAGAGAAGAGTGCCTGAAATATGTTTGCCTCAGTTGCATGAAGCAACAGATACTTCAGTTGTAGGTATACAGGAAGGATGTATTTTTTTGCCTTTTTGTTTTGTTTGGTGAAGAAGTTGCTGTTTCCATATCCATCAGGTCTGTGTTACTATAACCATCTGAAAAGATTTTGCATTTATGGATATCAGTCTGACTTTCCAGATGCAAGTGTTTTGATTTATGAGCATTAACAAAATGAGTTCTTTCGGCATGCACTATCCTGTTTGCAGGAGGCACATTATCCTTTTCATCCATATATTCACCTATAAGGGAATTTTTGAGCTCCAAGACACCATTATGGCTTCCTACATCTCTATGAAATGCAACAGCCTGGAGGTAGGATAGAAGTAGTTTTTTAGCAACACAAATGTCAAAATGCAGCACCAAAGTGCATTTGTATCACAAACTAGCTCCAGGGTCTTAATAAAGAAAACATGATGTATATTTAAAACATACGTCACCCATACATATTGTAGACAGAGCATCAAAGTTACAGATTATATAAACAACAGGTTTAAAAAATGGGGGGGGGGGGTTTGTCATATTATGGACGTCCTTGTCTATTTGAGTTAAAACAGCTTCGTGTTGAGTATAATTCCTGGTAACAGTATGGAAGCAACCATGCATTTTTCTTGGCAATATTTGGGAAGCAGTTTGCCATTTTGCCTTCTACAATCATTAATACACTTTCACATATAGATACAAATACAGAGATACATCCGATACACATCCTATATTTCCTCCATATTTATTTGGGAATAAGATACGATGTTAGGAAGCATTCCTTCCTTTCAAGGTGGGTAAAATGAAAACCCAAATTGTTGGAGACAATATGCTGACTCTGTAAACTGTTTCAAGGGCGCTTAAAGCCAGGGCTGGGATCTAGCCGGGTCTGCCCGGATTGGGTGATCCGGTTGTTACCCGAAGCCTCTGTTCCGCGGAGAGGAAGGAAGCAAAAACTAGTGCTGGGCCCTCTCACCTGCCCTGATTCTTACCTGTCCTTTATCTCCTGACGCTGCTTGTTACAGCAAGCCCCAGCTGAGGGCTGGGAAGTGGCACACATGTATTTTTCAAGTGTGCATGCATGTTCCCGAACCGGTTGTTGCGCTGGTTATATCCCTTTGCTGCTTCAAGCACTTTGAAGTGGTATATAAGTCTAAGTGCTATAGCTATGTTAAGCCTAAAGATATACAGATGTTTTAATTTTTACCATTATTCTTGCTGACTCCATATATTTTCTCCTATATTTCATGGATTGTTCTTTTCAAGCCCCATTCAGCTGAGTAAGTACAGATAGTACTTGATTTATAACCATTTAACTATTTGTTTAAAGTTACAAAAGCTATGGAAAAAGTGATTATATTTAGACTGTAGCATCACATCTGCCTTCGCATGATCTCCACTCAGACTAATGCTAACCAGCTCACATTTATCATGGTGGCAGTGTTCTACAGTCATGTGACTGCAATTTGTGGCCTCTTTTGTTAATTTATGGCAAAACAAAAGGCTCATTGCAGAAGTTGGATTTGCCTAATGGCTGTCTGATTTGATTAATGACTTTTGTAAAAATTGTCCTAAAATTGGGTCTGACTCAACTTACAACTGTAGCCACTTACAACAGAAATTCCAGGCTCGGTTGTGCTTAAAAGTTGAAAACTATAGAGTAGCCCTATTCTTCATTTTCCTAAAAGTTTTACTACTAAACAACAAAAGATTCTAGTCCATCTTCCTCACTTCAATGTAGTTTATTACTACCAATAAATAGAGAAACTATGAATATGACCGCAAAATCCAAAAAGAGAAAAGGAAATCCCAAACTTAATTCTTGCCATCTCCCAGTATAGCTGTACAACATTGGTAGCCTTGCCCAATATTTCTTCTAGCTGTGTGGATGTCATTCTCCTAATTTTCAGCCAACACAGATAATGATCAACAGGTTTGGAAGGCACCAAGTTAGAAAAACAGATACAGATTCCAAGTTAGAATATAAATATAAGCTCTGTAGTCCAAGACAATAAATCACTGCTGTTTATGAGTCTTAGCTAGAAGGCTTGATTTAACATAAGGGAATTTAGTAGGTACATAGTAATATTGGTTTGTGATTATAGGAATTGAAAAACATCAGAGTAATACAGTATTATGTTCAGGGCACATAAGCAGAATATGTGTGTGTGTGTACACACACAACTTGCCACTAATTAAAGCCTTGCTTGGAGAGGTGATAAGCAAACTAATCCGCATGTGTTTATATAAGTTTGCTGATTTTTTGTTATAAATACAGAACTTCACGAGTAGCAGAGTTTCATGGACTTTTACCTCAGTTAGCTAAATAGGCCTAGATCTTCACAGAAGTAAAAACTGCTTGAGAAGCAAGATTTTTTTTAAAAAAAAATCGGTTTAAAATATAATGCTAAACATGGACTCCTTCAGTAAAAAAAATACTTATACCAGTTTCTTATGGCCCATACTAAATCAACATAGCCTAAGTTTTATTATTTTACCTCAAAAGTTCAATTGTGAACAAATTTATCAGGACAGAAGAACCCTGTGATTAAGTTTTTCTACCTGTAGTAAATTCAGGAATTTAAATTATGAATTGGTTTCTTTGTGCACAGGATTCATATTTTATTGCTGAAAGGATGCAGGATACTTAAATTACACTACAATCAAGTTGTCAGAGCAGCTTAGAAGGTCTGCTAACCCAGATGCAGTCTATCACATTTCACTGCAAAACAAGAACTTATAATTCAGTATTTCATCTGAGTTATATGAAAGGACATTTTAAGCCAAGTTTAAGGTGAACTGCAATATGAGTATAAATGGTAATTATCTCAAGAAAGGTAAGCAATAATTTTAAGACGGCACCAAATTCAAAACAAGACTGCCACAGAAATAAACATTTATTTTATTAGTACCGGTAACTGCAATTACAAGGAAAGAATCTTGGATTTTTAGAATGTCAGCAGATTAAACAATGACTTTGGGCTCAAAATCTAAAGAGGTTGAAGCTTGCTTAATATTTGGGTTGAAGATTCCCAAGAAATTTCAGACTGATAAGACAGGGAAATTGAAAAGAATCTAAGTAGAAAGCAAGAATAATTCACATCCCAAAAACTTTTCAAGGGCGATTTTGACTTAAGACATATTTTACTTTTTACTTTGTTTTACAAGTACAGTATCTTCAACTTACGACTATAGTTGAGCCCAGAATTTATGTTGCTAAGTGAGAAATTTGTTGAGGTTTGCCTCATTTTACAACTTTTCTTGCCACATTTGTTAAGTGAATCATTACAGTTGCTAAATTAGTAACATGATTGTTAAGTGAATCTGGTCTACCCATCGGCTTTGCTTGCCAGAATGTTGCAAATGGTGATCACGTGACCCAGGACACTGCAACAGTCATAAATACATTAAATATATTATAATCTTGTACAAATAGACCTGAGTGACAGACATTTCTAGCTCTTGAATCTGGAATTTGGGGTATGCAGTTGGTGAAGTAATTGCACATTGTGCAGCCCTGGGACAGCCCTGCGAGCTGGGAAAGTGAGAGACTGGGCGACCGGGCAACCGGGTTGGAAGCGTGACCAGCCAGGGATCGCTACCAGTTCGGCAACCCAGGCCCAATTGTTGCTACCGGTTCGCCAGAGCTGGTGTGAACCAGCAGAATACCACCTCTGCTCTTATGACTATGTACAATATAATGCATAATTATAAATCCATAACTGTTATAGATTTTTATTAGGCTCATGAATGTAGCCTTCGAATCATTCAATAATCATTTTTCCTTTATAAGCTTAGAATTCTGTAAGATCCTGAGCTGAGTGGCAAAGAGGACCAACATAATCTTATCATTATCTTGCTCCGTTTTAGATTTTTTTCCCCATTAATTCATTTAACTAATGGAAACTAATCCAGTGAGCCAACCTAGAAATAAGGAGAGATTTTTTAAAAGTTAGAACAATTAATCAATGGAACGACTTGCCTCCAGAAGTTATGGATGCACCAACACTGGAGGTTTTTAAGAAGAGACTGGACAACTATTTGTCTGGAATGATATAGGGTTTCCTTACCTGAGCAGGAGGTTGGACAATAAGACCTCCAAGGTCCCTTCCAACTCTGTTATTTGAAAGCAGTTGTTTTATTAAGGAATTCCACCTTTCTTTCCTTTAACAGGGGATGGCTCCATGTTAACAAATGAAGTTCTTTAAAAACATCAATAAAGTTTCATTTTCTTTATCTCTTATAGGAATTGTCTTATCATCTCAAAATAGAGAAAAGAAATGCTGAATCCTCAATGCTATATAACCACTAGGTGGAGATATTATCATTATTTCATTATTTCCATGTTTATACATTCACCAATAAGGCAGTACAGACAGTGGAAGCCTTGTTATCTCTCATACAAATTAGCTTGGCGAAGGATGCCAGTTAAGATGGCATAGACAGTTAGTGACAAAAAAGTTAAACTAAGGCAGAAAGGTGGCCTGTGTACACCAGGGGACCTTACAGGTGAGATTATTTGAGACCTCTGAACTTTCATTCTATGGGCTTGGTCCTACTGCTACAATAAGCATTTGTCAATATTAACATTCATATATTTTGCCTGAAGTTATTTCCTTTTGTATAGGCGTGTCAAAAATTAATCCTGTAAGCAATTACTTCACCAACTGCATACCCCAAATTCCAGATTCAAGAGCTAGAAATGTCTGTCACTCAGGTCTATTTGTACAAGATTATAATACATTTAATGCTTCATGGGAATGGCTCTTCAGTGGTTGCATCTTTGCAAAAATAATCCCTTTTCTTCTCTCTAAAAACTAGAGTAAGAACACTCATGCCAAATATCTAGAATCAGATGAAATTAGTTGACAGACTAAAAGGAAGTCTACATTTAGATTTGGGGAAAGCAAGTCTGAACAAAACCTATGTTCTTCTTGTGATGCTGATTTACCTAAACAAAATACAGTCATACTACACTAAGTGTACACAGTCAATACACTAAGATTTTAGTCTGATATGAAGTTAACTCAATCATATAATTGAGAAACCATACTATTTTCCTTGATACCATGGTAATGTTCCATCCGTCTTCCATTTTCAATACCTTCCTCTAAGATTCTATGATATAGTTGCCTTTTTGAAATGTATTTTCTAGTCTAGTAATACAATAAACACAGTAATGGAAAAATCACATTTATTCAGGAAGCAAATTCTACTGGCATTTTCTCCCCACAAAACTCACATATATTCTTTATGTGCCTTGTGAAGTGCCAAAACAAGATTCTTGCTATTCACAGGTGTACTATCAAAAGTTGCATTGATGGTATTCAAAATACTTGTTACTTCCATAAACTGTGGTTTCCATCAATTGACTCATCCTTGAGGTATTAGTTAAGGATGATGCATAAATTTATAGTCTTGTGTTAAATGAAACAGAACATGCCTTAGGTTTATGCATGTCTGTGATAGCAAGGATGAGACTAAAAGCATATTTTAACTTTGAAATAACTACAAGTTCTCATTAGACACAATTCAGGGAACCATATTTAGAATAAATTTGTCAGTGAACAAGCCAGAATAATCTGCTAGATTATCCTTTTCTTTAAAAACCTTGCCTTTTCACTTACAAAACTGGGTTATTTCAATTTTTTAGTTGAGAAAATTCTAGAGGCTTTTTTTAAAGACAGATGTGCTGTTGGCTCCCTCCAAATTTATATCCTGACTTTTCTCTAATAGCAATAGCACTTAAGACTTATATACCACTTCACAGTGCTTTACAGCCCTCTCTAAGCGGTTTACAGAGTCAGCATGTTGCTCCCAACAATCTGGCTCCTCATTTTACTGACCTCAGAAGGATGGAAGGCTGAGTCAACCTTGAGCTGATGAGAATTGAACTGCCAAACTGCTTGCAGCCGGTAGCAGAAGTAGCCTGCAGTACTGCACTCCAACCACTGCGCCACCATGGCTCTTGTGATGATATGACCCTTCCTTTGAGTTGGCTTCAACTACATCCATACTGTTATAATGTAAGTTGGGCTACATTATATAAAAGTTGTTTTATTCCTAAATAAAGCAACCAAGTAAAGAGAATTGGTTCCTATATTAAGTTACAGAGCTACTATGATTTTACTACTCAACTCAGTCTGAGCACTGCCCTTCAGCTGAGCTCAACTGGCAGCTACATGGATACTAGCAGACAATTTTCTTAATAAAACTGGAGGAAAAGATTACCACTGTTTGTTTCTAGTTTGCTTTTCTATTTCTCAATTTATCCTACAGCCCTGACATTGTTATCTAACACTACAATTAGTCTCAATCTGAGAACAAACCAAGTTTGTCCCTGCTTCAAGCCAAAACAAGCTTCCAGGCACAAACAAGCTCACTTCAATGCTTCTACCTGCTGAAAATCTCACCTTTCCACTTTTGTTGCATGTTGTGAGTCAAAATTCAGTTTTAATAATTCAATATATTAATACAACATATCTGAAGCAAGCCTGATTTAAAAGTTGCCAAACTAAAGACATAGGTTTGTCATAGGTTTGAGTATACCTAGTCAGGCAGTTTTTTCAGCCATTAACTGAAATTGACACCATGAATTGGATCAGGAGTGGAGCACCTGCATTTTATATTTTTCTGCCTGTTAATGAAATTAGATAAATGAACATTTCTAAAAAGCAAACAAATGAATTTCAAATCAGGGAAATCTATTCATCCCCCCCCCCCAAAAAAAATTATTTAGATTTCATCAATTGAGAGAGCGTTTGAAAAAAGTGTACATCAGTTCTGTTGACAGCAAGAACATCAATGTTACAATATCATATTAACAATACATAATTTGTTAAGGTTAACAACAGTTCAAGGAGGATTGTTTATGATATGAACCCTATGTTCATTGGAACCATTTATAACATAGAACTGTATTCAAATCTTCTATAGCATGGCACCAAGAATTAAACATCGACATAATTCATAAATAAAATTACCATCTGCAAAGATTAGACAATACAAATTGTAATGTTTTTCAAATATGTTTGGGAGATTCTAAATATATGTGTTTACATTATCATCTTTACTGGCTGTATCAAATGCGCATAAGTTTTTGGTCACAAGCTTTTGAAGAAATTGAGAAACTACCTTTCATAATAAATCCTCCTTTTGAATTATTGACTATATTTCCTAAGTTGTATGATATTCTTCTATTTCTTTCTGTAAAAATTAAGAAATAAATACTAATAAATAAAAATATTTAAATAAATAAAAATTATTCAGTTTTTCAGTTGCCTGTCCAGTTTATCACCCCCAAAATGTAAAACTGAAATAAAACTTTCAGTCGATCAGAGGTATTTAAATTTGTGGGAAATTACTGAAGTTGAAAATTTTCAAACAAGAACAAAGGGTCTTGAAAAAGATCTACTATAAGGGACTTTTTTCCAAATTTTATTATGGTATTTACGTAAGTATCTCAGACAATATCCTTTTCTGTTACACTGGAAAATCCAACAACATCTCTTATCAGGTTCCCTGAAAAATATACAGCAGGTAAGCTGAGATCATCTACTTAAGACAGACTTGGGTCTGAAGGAAGCAAATATTAACAAATACAGCAAATGAAACCTCATTGTC
>JAOYMU010000077.1:15969638-15987340 GCA_025802295.1 Psammodynastes pulverulentus
GGTCTGCATTGGCAGACATGTTCCTCTCCCCGGAGATCCGGATCACCTAGGGAGCTTTCTTGGGGAGCTCTGGCTGGGCGCCAGAAAGCACCCCAAGGGCTCTACCTCAGCTCCACCGACTCCGACAGGTTTCTTTTCCCGAAACCTGTCTTAAACGCCGCTTGGGACAGCCAATTGACGCTGCCCCATTCGCGGCAACGGAGAGAAGGGATGGATACTTCAAAGAAGCGCCTTCGAAGGGCTACAGAGCCGCTGGAAGTCCATGACTTTTAATAAGCAAAGTCAGTGGGAGGATCCATATTCACTTAATGACTGCATGATTTGCTTAACAACCATGGCCAAAAAAAAGGGCATAAAATTGGGCACAATTCTCTTACCAGTAGAAATCCCAGCCCTAATTGTGGTTGTAAGTCATCCTCTAAACAAAGAGTGGCATTTTATAATAAATGCATACATTGCTTTCAAATATACAGCTGGGGAAATAATATTTTACAAAGTGTTTTATATTAAAAACACCATGGCATCATGATGAACATAATTATATATCTGTTGCTTCTGCCAGTTTTCGCCTAAACTCTGATTATGAAGACTATAGATTGAAAACTGACATGCTGACAAACAATACCCCCTTCCAAACTTTAGAAATTTTCATTAAGTTCTCACATCTGGGATGCAAAAATCCAGATGAAAACCTTGCTTTTTTACCAACTAGCTGGCATCTAGATTTCTCCATCACAAATTTCATAGGCATATTTTTTCTTAACAGTTTCCAAATTTGAAAATATTGTGTTTTATTTATTAAATTTATATGCTGGCCCATCTAACCATCAAGCCACCCATGGGGCTTACAATGCCATAAGTAATATAAAACAATTAAAAGGCTAAGAACATTAAAATATGTTCACTGAGAGTAAAACATTAAAATTAACAACAAAGGGGATTAAAGAACCAATGTGTAGAGAAAATAGAGGTGGGATATTCATCTAATCTACTAGCCACTTCCTGCATCGGGATCCCAGGTTTTCAGACCAAAAAGTATGCATGTATAAAACTTTTAAAAGATGATAAATTGAAAGCTCACACGTTTTATATTCTGCAGATCTATTGATCAACTTAGAAGGCTTACTTAGAACAAGTTAACACTAATGCCCATATAGTCTGACATACTGTTCCTGATCGTTTCCTACTAACTAGGAATAATATCAAAGGAAAATCAGCTGGGCAAGATCAGTATCCAACTTCTTATGGAGACTAACAGGTCAAATAAATTACATCACAGAGCTACAGGGATAAAGTATTAGTGAGAGGTATACTTTAATGCAGAATTCTACTTTTTTACATCTGAGAAGATTGTAGATTGTAAAATCCATGTATTGAAAATTGCAGGAAGAAGGCAGATTAAGATCTCCAAGAAACACAGCACAGAGCTGCCCACAAATTGGTTTGTGCTTCAACACTGTTCCTCATTTTCCTGTACTGGATATTTCTTCTCCTCTGGGTAGCTGAACACACTCATACCTTGAACATTTCCTTTGTCAAAGACTGAAACACAGCAATTAATGTAACCGTGTCCCAGAATCTCCAACTGATTGTATCTATGGCATACATTAGATCTTACAGTAAATTCTGTGCATATTGACAACTCATAAATATTAGTGCTATTTCTGGCTTGGCCTGGGATTTTACTTTTTAACAATTCAGTGCATTTTTAAATGAAGTTGGAACATTTGAGATATATCCAGCTGTTTTTAATTGTTATCTTGGCAGCACGTTATAGGGCCCAATCATAGGGCAAGGAACAAAGAATCCTTTCTTTGTTCACCACATTTGTAGGATGTGGATTTATTCCAGCTTGTTAGCCCATCGAGTTTATTGGCACAAGCATCATTTGAGAATAGTAAAAGTTAACAGATGAAAATAGATTGTTGAGAAACTACATTTTAATTACATCATGTGGGAAAACAATTTATTCGTGTCTTTTAGAAGAGAGTAAACTGAAACTCATATAAAGAAGATGGTAAAGGTAACAGATTTGGAGAAAAATAATTTGGATATTTACCCTTCCTGAATTTGGGATAATATTTTTGAGTATTTCTGTTAACCTCCCAGTAGGTGATGCTATTGGAAAACATTTAGTAAGTTGGAATACAGAATTGCAATAATACTTTCTACATTTGACTGCCAAAACAATAATTCTGCCAGGAACTAGAGAAATTAAGAAATGAGCATGTGTTCTATTCTATGTTTTGTCAGATACTGTATTGGTTCATGCATAATGCTAATCACCACGTTGTGTTTAATTAATAACATATATTCTTTGCTTCCATGTCTGTCCTAGTAAAGCTGCAATAAGGTATTAGCAACTTTTTTATTTTTAATTAACTGCAGTTAGCCTATTGGGTCTGAATCAAGAACAGTTTTTAACTACAAATTAAAGAAACAACTCAGGACTATTGGCTATGGTTTGAATGTGGCTTACCAATTATAGTAAATACTTAGCACTATTTTCCAGTTCAGATATAAGAAGTAAAGCAGTTGGCTGAGCATAGGGAAAAAAATCAACAATGTGCAGCAAATATAATCAATATACATGAAGAAATTGCAAAAGCCATATGAAGGAATGAATTACTGTTATCTGAATAGAGTAGATGAGAGCCTCAAAAGGAGAAAAAGGTGAAAAAAAAGTAGTGTTTGATGAAGACAAATATGGTATGGAGAGATACAGCAAATAATACAGGTGTAAATAAATGATGTTTCCTATGATTATACTTGCTCTTAATTTTTCTGCATGATCCGAGATGCTAATGTATTTCTTTCATAGCAGCCACACGTTTTTGCATTCAATCCCTATTTTCATTCATTATTTTAACCTTATTGCTTCTTTTGTTATTAAATATATTTCTTAAATCTGTGATTAGCTTATTTTTGTTTCATTTTTTTTAGATTAGTATTCTTACTCCTTTTCTGCATAACACACCTAAGTCCCAAAGAAAAATCATAGTAAGTATGCATTTGTGCATAAAAACAGGGAGTTGTATTATTCGGTAACTGTCTGTGGTTTTCTTTTCTAATTAACCTGGATTAATCAAGGATTTTCAAGTCCACATTAAGTGAATCTAGATCCAGTTCTGCTGTTGTTGGAGTATGGCTTTAAAGAGGAAAAATGCAATAAGGTCCTATGTACAGAAGCTCTAGGTTGAGCCCCTACTTGTGTTAAGCCAACATGTGGTCTGTTTGCCTTTGGCTTAACATGCTGCAGAGAGAATTTGAACTGGTATTTGTGAATTACAAAGAATAAAATTAAAGTCAAACCAAAATGAATTGCATTATTTTTTTCTACTGCATGTTATCAATAAGAACTATTTTATTACCAGTTTTAAAAAGTTGCCATTGGCATGCCAATCTAGTTGTTTGTTTGTTTGTTTGCTTGTCTTATCTATGCCAGAGCCATGTGCTTTATAAAACTCACTGTGAACAACCTACTTGCTACAATCAATCTTATCTAGTCAGTAAGCCTGGCACCAGGTTACAGTGTTTATGTTCACTTTAATCTTCTTTAGGCAGAGTTTATCCACAAAGGACTTACAATCAAATTATTTGTGTTGAAGAGCCACACCTGTTTAGGATGTATCCTTCCAAAAACAGGACTATGTTTGATCTGGGCAAATATGAAAGTCCACATTTGCACAGGAAAGAAAATAATGATTGCTTTGCATAACAAACATTTTGGCTGATCATGGTATGGCAGACTGTCTATGAGACAGACTTTAAAGAGGGAGCTTTTTTTTGAGTGTTTCTCAACCTTGGCAGCTTTCCAATGGGTAGACTCCAACTCCCAGAATTTGCCATCCAGATGAATCTTCAAACCATTTGTATTTGCAAAAATGCAGCTGCTGCAGCATTTCTATGGTCACATGACAGTGATTGCAGTGCTTCTAATGTGCAGTTTTCCATAATTGAAGTCAAAGGGGGAGCTGGCAGGAAGTTGAAAGTTGTTCCCAGTCTGGTTTTTTTTGTTCACCCTTCAGTATTCTGTTTCTCTGTTTAGGTAAAAAAACTCTGTAAAACGATGACCCAATGAGTCATGTGTTGTCCAGTTATTATGACTCCTTGTGCAGATGGCCAGATGTTCAAACTAAATTCGGCATTTTTATCCATCTATCAAGTCTTTCTAAAGGGCCCAAGATAAGCAACTGTTGATGTTTGATGGTATTAAAGATATCATCATCACAGGATGGAAGTTGTCCCAAGGAAAGCTGACTTCTGCAATTAACTGATGCTGATTTTGTCAATGCCCTGGTGTTCCACTTGTTTTGGGTTTATATCCAAGGCACCTATTACTATTGGTATAGCTTTATTATTTTTTTGCCAGTTTTCTATTTTTCTTTCAGCTTTTTGTATTTCTTATCAACAATTGTTAAGTTTGAGGTGTCTGTTTGAATTCTAAAATCTCAGCGCCCTTTAACTTCTTCATTTTCTATGACTTTCTCTATTTTAAGGTCCCACTATTGTTATTATTCTTTTGTGCTTTCAAGTCAATCTTGGTTGATGCAGTTTTCTCACCAAGATTTTTAGAAGTGGTTTTCCTTTGTCTGTCTTCTTAGAACTGGGAGTGATTGGGTCAGAGTCACTGAGATGTCTTAAGGTGGAAGTGTAACTTATAAGCCTTTATAAAACTTCTTTAAAGTTTTAAAAGAAAGCCAACTTGATGAATCATGACAGAGGGCAGGGAAGGCATTTGCCTCTGTTATTTAGAACAATAAAGTCTACCTAGCTGCTCTCAACAGCTCTTATAAAAAGCTAACTAGGCTCAGAGTTGGAATGGGAGACCATCAGGGCTGAATGAAGTTGAAAAGGTATACAGGAAAATGATAGCATCATTTGGAACTGGCATCCGCTTTAGATTGAAACTGAGGAAATGCCTTGGCTTCTAGGATAAAAATACGTTACATGCAATGAGATATGTTTATTACAGTTAAACTACTTCTAAATACTCAGCCACTTAGATTCCTATCTTAGCTTCTTTGCAATAAATCTGAAGCCTCTTTTAGGCTTTATACACTTTACTACAGTGTATAATTTGATCTGTTTATTTGGGAGGACGAAATCCATTCCGAGGAGAGAAGTTGTGTACCACCAAAAGACAGAAGTGGGTGTTTCAAAGGCTTTGGAAGACATAAAAATGGTTGTTTGGAATGATGACTTAATTTGGAATACTGTGACTTGCTTACTACACGTTTTCTTCCAGGTTATGATCAGTAGGAGGCAGACTATACCCATGACTGCATTTGGGACTTAAGGAGGGATTTCCCTGTAATATCTCACTTAACCACTGCATAGCTTGGAATAATAATAAAAAACCCATTCTTGACAAACAGCCCGTAATGTTGTTCCTCCTGAAATATGAACAATCCTTCCTGTATTGCTTGAGAAACTATGGTGAGAAATGGTATGAGTTACTAGGTTGAGTAAGAAAATAAAAATCAGGTCTGATTATTACTTGGATGGGAGATACTATAATATCTCAGAATTAGAAGTCCCCATACCCTCCAGAAGCATTGGTGAAATATTTTGCATGTTGTTCAAAGAAACCACCATGGAGGGGTCCATGAATCTCGACTTAAAAGGGACATGCCTTTTCTGGCCACAACTTTCCATTTGGATCATTTCACTCAACCCCACTTTCCAGGGTTTGAGGGGAAAATTTTGGCCTCGCTCCTATACCCACAATCGCATCGACAACAGCCTTTCTATAAGCGGTTTCCAAATCAATCTCTGTGCTTTTCCACTTGTTCTTATAGTCCTGTGAGTCATTCTGCATCTGAACCTGGAATTCAGGCCCCAAAATGCCTTCTTATAGTTTGATATATAAAACTGGCTGTTTGCATGTTTGATTGTACTATATCTTCAATAAAAGAGAATAATGTATTGTTAGTTCAGTGTTAAGCTGTGAAATTTAACGGGAGTCACAGTTTCTAAACAATCAGAGCCAAAAATTATATGCTGTATAGTGCACAGATCTATGGGGTGGTGGTGTAGATTTATTGAACTTGGTGCAGGGTTGAACTGGGTGTTGCCGGACCTGAGTGTATGCTTGCAGATGTTTCATTATCTGACTAGGTATCATCCTCGGTGATGTTTTCTTTTATTGGTAACACTATCAATGCTCTGAACAGTGCACTGATCATATTATCTAGTCAGGTAATGAAACATCTGCGAGCAAACAACCAGGCTCAGAGACCAATAAATACTCCCCTGTACCTCTTCCCACTTCTTATATTGAATTAGGAAGGCATCTTCAGCTTGATAGCTTGATCTGCCTTTAAGCAATGCTTAAAGCCCTTTTGCCAAGGCAACAGAAACTGCGTATTTCATTTTCCTTACTCGGTACACGAGCTGCAGAACACTGAAATATGAAGGAAAGGACAGCAACAAAATGCACGTGTAACAACATGGACACATTCTCCTCCTTTTCTGCTTGCCTATGTAGACTTATTTATTTAAAATGCTCATAATAAGCTAAAATAAAGAGAAATATGATATTCTGGAAAGTTAAGCTCCATCTTGCAGAATCATCTTAATTTCCAGAATGCCACTGGACGTTTCCTTAATTCTATAGCCATTCTTTAAACTTATATGGGGCATTCTCCTAGAAACAAAAATAGGAAAATCAAAGATCAGTTGGAACAATAACAGAGCAGTTGGTAGCTAGACGTCTTTGTAGTACTCCTGGCTCTCTAAATACATGGCAATGGATATCAGGTGGTGAGCCTAACAGGACATATCGAGGCTGGTTTCCAGTGAGGCTTAAAAACCACAGCTCTGTTCATCAACCTTACTGCAGCATATGATACTGTGTGGAAGAAGGGTAGTCACATCATCCCCTGCAAAATCTTCTATCGCCTAATGAACAACATGCTCAGTGACAGATCCTTTCAGATCATTATGGGGGACAACTCTGAACAAGATCCATACCCAACATGGTGTCTGCCAGGATTCATTGTTTAAGTGGAGTTTTGTCTCTACCCCTCAGTGTGATTGTGGTGCTCCTCGACAAAATATCCATCACATTGTGTCCAAATGTCTATTAAGAGCTTACACTGGCCCAATGTCTGATTTTTTCAACATAGACCACCCTGTCCTTGATTGGTTGGGTGGACTGGACATTAACATTTGAACTACTAAAAGTCCATGTATTTGCCATATGCTAAATAAATAAAACTGCTTTACAGTGCTTTACAGCCCACTCTAAGTGGTTCACAGAATCAGCCTATTGCCCCCAACAATCTGGGTCCTTATTTTACCCACCCTGGAAGGATGGAAGGCCGAGTCAACCTTGAGTCCCATCAGGATGAAACTCCTGGCTATGCACAGAGTGAGCCTGCAATACTGCATTCTAACCACTGCACCACCAGGGCTCTTTGATGTGTCTTTTCATGTTTCTGAGATTGATTGAAGATAGAGAAAGGAATTTATTTCCAAGCGGGAAAAAGGAAGTTTCTCTCGTTGTGCCTGGAAGTAAGTGTGTATGAGGGCAAGCAGAGTTGGTATTGCTTTGCTTAATCCTGCCATAAAGTGGCCCTTTCATCCTTCATTTTCTTCCTGGCTACCTGGAGATGAGCAGAACAGGTTCCTTTATCTTCCTAGCAAAAATACTGCCAAGATATTACAGAAAGGAGAACAATCTTCTGGTTCCTGGAAGAAGAGAGGGAAGGAATTCCATTCTGAGGAGAGTTGTATACCACCAAAAGACAGAAGAGGGTGTTCCAAAGATGCGGTGGCCTAGAGGTGGAGCTCTTGCCTCACAATCAGGAGCCTGCAAGTTCGATCCTAGGTAGAGGCTAATATTTGGAATAGACTCTCCTGTTCGAGCAGGGGGTTGGACTAGATGACCTCCAAGGTCCCTTCCAACTCTGTTATTCTATCTATGTGAAGTTGCTGAAGTTGAGAAACACTGATGTAGATGAAGATGAAATGAAGATTGAAATAAAGAACAACAAATAAATATATGAAGGAATAGCAAACAGAAGGGAAAGGAAGACTGGCATGGTTGTAAGTTCAGGTATTGATGAACTCTTCAATGAAATCTTCAAAAAAGAGCATAAAGAAGCATAAAGAAAGAACAAGGACAATTTGTACGGCTGTGGCAGAAATGGGGATGATTTGTAGAACAGTATGAAGAAATACAGAAAGGTCTTGAAATCAGGTTTAATTACATTTTAGGTTGTATTTCTTATTTCATGCCTTTAGTTTATTTGGCTGGTTGTCTCATTTTACACATGTTCCTTCAGCAAGTACATATGTAGAAGAATTTTACAATAATTCTTCAACAGGCACATCTGCAATTACATTAGGTTAATTGATGTACTTGATATATTGCCTCTTCACTGTGCCAAGCATTTCCTGCGATTCAGTTGTATTTTGTCTCATTTACAACTACATACTGAAAGATCAAATTGCTATATTTTAATGACATGACAAAGCAATAAGCCTCCTTTTTAATGGGAATATTATATCTACAGCCCCTTAAACATCTGTTTCAAAAATTTGGCTAGCTTACTATGGGCATAATCTTCAGGGACTTTATCTTGAACTTGCCTTGCTTCAATAAATAGGTACAGTAGAAGAATTCTGTCTCATCGTCTTTTTCTCCCTTTTCAGATAGTGACAACTGAGCAGAATAATACCACGAAGGTGAAGAATACCAATTCTTTATTGGCCTTCTGTCTTCTTGCTTTACAAACAATCCTCATTTCTACCACTTCCTTACACCATTCCATATATTTTGCTTTCTCTCGGAATTTTCTCTTTCTGAAAATTCCATACTGCATTCAATGACAATAAGCCTAAGATTGAAAACCAGGCTTGTCAGATGCTACATACGCTATATATTTTCTACGGAGTGGAGAGTTGGTCTCTGACAGAAAGCCACTTGAAAAGACTAAAAGCACTTGAAATGAGGATTTACAGACAGCTGGTACGTATAAGTTGGGTTGACAAAATCAGAAATGAGGCGGTGATAAGCCACCTGGGAAAGCCAAGGGAAATCATGAAAACCATAAAAAAGCGAGAGTTAGAATATTTTGGACATGTGATACGACACCCAGAAAAATATGGCATACTTCATGTAATCCTCCAAGGAAAGATTGAAGGCAAATGAGGTCGAGGCAGAAGAAGACCATTGTGGCTTCAAAATCTAAGGTTTAGACAAAACTCAACAGCACATTTTCGTGTGGCTGTTAATAAATATAGGATCACCAACATAATCACCAAGGTCCAATGATGGATATGGCACAACAAGAAGAAGAATTCAATTACAGTTTCTCAGTCTTCCTCACTTTCAACTTATTCTCTCTTTATCTTTAAAATACTTCAGTGTCAGGTTCTGGAATAACACAGAGGCCATTTGATAGGATAGGTATAACAATGGAAAATGCATTGTGCCCTGTTGCCTGTACTTAGCCTGCTGCAACTTGCAACATGAAACAAAAACTTTCTCTTAATATTATGTCCCTGAAACCTATTATCGCAGAAGAGATTTTGCTTGGCTTCTTTCCCCAGGTTTATTCATTGATAATCATTATGCAAAAGAAGAAAGTGTAATCTCTTGGAGACATACACGACATACACACCAGAGGTGGTATTCAGCAGGTTTTGACCAGTTCTGGAGAACCGGTAGTGGAAATTTTGAGTAGCTCGGAGAACCGGTGGTAACCTTCCCCCCAGGAGTGGGGTGGGAATGGAGATTTTACAGTATCCTTTCCCTACCATGCCTACCAAGCCATGCCATGCCCACCAGGCAATGCCCACAGAACTGGTAGTAAAAAAAATTGAATCCCATCACTGATACACACATATTTTGCCGTTTGTGTACACATGAACATAAATTATACCCATGCAATCTTGCAAAAAGTTAAATTATAAACTTAGTTGCTCAGTATTGAATGATGGAAATTGATCCATATGTAGCAGTATTGTTGATGGTGATTGGCTGTTTTAGGAAATGTCAGAGATTCAGTATAAGACTTATTAGAGAATTGGGAAAGTCATTATTCTTATTTTTAAAAAAAATATGGAGAGGAACATTTATATAACTCTAAACCGATCAATTTGATATCCATATTAGGCAGATGTCTACACAAATTATTAAGGTATTTCCAAGCATTTAGAAGGAAATACATTGCTTGACAAAAAATTGGCAGGAAATAACCAATAATAAACCATGACAAAGTGACCACATTTTTAAAAATAAAGCAACTATTTTAATTGATGCAAAAGTGCCATAGACAAAGTATATTTTTGACTTCAACAAACTTACCCATGTGATTTTAATAGCGAACAAAATAAAAATATCCATTGTATTACAGGTAGTTCTCGACATATGACTGTTATAAGTCCAGGACTACCTTAAGTTATTATTCAAACACTACAGAGATTAACAATTTTTAGTATATATTAATGTCTTTTCTGGTGTGAAGTATTGAATGCCATACTAGAGAATATCATTCCAGGCCACATACTGTTAAATATAGTTGCAGATGAGGGTAGAAAATATATTAGAAAATTTTCAGAAAATACAAAAATTACACATAGTAAGCAAGATTCTTTATTGTTATAAAATGGATTATGATTAATCAGATATTCCCATGAAGGATTTATATACTAATAATCACCAACACCATCATCAAACAAACACCATCTGCCTATCCTAAGTCCTCCAGAAGGTCTCAGTGGGTGAATAAAAAATTCCAAATCCAATCTAAATATCTGGCTGACTGTAATAATAGAATTCAAACAGACAGTCACCTGCCACATAACAGCCCAGATTTAACAATTGTCAATAAGAAAGACAAAAAAGTCTGGATAGTGGATGTGGCAGTGCCTGGAGACAGCAGAATAGAAGAGAAAGACCTGGAGAAATTAACAAAATACAAAGACCTGCAAATAGAAATAGAATGATTTTGGAAAATGAAGTATCAATAGTAATAGGCACTTTGGGTGCAATCTCAAAACATCTGGAGCAACGCTTTAACCCCATTGAAATTGACAAATTCATCATCAGTCAGTTGCAAAAGTCAGTTTTACTCAGAACAACTTATATCCTGCAATAGTACTAATGCTATCAAACATAAACATCTTCCAATCCCAGATGCTTGGGAAGGACTCAATAGGCAGATAGCAATCAAAATCTAATTTAAACATCTGGCTGAATATACGATGAACCATAATAAATAACAATTCAATCATGGGCAATATCAGTCTGTGAAAATGTGTTTTTCCCCATTGCAATTTTCCCTAGTATTCAGATTTTACCAGAATGCAGTTTCATCAAAATAGCATATAGACTGAAATATGATACTCAAACCCCGTCCATTTCAAATACATTATCCCATAAGGTAGGACTCAAAATGAAACTAAAAATATAAAATGCATTTATTTTTTAAAATAGCATTTTTCTTCATTTTTCTGCAAAGACTTTAATTTTTGCAGTTATTAGAAACCACTCAAAGAACAGCTAAGCAGCTAGTACTATATTCATTTATCCCTTTGTCCTTTTAAGCTTTCAGACTGCAATGTATCCATAGTAACTCAGTCTTTTCACTCTGAAATCCATTAACTGGATTCAGTTCTACTATAAAATCAAAGCCAAAAGGTTTTTTTTAAAAAGTTGGTTTAAACATAACAAATATTCCTGAAGGGAAAAAATATTCTTTAAAGACTGTTTTTCTCCATTGTAATTTAACTGTAAGTGGAAAACAATGTGTATGAAATTTAGGCTTTAATGTCAAATATTTCATTGGCTGCATTTAAAATTATTTGAAAATAAATAAATTCAGTGCAATTGAATCATCCAATCAAATGATAGTGGTATCTTCAACAATTACTGTGCCATTCAAACCCAAAGATCATTCATATGAGCATAAAATTCAGAATACCATAATCTAAAAACTATCCTTTTATAAATAAATATCTTGTTTTTATGGAAGATATTCATTACATTTATAAATTTAAAAGTATCAAATCCGGGTCTCTTTTTCCTTGACTGCCTATAATAAGTTGAATCAAAACCTGGGTTGAATTCCATAAACAACTTCCTAGGGAAGTTGTAAACCCCACTGAATTCATGGAAGTGTTTTGTCCATATGTAATGGTACAAATACCAGTTAAATAAAATTGTCCATTTAATCAGAGACTGTGACATTGTAATGGCAGGCCAATTTTGATTCATCACTTTTTGTGCTCTGTTATCATAGGCCCTGCATCCAACTGGCTTTCTGCTTTTTGCTTATTTTTTCTCTCTTTCTTTGCACCTGCATTGTGAGTTAGGGAAATGTTGGGGATTAATAAAGCTTAGGTAGATGTTTACCCATCCTACCCTGATTCATGTTCAGGGCTACCTGAGATTAAATTATATTAACTATGGAAAGATGCATCCTCACAATTAAAATGGAGAACACACTAAGTCATCTGAATCAGAGTTCCTCAGATACAGGAAATTGATTTATATATGTGATTGCTAAGAGGCAATGCTAACTTGGTGGCATATAAGAAATCAATCATTTAAAAACCTGACCGTCTGTTATCTCTTATATGAATGAAATTGCCAGTTCATGCAACAAATGTGTAAATACTAGCAGATGCTGAAGTCTGCTCAAGACTGAACATACAATTTAAAATACTATATATTATAGATGAGGGGTAATAATTAATTGCAACCCTGTAAGATGTCCGGATCTTTTTGGTGAATGGGTAGCCTTAGAAATATATCATATATACATACACACACACACACACACACACACACACACATACACACATACATACAGTAATGAATGACCAAGCATACACATTGAAGAGTTTTAAGACAGCTAAAAAAACCTTCAATCATTATCTTTTGGTTGGTTGTTCCTTGATATACAGCAATTATTTAATTAAGTCAACATGATGGAGTATGAAATAATATTATAGCTGTTAGGAAACAATATCCCCAATGTAAAATTACAATAAAAACATTAAACTAGGATACCAACAAAAACCATTACATTCCAGAAACATCACTGCAAACACTTATAACAATTAATATTATCCAGAGATATTCAATCTGGTAGCACTCAATTTATGCAATGAGGAATGCCAATGGAATTCACTTCAGTGTAACAAACAAAGACGATTAATCTTATCCCTTGCTTTATTTTCAACAGCTAGCATTGTGAGCTATGGAAAAAGATAGAGATGGATAGTCATATATACAGATATAGACAACATATACACATACACAAACATGCACATAAAAATGTGTGTGTACATGTGCTCATATGAACAATAGGATAGCGGAAAGTAGTTTGGGGAAAAGTATTTTTTTTTCTCAAGTAAAAGTAGATATTTTAAAACTTAAAAAAAAAACTAAAACTGCTGTGTTAATTACTGTTACTAAAGAAGCCATTTATGAGTTGTCTATGCCTTTCTTGCCATGTTCTGTTATGCTGCCCTTCTCTTTTCATTTAGAACAATGCCTTCTTATGCTTCAATTAGAATAAATTATGTTGAACAATGTTGCTCTTAGAATTCTGTCACCCTGATAGACCCTCACTTCCTGTTCCTGTCCTCTATGCACATCACATTTTATATCTAAACTATTACAGGCATCAAGCAAAAATCTTTAGCGCAAACATCTGTGCAAATTGGCATCACCTCAAATAGGTTAACATTGAGTGATGACTGCCTGAGGAGTCCAAGACCTGGCTTTACATTCAGGGCTCAGATTTTGTAAGATATGCCAACTTCTGGCTATGTCCCATATTGTCCCTTCACAACATTGTTTTTTTAAATAGAACCAGAAAAGATATTTTTAAGACAATGAGGAACAACAATGAAATTGAGACTTAACTAAGTTGATCTGATATATATTTATTGGAAGGTGAATTCCATTATGTTCAGCATGGTTTTCTACCTAATAGTAGATTATGACTGCAGAATCTGCTCAATCATTTTAGCTTTTTTTTAACCAGGAAGCATGCTCAAAAGAAAATATCACTATTGTATCCTATGGAAAAGCCTGAAAAAAACCTGAAATACACAATTGGGGACATATATGAATAGAAATGACATCTTAGGAATTGATACAAAATTTGCATCTGCTGGGTTAATTCAAACTTCAGCATTTTTTTCTTCACCTAATTTAATTTCGGTGTTATCAAGAATAGCACTGGTTAGAAAAACAGAAGGAATATTTATTCCTATTGTTCAACTTATACCTTCCTACTATTATTACTAACCCTCTGCAGGTTACATTGCATTGACCTTGGGCTTTAACAGAGGTGCTAATACTACAGTTGTATCAGGAATACCAAAGTCCTTCTGGGTTGAAAGAACAGTGATATTTATTTATTTTTTTTATTTATTTTAGATTTCTATCCCGCCCCATCTCCACAAGGGACTCGAGGCGGGTAACAAACACAAATAGAACATATACCTATATCAAGACAAACTGAGATAAATACTATAAAATCAGAATTAAAAATTAAAAGACCCTAATACTAAAACCCCAATATAAAATTTTAAAACCCGGGGGACTGGACCGGACAAGCTCAGATATCACCATTGCTAGGGGACACCCAGATGGAGACTCCTTTCATACCCTCATTTAGTTGCCCACCAAAGTGGTACACATTTATCTACTTGAAGTTGCCCACTTTTGAACTGCTGGGTCAGCAGGAGCTGGGATGTATGATGGGAGCTCACCCTATCCTGTGCCAGCAACTGGGTCTCTAATACAAGCCTGCCAATTATCAGCCCAGCATCCTAACCTCGTGAGGCACTGTACTCCTCTTAACAGCAGTGCTAAATGTGTAATCATGTGAGATTTTGGTACCAGCATAATCTTGATAGAATGTTTTGGAATAAGAGAATAATTGAACAGCAAATGTGAGCTGAAATGGCTTAAGTGAGACGCATGTAATATTTTTCAAGAAGTGTCAAGCATATTAGATATGGTATTTCCTTTCTGAATACTTTCTATTATGGCATAACACATTTGGACATATTTGGATTTGTGCTTGAAAGATTACATTCAAGCTTTTCAAGTCTAACTCTAAACATATTGAGGAGTTTCTATTTTTTTTCTTATAAAATAGGAAAAGATATTATAATAAGTTTACTTACAGAAGTACCAGGATCATCTTTGGTAGTTCTAGTTCAAAGAATCAAGTAGTAAGAATTGAAGAGTTTCTGCAAGCAGAGTAGACAATGTTGAGATGACTGTTTAATTTTGAATTGTATTTTTTTTTTTTACAATTCTTAACGGGAAGGTTGAGAACCTCTGGCTTGCAAATTGTAAGTATTGCTTGCAACACCCACTTTTACTTTTTGTGTAAGGCCCTGTACCTTTTGGAACACCTGAATGCAGAGACTTGAATGCATAATCCTTACCTTTCTCAATGGAAAGGGGAATAAAGGACTCCACCAGGGCTACCACCTCATAGGATGGCACTTTGCAGAAAGCTCAGTTTACCCCCCAATAAACTAATCAGGATGAAAAGTTTATGCAGAGATGAGATTGCACCAAGGAGAAGCTTACATCTTCCATACATTCTTGGCCTCCGTGCTGCATCTCTCACCAAGAAATGCAGAAGACCAAGGAATTGTAAACCTGATTGGCTGCTTTTTGCAATGCTGCATATAAGTACAATATAGAAAGGCAGAAGGAATTACTGCCTGAGTTTCTTACCTGAGTCATCTATTTGAATATATTACAGCAATGCAGCTGTATAGCTAAAAATAATGCCTTCCTTTTTTAGGGTGAACTTAGAAGCCTCCGAAATGAATGCCATTTTCTTGAGTAATGTCAAAATCTTAAGCAAAGGTAGCAAAACACCTTATTAATAGCATAGCAATTTACGATCTACTGTTTGCCTTTGCCCAAAAAATATATATCTGTCTTTCAGGCAGAGTTTCCTATTCTGTTGCTCCATCTATTAATATTCTAAGGTTCCATAAAACAACAACTTTCCTAAAATGCAATAACTACTGGGATTTAAACATCAACAAGATAAACTAAATAGACAGGGTTTTTTCCTCTAATGCCTGCATGGAAGGCTGTAGGCACATCACACTCTACAGTAAATAGATCAGGCAAACGAAGTACTATCAAGCACTGGAGCACAACTTCCACAAACCTGTCATTTATAATGACAATGTTTTAAAAGTGTTAGCAACATGTTCTTTATTTGAAATCAAGCAACCCTGAAAAACAGGTCATGTTCTCAGGTAACACTGTTCCTTTGACAAAGAAGCAGTTAGCAACTCCTATTGCTTCTGCATACAGCAAGGGCAGTAATAACAAAAAATATTTGCCAATTGCACAGTGGCAGATAGGACAGCGGTCCAGAGGGTTAACGTCATTGCACAGAGGATTATTGGTTGCCTTCTCCCCTCCTTGGAAGAGCTTTATAGCTCATGCTGCCTTAAGAAAATTCAAAACATTCTCAAAGATCCATCTCACCCTGGGCACCCTTTCTTTGAACTATTACCATCTGGCAGACGGTACAGGATCATAAAAACAAGGATAAATAGGCTGAGAAACAGCTTCTATCCCAGAGCAGTAACTCTGTTGAATTCTACTATATAATGAAATATTAATGCAGTATCAGTGGTTTTCAATTCAATGTATAGAATGTGAAGGATGTGTGTGTGTGTTGGTATTTTATTTTATAGTCATGTACACTGAAGAAGGTATTTAATTTCACTGTACGAAGTACAATGACAATAAAGTGAACTAACTAACTAACTAACTACCCACCAAGCCATGCCCACAGAACCGGCAGTATTTTTGTTTTGAATGCCGCCACTGTTCCCTGGGATGGAAGAACAAGCCAAAAGATAAAGCATGATGACTGATCTCATATTGCTTTGGGGTCATATCCAAATTTCTTCCTATTATTAGCTCCTTCCTTAAGACCAAGGTGGAATGCAGATGTAAACATTGCTTGTTGCCTATCATTAATACATACTACAGATAGTTCTCGACTTATAACGGTTCATTTAATGACTGTTCAAAGTTACAAGGACACTGAAAAAAGTGACTTATGGCCGTTTTCTAAACTTACAATTTTTGATTATGTGATCAAAGTTCAGATCTTGGCAACTGGTTTGTATTTACGACCGTTGCCATGTCCCAAGGTCATGTGATTCCCCTTATGCGACCTTCTGACCAGCAAAGTCAATGGGGAAGCCAGATTCACTTAATAACCAGATTACTAACTTGTCAGCTGCAGTGATTCATTTAACGATGAAGGCAAGAAAAGTAATAAAATAGGGCAAAACTCACTTAACAAATGTCTCACTTAACAACAGAAATGTTGGGCTCAATTGTGGTCGTAATTCGAGGACCACCTGTATTTATGAGGGGCAATATGGTGTTTAGCAGCATAGACCATGTCACTTGCCTTGAATGAACCTGAGTCCCCTTTTTCCTTAGCTTTATGAAACCTCCTCATCCTAATAAATGGAAGGTGGCTGTAATTTAACGAAGAGAAGAAAGGCATCATGCACAGAGAAATCCATGCATCTAATATATATTTTAGCTTTAGCATTTCCCACTTGCATTACTGCTGAAAACTTTCTGGGTGTTTATTAAAGCAGAAATTCCTCTCCTGTGTCCTGACAGCTTATGTAACTTTTGGATGCTCTCAAGCTTGTAAAGT
>JAOYMU010000077.1:15987440-16003993 GCA_025802295.1 Psammodynastes pulverulentus
GTGCAGTGGACAGAGGCAGGCATCCTTTGGTACCCACTAATGTCCTCCCCTCCCTTTTTTACATTCGTAAAAAAAGATAGAAAGCAGGCACACTGAAAAGCAAAGGCCCAACCATATTTATTTGCAATTGCTTGAGGCCCCTAAAAATCACACTACACTGGAAAAAAGAACATGCTGAGATCTATTTACCTTCTTTTAGAAATTTTTGACCTGCTAAAAATCTGTCCAGAATCCAGACATTCTGACAATCTCTGTTATAAGACTCTATATCTATTGATAGTTTTGTACACACACACACACACACACACACACACACACACACACACACACACACACATAATCTCCCGTTTAGTTGCCTTCTTCCCTTTCTTTGCCTTTCTCATTTGTTAAACTCCACACTATAAAACTCCCAAGAGATTTCACTTTTTATAGGTGGTATCAGATTCTGGTAATTATTTTTTTGAAGTCTTGTTATCTTGTCACTCATCCTCTAACTGGGGGCAAGGGACTCTTTTAACTTTGCTTACACGAGGGGCTTCTTTGATAGCTGCCTGTAAACAGGTGAGCAAAAACACTCTCCATCTTTTTATAGCTAGTCCTAGTTGGCTATATTTAGATTTCAGAAGAAAGCAAAGAGGCAGGTAATAATTTCTTTTTATACTGTGATTCCAATGTCCGTGTGATTGTGTGGCTTTTCCCCTTGCCTAACCTTGCAAAAACCCGCCAGTGAATGGTCTGCCTTGCATTGGTACCCCCAATGCAAGAGGTGTGATTTTTGATAATGAAAAACAGTGCCACCTATGTGAAAATTCTTCCTTGTGGAAGAAAAATAGCTTGTTTTGCTTCAAGATACAAATACAGAGACTGCTATCCACATTCTTAATCTAGTTCTAGTTATTGTCACCAATATGTTTTGGGGTTTGTTTGTTTTTTGTTTGGGCTTGTTTGCTGCCCAGTATGGAAAATTCTTAATTGGGATTCATAACCATCATTGTGATTTTCTTGGGTGGTGGATGCCATGTTTATTCCTAATTTCTGCCATATAGTTCCCCTTTAAAAATATGGTGTTTGCTTAATTGTTCCCCAGCCCTTTGCTGACTGTTCTTACAATGTTGCCAACATGTTGCAGAGAATGGGTGGGAGGCTGTTTCATAGAACAGGACTTTCCCTATGATCTGAAAACCAAAGATTATGGAATTTAGCATTTGTTCCACTCCCTAATAGAGCGGGCTAACAGATAATTGAACACGTAAAAGCAATTAGCAGTAAACTGCATCTGGTTTTCTTTAGTGGCTGTAGACATTTAACCAGTACTTATGGATACGTCCACTTAGATACCAGAAGTTTGAGTTCAGTTCCTTTATCTTTGAAGACTAAGCATAACTGCCAATCTTTCTATTCCCAATATATAATTGTTTTGCTAAACATGAACCAGAATATTTTCTTTGCAAGAACATGAGAAGGAAGAATTATTCTCAATAGGGTTATTGTGTCATTTCCCGCCCTCCTTTTTTCTGAGTAGTAGAAATTAAAGGGAGATGCTGAAAGGCTGTTTTTTTCCCCTAGAATAAATGGATGTTAAAATAGTTTATTTTGTGTTACAAATATTACCTGCTCTACATGCATAAAGGCTTAGAGGACTAAGAGTCATGACTTTATTGACTCTCAAAAAAAATGCAAAATCCTATCAAGAAAACATTAAACTTTATGGCATGATTTTCAGCACATTCTGCAAATCCCAAGAGCCAAAATTATGAGATTAAGCAGCAAGTTGTATGGATCAAGAAATGTGATCTTATGCCAATATCTGGGAAAAATCCTGGGATCTAATTAAAGCACACTCATCTCAGATCCTTTCCAGAATTTGCTTTTATTTCCCTATGCAAAGCACTAAGGAGAATATAAGCTAGCCTCATCCTGTTGACATGAGGGGACTACTTTACCGGGTCTGGTGACATAATACAGACCCTGTTGGATGCAAGAAGTTGCTTTTTGTGGGGGAGAAATAATGTAGTTGTAGTTGGGATTGCTCCCCGGTTAGAATTGGTTGATTCTCTGATCAACTTTGTAACTTACTTTCAGTAACTTGATTTACTTGGCTTTGGGCTACTTATATCAGCAAAATAAACAAGGAGACTACTTGTGGCTACTATTGTTTTTGTGCAAATAGTTCTCAACTTATGATTTTAACTGAGCCCAGAAGTAATCATAAGTTGCTGTAGTCATAAATCGAGATACATTTGTTGATGGGAAATAATTTTTCAGATTTTTTCACAGTGGCGATTAAGTAAATGCCACAGTCTTAAGTGAACCCATTTGTTTGAAGGGGTGTCTCTTTGCAGGAAACTAGTCAATGACATAAGTCACAATCATGTAACTGCAGAATACCACAACCAGTTGTAAAGCTAACCCGTCTGACATGCATTCATATGACTACCAGGAGGGAGGCCACAACTTTTTTCAATAGCCAGGGGTGTTTTGTAGGCCGAAAACCACCCATTCTCTGGCCTTTGTACATACATATATTACTTGAGGACTACCTATAACTCCCTTGAGAATTTCCTGTCCCCAGTAAAATCATTAGATCAGTGTTTCCCAACATCAACAACAACTTTAAAATGTGTGGACTTCTGCTCCCAGAATTCTCCAGCCAGCATGCTGAAAACAATGCATTGGATCCAAGCTAAATAATGTTTGTGAATATACCTTGTGTACACACTTAACACTTAACACCTGAATGACAATGGATAATATATCCATGTCAATTGTTTTCAAAGCATCAAAAAACAAAAATATCTAGGATCCTTTTACTGAACATTTTTTTCTTAACCAGGTAAAATCTGGTTAGATGCAAAAAAACTGGTATCTTTTAACTGCTGGAAATACAAAATAGAATTGGGAAGAAACCCAAGTAAGAAACTATACATTATTTTGCTCAATGTATAATACATTTTAAATATTAGATAAGTTTCTAATAGCAAAGGTTATAAATAAGGGATTGCAGCTGCTGTGGAAAAAAGCAGGCTATTTTTCCAAATAACAAAAAGTTATTTGTGGGTGAAAGTGTGTACGTGTGCATATTTATCTCTGTATTAATCTGAAATACTTAATAGTAACATGGTTTTGATAGAATAACAAAAAGACACAAAACAAGCAGACAGGAATGTTATTTCCAGAAGTATATTAGCAAATAAAAAGAATAACAGACAAATGAGATACATAAAAATTGAGTAAATTAAACTGCTGTTACTCCTAGAGAAATGAATAAGTTTTGCACTAAATCCAACTTAACATCTTTTTTAAATGACAAAATAACTCTTTGTGTGCTTACAAGTATGAATCCTATCCAGATTGCCATTAAACAAAACGGGTATAAATATAACATTCAAACAAAGGCAGGGCAATTCTTTTGTACCAAGATGGATGCTAACAAATGTGGCTCAAGAGTTTCAATTATAGGCACAAATCACAACATCATATAAATGGCACTGAGCATCAATGACTGAAATTACATATTCTTTTGTTGCTTATTGCTAGAGTTGCCATAAAGGCAAGTGAAAACAAGTGTCATCCCTTGTTATTACATAGGGACGGTCCCAGATTTTCTCCAAGAATTAAATAGTGGCAAAGGACTCCTATTTCTATTAATGGATACATTTGTAGTATAAGGCTTCAGTATTTGCATCCCTACAAGCAAAATTTACATACTTAAGGATGCAAACATATTAAACTGATCTTTTTGATTTTTGGCAATTAGCTTGGTAGAAAGTAATCAGTTGAACCAACACCAGCAACATTCTCATCTAAAAGGACCAATCCAAGCGATAAGAAAATTAAGCCTCTCTAGGTTTAGGTACCTCCTTTATAAGACTATTTATATACACATAAACAAATATAATACACAGCGGTGGAAGCTGTAGAGAGAGGCTAATGTAGAATGTATAGAAGATGCACAAATAAAGCTTCGTAAGTGGTTACTTTGAAAAACTCAACTAGAAGAGCAGGGGGGGGGGAGACACCTGACCAATGAAAGAACTGGTCAACTGCCTACATTATAGAAAATTACATCACATTCTGCAAAAAGGTTGCTTGGATTAGAAAAGGATGTGTGCTGTAACAAACAAGCAAGTTGGTGGTGCATAGAATGTTGGGCCCAAACTACAAAAGGGAAAAAGGAAACAGAAGGAACTACACAACAGTGAGGGCAGAGCAGCAGTCAAAGTGGAGTTGATTCTGGTTTGACTCGATCAGAGGTGGCAAAATGATCTGCCATATTTTGGGTTCACCTCCTCCAAGGATGCATTTGTCTGCATTGTCTTGACATGCAAGAAGGAAGAAATTCCACTCAAAGCCGTTTTAGACCAAGTCCCAATTGATTTCACAGTTGGTCAGTCGGCATTCAGTCCTGTTGTCACGCATCCCCTTGAACTGAAAAGGCAACAATGGTTCTCTTGCAACCCGTTTTATAGCCCATGTTCAACAAGGCCGAGAGTTCGGGAGTTTGGATATTTAAACTTAGAAATTCACATTCTTTCTTCAAAAATAATTTTCTTAATCTCTCCTGTTTACATTTTTTACAGAGAAATAAGCAACCCTTTCCCTGAGCCCCTCCCAAATTCTGTTTACCATTCTGACTGAACACTATTCAATTTAGTTTAAAAATGGCCAATCCATGACAAGTAGAGGCATTAAATCTTAATGCTTTGAAAAACAGATGGTTCCAGATTGAGAGATCTTTGTGTATGCGCATATACACGTACACGCTTCCATACAAGTTCCAGAAAGCATACATTCTCTATAAAGACTTGTTTTCCTCCTCTAGCAGGTAAGATGTTTTACATCACACTCTAAACATTGAGGCTTAAGGATATTTCCACATGGTGCCACTTAGCAAAATGCCTCACAAAGATCTGAAATCTCTTGAAAGCCAGTTCTTTTTGTATCACACCCTTTCAACCCGGCTCGGATCATAGACCTCTGTAAAATAGGAAGTGAGCATGATTATTAGTACTAACAATTCATAACAATTATATCTCTATAGGATTTTTATTATTTCTTAAGCTTCTATATTCTATTTGTATTAGAGAGCCATTGTGAGCATCAAAAAAAAAATGGCAAAAAATTATACTAAAGCATTTTGTTGACAAAGGAAATATATGCTTTCATTTTACCACTAAAGAATGTCAACAAAGAAATATTAACGTTTGCCTACTGATAAGGATAGCAGAATGGAAAAGCACTTAAAGGATTCAGAGAATTCTTAAAACACAACACATTGGGTAAATAGACAATCTCTGCATTTTCTGGAAGTCAACTGTCTCATTCTAAAATTATAGCTACTTTTTATAGTTACCTTAGAAGTCATTCCTTAAAAATATGTCTTTGTAACAGGATCACTATTGGGGAAGAGAGAAAAACTCACCCCATATTTTAGATCACATATGATTATTCTTTACCTAACAGACTGTAAAGAGGTAAGAAAATTAATTAAAGCACATGTCATTAAAACATTCTGTTTGGGGCACACCTTTGAATCTTGCTCTCAATCTCACCTCCCTCATGTTACTGGAATCCCTCACCTTTGTTCAAACCCCAAATGGAATATCTGGCTAATACACAACAAAGTTTCTAAGGCATCCTCCCCAATCTGTTGTCTGCCAGGAATGTTAAGATTCCACCTCCCATCTTCTCTGTGATGTCTGTGATCTTGCTAGGAATGATGGAAGATCAGATTAAAGCTATTCTTATACACTAAATAAATAAAAGAACTAAGCTAAACTAACTGATTCCCCTGCTCAAAGGTAATATGGAACCACTGTTGGAAGAAACAATATGAAATAAGCAATAATAAAAAGAAACAAAATGATATGGAACCATTTGGAAGAATGGTTCTAAAGGAACCTTCAGCTTTTAGATATTTACGTAAAGAGTCTGAAGGCAACTAACAACTTTACAAAAATATGAAAATGGAGAACCTGGTTTTTATAAGATCTTAGATTCAACATGTGGGGAACCGTTTTCACTTTAAAAGAAGCCCCAGATGATCCAAATATTTTCTTCTCTCTATTCATTTCTGGAAAGCATGATGGGTGAACATTGCAGGCAAAACTAGAAGTTATTTGAGTTTAAAAACATAAGACTGAGTATATGGAAAGGAAGATAGCAAATTCCTTCAGGATAACAGCATCTTCCACTTTAGGGTATTTATAATGGTGTATACCTGTAAAAAAAAAAGGCCAAACCCAAAACTGTTTGCTTGCCAAAAATGAAATTGCAACTGCAGAATTCAGACCTAAGACTCAAACAAGAAATTACATTTTCTTTTAAAGACTCCTCTGGGAAAATAGTTATGCATCTCCCAATAATGCGCTCACCATACAAATCCTGGAGAAACTTTTATCTTACCTGAGCTAGGTAAATCTTTTCCATTTTTCTTTGCATTCTTATTGCCTAAACGTTCATTTTCATTCAGTGAGATTATACGCTTGGAAACGCAACTGCCTTGGGACAATTTGCGGGGAAATTCAGTGCAGCCAACAGCAGAATCATTTCCTTTCCCCTCAAAATCATTAGATTGCTGATTATCTTCATCGTTATCTTCACCAGATCCGGCATTCTTTATACTGAGACGTCTCATGCGAGAAACTGTATCAACTTCTCTCATACGTGCTATGCGATCCATGGCTGCTCGGCTTACAGCAGAGGCAACTTTGCCTTGCCTGGGCACAGTTACCTTGGAAGTGCTTCTAGTTTGCTTTTCTACATTCGAGGAGACAGATTTTCTTTCAGCAGGAGGAGGCATAACAGATTCAAGAGAGCAAGTATGGACTTCTTGGCCTTTGCTCAGATCAGAACGGTAACGCAAAGACGGTATACGTGTCAACCTTCCTCTTCCATCACGCTGGTCTTTCGCTGGTCCCACGATGTTTTCTCCAATGAAAGTAGGCTTTGACCCGGCACTTTTTGGCTTTCCTTTGGAAGAAGCCACATCTGTCTTCATTTCAGCCCTCAGTATCTTTTTGTTTGACAATCCACCGCTTTTCGCCATGTTATCACAGACAGAGTCTTCATCAGGAAGAGTTTTGTTCTCAGTTAGAGATTCCACAGCTACCTCTATGCCCAGGATTCGAGATGCTCTTGTCTGTAGAGACTCATTTGGTGGAATTTTCTTTGTAGAAGAATCAGGAATGCTTGTTCTTTCATTGACATCTAGGCCAACAGATCTCAAATTTGGTTCAGAACGCCCTTGGTTTCTTCTTTTAAAAGGCGAAAGTTTTACAGATGCAGTTTCAGAAGCAGGGACATTCCTGCCTGCTGCCTTTTTCAGCTTATCAGAAACCTTTTTCTTATGGTTTTCAACATTTACTTCTCTAGAATTAATGCTGTGGAATGGGATAGAAGAATTTTCACTTTCTAAGGGACCTGAAACATTTGATTTCATTGGATGCAGACCAATAGCCTGTTTAATAATCTTTCTTGCATTTTCTTGCTTTTGTTTTAAATCAACATTTTCCATTTTTCCCTTAACTGATTTATCCATTTCTCTTGCCTGTGATCTAACATGTCTAAGGTTACTAATTGGAATTCTTGTATCCCAGATGTTAAAAGTATTTTCACTTTCAGGTTTACTTTTATCAGTTCCCTTTTTAAAGACAGGTTTTATCTTTCTTGTCTGTGCATTACATCCATTGTCTTGGCTTACTTCATCTACTTTACATGCTTTTTCTTCTTGCTTTTGTTCAATTACTTTATCATCTTCACTCCTTTCTTCTTGTTTTTGTATTTCCTTATTAAAACTCTCCAGTTCACTTATTGCATCCCAAGGACGTCGGCTAACAGGCTTTAAGAGAAACTGCCCAAAGGCTTCTTTGACATTACAAGGGGATTTCCTTTCTTCCTTATGGGCAAAACTGGGTTCGTTTTTCCACCCAGGAAGCCCTGTAGCATGTGGCTCATTCTGGTTTATTTTGGGGTTGCCTACAGCCGTAGGACACTCATGTTTGATGGGCTTGTTAAGCTGAGCTTTCCTAGGAGGGGGAATTGGTCTACCTTTCCTGTTATCAGTAGGTAAACTACTCGGGGCCGATTCCGTAGTAGATGACCCGTACTTTAAGAAGTGGCCATTGGTCAGTGTGTTTGATTTCCTAAGTTGCGACCCATGGAGAGGCTGCTGAATTTCAGGATCTTCACCGAAACTCGTTTGTGTTTGCTGGTCCTTATACCTAGTGCATGGCCATGAGCCAGAATACTCAAGTTCTTTGTGTTTTGGAGGCTGCTTACAGCTTAAATCATTTGTTTGTTTAAACGCTGGTCTCTGAAAATCTTGTTTCTCTAACACATTTTTATTGATCATGTTTCCTGTAAGGGCTTGGAGCTCCAAATCAGTAGAAGATGTACTTAGGAAACTCTGATCTTTTAGATTCCTATTGCTATCAGGTCCATCCTTCTCGCTGAGAGAAACTGGCATGGTCGTTTCAGGTTGAAGTGGGATAGATACCAAGCAAAACATAGTTTCGTTTGTTTTTGTCTTTAAATGGTTTTTGCCTTGAATCTCAGTTCCAGGTTCAAAGGTTTTCACTTTTGTCAGTACCTCAGAGGAGACTTTTGTTGTACTTGGGCTTTGAGCAGAGGGCCTGGCTCTGGGATATTCACAGTTCATATTGTTGCCTGTGTTATATGAGCCTCTTTGGGTGGCCAAGGAACAACTATCCTGATCCACAGAATTATTATAAAAGATATTGTTATTTACATAATCTGTTTGAACTTCCATCTGATGGTCAAAAGGATGAATTACTTTAATGTGCCTTATTCGAGGGTCATTGAAAGGAATATATTGAACAGAAGACAGATGACTCTCCTGACACCTCACCTGTGTTTTACTACCATAGAAAATCTGCTCTTCCTCTTCCATTTGTAACTGACTGACCAAAGACTCGGAACTAATACAAATATTCTGTCCTGAACCCTGCTTTTCCTTAGCAAAGCATTCATCATAGTCAGACACTTCTTCAGGTACATGTTTATTCTTACTTTGCTGACCAGGAGATTTGTAAGATGGAGGAGGTATGTACACTGGGGGTTCTAAGGTAGCATCCTGACCTGGTTCATCAACTTTGGTCACATAGAAAGTGGTGTTGCATTTTTGTTGTTCGTCCTGTGGTGGATTGATTTCCACAATTCCCCGACTCTGTTGATGAAATTCATATGAAGGGGGATTCAGGGGTCTGCCATACTTGGGCCTAGTTGCTGGTTCAGTATGCTTCAAACTTTCCAACTCAGGCTTTACTTTAGGCTGTTTACTGCTGGCTATAGCAGGAATTTCAGCAGACTTGGAATTCTCTGGTGAAAGAAATTTCGGCAAAGATTGTAATTTATTGTTAACATGGGAAGCTGCAATGGTTCGTCTTTCTAAATACACATCTTGATGCAGCCTTTCTTTATCATCAATATCAGGCTCACGTGGTACAAATGTAGTTGGTTGTTTCCAGGTTTCTCTATTTAAACTTTGCCTTCTGTAGTCACCAGAAGGTCTCATGGTCTCCTGTTTGTTACTCCTCATATTCTCTAATCCTTCTTCAGTTTCCCACTGACTTTGGTTTTCACTTTCAAGCAAGGCGCAGGTTGCATCCAGTCCTCTTGTTTCAGAATCTACTCTGTCAGGATAATCATGAGCACTGAAATCTTGGCCTTGTCTTCTCCAGTAAGTCAGTTGGTTTTCTTTCTTGCAGTACGAAGACCTACTTAGCTTTGATTGGTCATAAAGCCTGCAAATGAAAGGAAGTACCAGTGAAGAGATTTTTGTAAATGTTTTCTTTTCTCCGGATTTAAGTTAGTAAAGAATGTGAACCAGCCACAATCATGAGACACTCAACTTATTTTCCTATTTCTGAACTTTTCACAACAAACCACAAAAAAGAGTTCAGATTGTAACTATATTTTGTAATCAATATGCCTCTCTTTCTTCAGCATGTTTACATGATAGGAAACTGCTGTGTTACATTCTACCACATACATAGGCCCACCTACCCCAGATATAGCTTCTTAAAATTAGTAAGAGTTACAGTTGTGAACCTGGAACAGATTTTAAAACACAAATTATTCTTAACTATACACATTCTTCTTTTCAGGACCGCCTGCCATCCAGTAAACTTTATGTTCTTTTGCAATTCTAAGATATCAATTGGGGACATGCAACCATGCCCAATTTTTAACTTGTGGCAAACTGAACAATAAAAAAGAGGTCAGAATACTTTAGCAAAATGAAAACAGAGATGCTTGAGAAGGTATACATCTGTAGGATGTCAAAATGGGGCTAGAACCTGTGCAGTTATATTCTCTGAATTATGACAGTATTCAGTATTTTCAGTGTATGCAGTTAAAACTTAAGTCTTTGTTCATTAGCTTGCCCTTCCAATGAACCCTGGAAAAAAAGTTTTCCCTCACAGTTTATTGATATCTGTAACAGGAGTTTAAGGCAATGCAAGAAATCAATACAACCATAATTTCAGATAGCGTGAAATAAATTTTATATAAATTAGAAGAGAATTCTTCCTCTCACTTTGGAGTATATGCTGGCAAGCAAGATAACATTGCATATTTACTTAGAAGGAAGATATTAATTTAAAATCTTAAATTTAAGACAATTTCCTCTCCAAAAACAAAATAAGCAACAACCAACCAACCCAAACCCATCCACCTCTTGCACATTATCTTCCTAGCATTGCCAATTTTTTAATAAATCAGTGTTGAATATATTGTGTGTGAATGCGTATGTCTATCACAAGTCATACTTTACAGAAGATAAACAAAATGTGAAACAAAGCCAGGAAAAAATGTGTGTACCTGAGTATATAATACAAATACTGATCCCCCATTGTCCATGTATCAAACTCCGTTTTTTACATACAACATAAACATTTCCTTTCCTTCTTCAAGCAGAAACAAAGGATTAAATTTACCAAGTAAACAGCGAGTTTTATTTAAGTCAGCCAAACATTTCAACAGGGTGGCTGCAGTCATTTATATTTCCATCCATCTTCAACACCCAATTTACTGCTTTCTTCACCCACTAGTGCGATTGAATCACTCATTCAATAATTTCCTCAGCCATAATATGTATTACACATCAAGTTCTCTGAAAATATAACAGTTTTGAAATGAACTTCTTAAAAACTGCGAGCAGCTGCCTTTTCTAAATTGGGTCAATTTTGCATGAAATATTTTTCATATTTAAAAAACCCCCACAAAAATGCAGTGAAAGCAAGTAGAGAAGACATCAGGGCTAATCTTTTTGGCTCTGACTGAGAGTCATCTGCAGTTTCTGTATTAGTCTTTTAAAACAAATATGTGCCACAACTTTATTAGCTGATAAGTAGCTGCAACAAAACAATCCCATAATATTTCCCCAAATGGGCAATCTTTCACATGTAGGTTGTTTCAGTTCAAAATTGCATTTGTATCTAGCTGCAGGCAAGCACAGAGTTGCAGCAACACATTTTACAAAGTGATGACAAGGCCACTTACTTAAAGAAGGATCTCCAGGAGCGGCTCTTATTTGCTTTAGTGAAATTCAGTTTGAGACTTCCTGCTTTTAATAACATCATATAGATTTGTTTTTTTCTCCTAAGTCAACTTTACTTTTTTTACATTTCCAAAACAGTTTCTTCCCTCCACCCCCCAACAATAAACCTATTAAATGTAACTGATGTCACTCGGATTACAAATATTATAAATTGGCAGATTAAATGATTTAGAAATTAACTGCAATGTTGGTCCCCAATTGTTTATTGCTCTACTAATTATCTTGCTTTCTGATAATGCAAATCTCCCAATCATTTGATCCATCTAGGAAAAGATTTGGCCAGATTTGCCAAGATGTAAGGAAACTGCTGAGATTTAACTGGTGTATGTGTAATATAAAACATATTTATAATTATATTTAACCTCTCTTTCTGAAGTTACATTACAATTCTTTTTTCTATAATGTATCCTGTATCAAAAGCATAAATCATGAATCTATTTCATTTTTTACTTAAAAGTCAGGTTTTTAGTTACAATCAAAAAAGATCAAGAGTTTAGTTTCTGATATCATAGGAACAAATCTCCACCCCCCCCCTATAAAAGTATTTTGGCATCAAATATGGTATATTTATCTTGTTTTTATTGATTGTTCAAGGTAGATGATTAAAAAACAGAAATAGTCAAAATTTAGACTTAAAAGCATCTGAAATGATTAGAGCTTTTTTAAAGCCTCAATTTAGGAGCCAGTCACAACTTTATTTTCTATTATTAATTTTACACCTAAACATTCTTTTTGCTTCTTTCTGGAAATTTAACATCATCTTAATTTACAAAGAAAAGATTTGTTCCTTGACATACTGCATTTTTTTTGTAAAGGCTCCAAACTGTGGTCCAAATAGGATTACAAACATAACAGTTAAAATACTGCAAAGCTGGCTGTGTTTTTCTTCAGAGTTTCTTGAAGATATCTGGAAAACTGACTGTCCAAGTCCAAAAACATAACAGTGCTTATTAACCTTACCTAAATTATTAATATTAAAGAGGTAGGGACCCAGATCACCTGGCCACACTTTTTCTCACTGTGATAAATGTAGTGCATTCAACTGCTGAAATACATGTTTACTTCCTCTCATGATGCTTTCAACACAATTAAGTCTCCTGGTGTTTGCACTTCAACATTGTTTGACAAACAGCTGAGAATTTTTTTTAAAAATACTCACCTTCCTCGCACATTGCTTGGACCACGGAAATTTTCATTGTAGGCACTCCTTTGCCTCCCTCGGATGACAAGATTACTCTTGTCATCATTTTGGTATCTTCTTGCTTTATTGGTCTTGCATATGGCTTCAGCATGGATTGGTAAATCACTTTGGGATGCCTGACCAGACTGCCGACCGGTATCTTCATGCTGATCGTCTCCATCATCAGGATTTTCAGATGAATTGGTAGGATTTTTGGATTGCTTATATTCTTGAGAAACCAGAAGATTGTTTACGCTGAACATGCTGCCGTAGTTTTAGTAACCTCAGTATCTCAGTTTGTCACTGAAAAGGAAGGCAAAGAATTTCATGAGTAAGTAGTAGAGTATTTTGAGATACAACCAATCACTTCACATTGTTTGAAGTTAGGACCTTCCTCTCCCCCCCCCCCAAAAAAAAGCTTCATACAACCCTGTTTCAAATTTATGACAGCTGCATTTGTCCTGACAACCATAGGCCCATGACAGCACCCTACCCATCTCTCTATCCCCCTCCTGCATCCTGCCCTGATGAGATCCCCAGTGCTCCTGGTGCCTCCAGGAGGCAGCTATTATTTTCAGAGCTCTGACAGTTCCTTGCAGAAATGGCAGGTGTTTTCAGAATTTTCTTCCCCATCACCTGGTTACTGAGAGACTGCAAACCTTTCCAAGGTTTTTGCTGCTTGCCTGACTGCCTTTAGGACCCATACACAGGAGTAAAAAGACATAGTTCTCTTCTGCATGGCCATTTGGTGCATGTTTGCAATGCTTTTTTCTTTAGAGCTGAGTTTTCAATCAGCTACTCAAGGCAAACAAGCTGCAGAAAGGTTTTCTTTTGCTTCCTTCCTTCCTTTGCTCTGTCCTTCGCCTGGCAGTCACTCATCAAGGTAAGTAACTTGCAGATTTTGTCGCCCTCTTTCCGGGCATACAGTAAATTTAGCAAATGAAGTGGTTGAAAGGAATCAGGATTGGAAGCAGAGATGAGAGTTTAGTTTGGGGGGGAGAATAAAAAATAAGTCTATCATTTTGTTTTTTAATTGAAGAAATGGAGGTTTCTGGGGGAAGGAGGAAAGGGGAAAGTCAAGCAAGGAAAAAGGTTTTGGTAAGCTGCTGCCCTTACATGCAGGTAGCTGACTTCCCCAAAGCCTAGCAAGAAGCCAGGAGAAGTTTGCAGTCTCCTGACAGCCATCTGATTGGGGCAGAGGGCCAACCCACAAGCGTGGCTTCAGATTTGGCCAAGCACAGAGATCTGTTTGGAGGCCTCTCTGGCATTGGAACATAGTGCTAGCCCTAAGCTAGCTGAGCTCTTTCTCCCTGTTGGGCTGCTTTTGGCTTTGCAAAGCTTTTTGCCTCCTTTATGGTCCCAGATGGGTGACAGGCCTCCCAGCAACTTCCGCACCCATGAAGCACCTCATGCTCCTCTTAACCAGCTCTTCGTGTTAACAGAGGCATCTGGGAGAACAGAGGTGAGGGAGGTGTGTGCTAAGCATGTCTCATTTCATGGATGTCACCATTTGCATAATAGGGGGTTACAGTTTACTGTAACACAATTCCTCCTTAATAAAGCAAGAAACCTGAAATATATTTGAAAGGTCAGAAGCTGGAGGTGGTTCACATGTTTAGTTCAATGTCAACCACATTCAACACCTTTCCTATCATAACCTCTTTTAAAGCTCATACATCCATTGTGTGCCCTCTGCCATCAAATATTTACTTGTATGTTGCTGCTTCTCTTCGCTTTCTCCCAACTCAAGCCATCATACTAACATAAAAGAATATGGACTGCAGAAACTATTGATCTCAAACCTGGTACGCTGTTCTTCAATATGATTTATTGTGGGATGTATTTATTGTCATGTGGTTTATCTTAGGTTTGAAAAGGTTTGCTCTCATGATGACATCCATTGTAGATCCTTAAGGTAGATGAGCTAGGCTTAAGTTCCCAAATGGACCAGAACTAGCATAGAACATAGTCAATTTCAAATAATGGGGGGTGGGGGAATGGTCACATTTTAAACTACCTTAAAACAGATGGGAAAGCAGGATGGAAATTATTTTTCCATCCTGAACACCTGGAACTGGGCAAGGATTCTGCAGAATAGAATGTGGGACAGCTGGTCACTAGAACAATTCAATTTCAAAATAGAGGATCCATATGGCAACCCGTAAAACAGCCACATAGCTGATGGGTCACAGGTGCAAGGAAGAACTGCGCTTTTCCTGGTGCTACATAAACTCCAGGTACTAATGGAGCATAGAGCATCCATTTCCTGGCTAATAACACACCCATTTCTGAGCAAAAATAGTACACAAAGCTGTCTTTACTGTTTCCTTTTTTAAAAGTGGATTTGGCTGGGGAAGTGAATAGACAAAAGTGCAAAGCAAGCAAAATAGTGTTCAGCTTTTCCTTCAAGTAATATAGCCTTCCTTTCCCTAGCCAAGAAATGTGTAAAGCATCCTTAGTTAACTTGGGTACCACAAAATCAAATGGATTTGCTGGCTGGAGATGATGGATACGTGTTAATTCAGCCCAGAAGACATGAAACTGGGAAAGGCTGATAAATGCAAAATTTTTTGGAAGGCACAAAAGTTCTAAGGAAATTTGCATATTATAATGACAGCAGGGAGCAACCTACATTTTAAAGTTACCATATAGTTCTTATAAAATGAGACTTCAGGAAAAAATGGTTACAACATCTGAAAGGACAAAACACAGGCTAATATTGCAATATAACCCAAACTAATTAAAGGGCTAGCATAGTGTACCTGTTCGCTTGTTTACTCTCTGCATTTCTATACTGCCCAATAGCCCAAATTCTTTCTCCACTGCATAAAAGTCAAAATTAGAAAAATACAAGTATAATAAAATAATAGGGAGCGGTGGCTCAGTGGTAAGTGGATAAGCTTGTTGATCAGAAAAGTCGGTAGTTCGAATCCCTAGTGCTGCGTAACAGGGTGAGCTCCCGTTACTTGTCCCAGCTTTTGCCAACCTAGCAGTTTGAAAGCGTGTAAAAAATGCAAGTAGAAAAATAGGGACCACTTTGGTGGGAAGGTAACAGTGCTCTGTGTGCCTTTGGTGTTTAGTCATGCTGGCTACATGACCACAGAGACGTCTTTGGCGCTGGCTCTTTGGCTTTGAAACGGAGATGAATACTGCCCCTAGCACATATGTGCAAGGGAAACCTAAACCTTTATCTTCAGCTAATAAGACAGTGCAAAAGAGGTATTTATTTTGCTCGCTCCCCTATTCAGCCTGTATATTTTAAAACTGCCTTTATAAAGGATTATTTCTACTTCTCAGTAGAAATATTGTACAACAAATTTTGTAGAACCTAGGAAAAAATGGGGAATAATAGTCTGTTATAGATAGTTGTTATAGATAGCTGTTATAGATAGTCGGTATAGACATTCCCCCTCTGTGGATAAAAGACAAACCAGACACTGCATAATTTTCAAAACACCTTTACTAGAAGAAAAATTTTTTAGTATTGGGACTCCTAATTTGATGAAAGTTTTTTTTTAAAGAATGGAAAACTGTGTGTCTTCCTGGAGTAGCTTTGTTTTGTTTGCCAATGAGGTCACAGATTCAGATATTTCACTTCCTCAGGATGCTGGCTATCTTCCCAGAGTTTCTGATTTGTGAGGGTTCAGCAAGAGCAGTTATGAAAAACTAAGCTAGACACTTTTGGGCCACCTGTATTTGCACTGGTCACAATCTCCTAAAGCAGGGGTCTCCAACCTTGGCAACTTTAAGACTTGTGGACTTCAACTCCCAGAATTCCTCAGCCAGCAAAGC
>JAOYMU010000077.1:16070113-16081611 GCA_025802295.1 Psammodynastes pulverulentus
TATCTCGCTTTACCAAAGCTGGTAACGCGGGACACCATTGACCGAGGGAGGGGGAGCACGCATGCACAGAAGGGTGGGAGAGAGAGTGTGAGCACTCGCAGAAGGGTGGGGAAGTTTAAAAAATTTTTTATAATTTTTTTAAAAATTGGGACTTTTTTAAAACACCACGGGACGCGGGACAAATTTCTGAAAAGCGGGACTGTCCCACCAAAAGGAGGACATCTGGTCACCTTAATATTGTGACATGGGTGTATCTATTTTAAGGCCTTCATTGCTGTCCTACCAAGTGCTGGTTTCTTGACTTCTGGTTCCTTAACTGTTAATAGTAAATCCTAAAAGGCAGAATCTATCTACAACTTCGGTATTTTCATTGTCAATATAAGGCTGCGTCTTTTGTCATTAGTTTGGTTTTCCTTGTGTTTAATTATAGTTTTATTTTTCCCACTGAGTTCCACTTTCATTACTAGTGTTTGTAGATCATTTTCATTTCAGTTCTCAGAATAGTATCGTTAGTATAGTGCTGGTTGTCTCTTCCTCAAATTTTAAAGCCATAAGAATACAGCAGCTGTTTGGTTCTACTACCCCTCTCTAGGGGAAGTCAATATGTACCTGAAGTTTTTTGAGCCCAACCTTCTAATACAATTACTACATGGTGTATAAATCAAATATATAGATACTTACTCTTTTGACAACCTGGATGTCTGCTCCATTCCTCGCCTTTCGTGGAGCCGACGTGTGGGTGGTGTGGGTGACTTTTCCGGATTGTGGACATTGTTCGGCATAGCCTGTTGTTTGACATGACAGGCTGATTCCTGGAGCTCTTGGCAGCAGCTGAGCCCTGCGTTTGATGTGGTGTATTGGGTCCTAGATGGGTCCTGGATGTCTTGGTGGTTGGTGACCGGATCCTGGCATTTTCAGAGATATCGTGGGTGCATCCAGATGATGTCTGGACAATGGGGGGGGGCACGGTGATGATGCTTTTGTACAAAGTGGGAGTATGTGTTTAATGATGGGTAATAATGGTTAAGGTGATTAGCTATAATGAGGGGGCAGGCTTCTATGTCATGGATGCGTATATACAGTGCTGGGTTGCGATGCACCCAGCACTGACTTAAACCGTGTTTCAGCTTAGCTAAGTTCTTTGGAAGAAATAAAAGAAATGTGACTGAATCCACTTGATATCCTGCTTTTCTAACATCGAACTCTGAAGACCTGGTCTAAGAGCAAGTCAGAGCTTACTTCCATTTGCAGTTCGCCAGCTTTGGCTCCTCTTTAGGTAGAGATGGCTGAGGCGATGACTGGGACAACATTGAAGGTTGGGGAGGAGGGGGGCTAAAGATTTTGAGATGGACACTGGGGCGGCCTCTTCTGGTAGTCAGGGAGATATATTGTCTATTGTGCAGCCGAAGGGCTCTAAGCTCCAAAAAGAGGTGAGGCTGAGTGAACCTCTGGAAGGACGGCAGGGGCTTGGATGGCAGGAGTCAGCCGTAAGACATGAAACTTTAAAATATGATACTCATGTGGGGAAGTCGTGGTGGTTACCTAGAGACTCACCTGGCCAGATTAAAGAGTGGAAAGTAAGGCATTGGCCTGGCCAGGAGGTGAATGGGTGGACTACTTTAGGTAACACCACCCTGGATGTTCTTCGTACCTAGTTTGGGGAGGTTACTCAAGCACCTCGATGGACTGAGATTACCAGATCTGGTATTTTGGTAATTTCTTCTAGTCTGGTATGGGAGTATGGAAAAGGACGTGGATGAGGTGCACCCATTGTAACTGAATTCCAACAAACTACATTCACGTCAGTACCACAGAATGCACCTGTGGTGGATACCCATGACATTCTGTCCTGTTGGTGGATTCCTGAGGGCCCTGGTTTGCTGATGGTATGCTGCCACCTCCAAGGTCATTTACCCCCCACATTTTGGCCACAAGGGAGCCCCCCCTCCTTTACAGGCTTTCTTCTCAGGGGGTGCTGATGATGTTGCTTTGTTCATGAAGCAGGTGTTAAATCATATTGATCTTTATGTCAGCTGCTACACTTCTCATTGGGCTGTGATAATTGCGATAACAGGGGTATTAACAGGAGGAGCCTATGAGTGGGCTTCTGCTACACATAGAGGGAGGGGACCTGAAGTGGCGAACGTTGGACTTTTCCTGGATGCTTTAAGAGCTAGATTTGAGGAGGAGCCCCAGGGTCATCAAGCAGAGGACGAAATTATGGCCTTGAAGCAAAACAGACAACCTGCTAGAGAATATATTTAGGACTTTAGACGGATTGCATGTCAACTGCCTGCATGGCCAGAAAGGATGCATGTGCCTCGATTCATGGAAGGACTTGATTACAATGTGTATCAAGCATGCCTATATCAGGGATTGGGACAGAAACTACATGAATAGTATCAGGCTATAATTGATTTAGATACTGGACTACACCGTTTACGACAGAGAGGTGAGGTCCACATCTCACCTGTTACTCTCCAGTCATTAGCCAAATGTATCTCTGTGGGACAGGTTGGATCTCTTGCAAGTGGGTGTGGACAGGTTAATTTGATGAATAGGGGCCTATTCCAATGTTTTAGGTGTGAACATCCTGGACATTGCACCATGGATTGCCCTTTCCCTGCAGCCATGGGTTCACAGAATATGACAGGGAATAGGAGCCCATCTGGTACCCGAGGAGAGACTACATGTCATGCATTTGTACCTGTGACAAATCTGAGTTACATGACCCATCTGGGAGAAAGCGGGTCAGAACAAATATCCAATATCATATGTGGTTGAAAACCCGAAGGATATTACACCTTTTATCATCCTGGTGATGGTAACTAATCCACAATCATGTGTCGGTGTGCAGTTGGGTGCTTTGATTGATTCTGGTTATACAAGATGCTTGATAACTAGAGGTGTGGTCTTAACACTTGGGTTATGTATCGCCTTCGAATTTGTTGTTGGAGTGCGGATTAACAACAAACTAAATAAATACATATTTTTCAGTGACAGGCATGTCTTGCTATTTATTTTCATCTGTATTTTTAAATAGTTTCTTATTTATTAAATATGTTTATATGGCCATTGCACACACTGGACTGGACTGGGCAGTTTACAACATTAAAAATTCTCACTACAAAACTTCTAATCACCCAATTCCAGATTTTGATAATCTTATAAACCAAGATATGAAAGCATTGCTTTTTGTATGTCATTCCTGATGGATACACTCTGACCTTAAACTCTAGGTAGACTGTACAAAGGACACAATGAGTTGACCAGCCTGCATCTTGGTCTCCTTAGCATGTCAGTGTCCATATTCACATCTTCTGAAAACTGTAATCTGATTAGTCTGACACCTACCTCTATCCAAGTAAAGCTAGAGATTTATTTAGCATTTATTTTTCTATTTTTCATTACTTAGAGGAGATGCCATGATATAAATGCTCATGGCATACCCCATTAATCAGTTTCATGAACACTGCTGGCACCCCTTGAAGTCCGAATGGCATAACTATGAAGTTATCTAGCAGAGAAGTTTTCTTAGAATATTCTATTTCCATATGGCATTGTGTCAATTCCTCAATTCTTCCAAGCAGGTTAAGTTGAACATCTGCAATCATCTCCATTCCTTTGAAATACTGTTGAGCCAATCAGAACTTTCCCGCCAAATGCTATTTTTTAAAAAAAATTGTATTTTCTTATTACAAAGAATGAGGCATAGAATCTTGTTTAGGTAATAGGGGAAAAAACCCAAGCAAAGTAGGGTTAATAAATAAATACATACATACATACATACATACATACATACATGCATGCATGCATGCATGCATGCATACATACATACATACATACATACACCGTCTGTTGTGAAGGAGATTAAACTAGGATGAGTTTTGCAAATAAAGTTTTGCTTGTGAATTGTATTAGAAAGAATTCAGAATTCAGCAGCAAGAGATAGTGTTGGGAAAGAATTCCTTAAAATGGATAAACAGTAGTTTCCAAGTTCTAACATTGGCTGTAACTGCTAAACCGCAGTGTGAGAGGCCTCCCAGTTCACCCAGTATGTTAAAACTAATGGAGAAATTATCTTATGGTTTAGTACAATCTGTGAAACAATTCAGCCATATTCCAAAATTCCAAAATTTTAGCTTTTTTCTCTTCCTTTGTTTCCAGTATGGTAGTGGATGTTGGTACATGCAGTTCTTAGAAGACTGAAAAATTAAAGGCTTGAAAGCTTTAGTGGGAATCAATGGACTTCTTCATTTGTTTGGCCATCTTAGTGTGAAGGACTAAATAGTTTGAACGGACCCGTATGGTTGTTTTAGAATCATGATGGGAGTGGTGGTTGGACCTGGAGGAGTTTTATGAGCCCATTAAGATCTATGGATCACACCCTACATTTCTGAACTTCTAATGTGACCTTCCAATGTCTTCTCCTACCCTTCAAGCCAACTTAATTTACCCACAGAGCTCATTCCATGAAATATAGCTTCATGTCACATAGTTAACAAGAAAGTAGAAAGAAAAACACGAGAAGAAAAGAATACCAAACAAAAACATTCTGTTTTCTCTTTTTCCTAACCCATACTTTTAGAATTAAAAAAAGAAAGAAACCCACCCAGTGGTGTTTTGATTAATTAAGGACTGAAGGCTCAGGTATCTATTTTGATAGTTTCACTATTAAATGTCTCCCTTCCTCCACAAAAGGAAAATATTTTTATTTTATGTGAGGCTTTTCAGAAAGAATGTTGGTCTCTACCATATGTTCCTTTTAAAATTAGGAAATTATTGGGGTTAGGGGAGAATTGGGGTGGGGGGTGGGAAGTTAGTGGCTGCAGTTTTCCATGCTAGTGGGCAAATTTGTTTTAAAGTTGATTTTCATTCATTAGGATGCCAAAAACGCAAAACTATGTATTTTCCCTGAAAGATTGTATTTGTTCTGCGGTGTGTAATATTATATATATTAGGAAGTAATGGTAGATGTGCGCTCCATTTATTTCAGTGTTTTGCAGAACTTATTTAAGATTTGCATGATTTAGAAATTACGATTTGGGGAAGTGTAATCAAAACCTCTGTCCTAAATGTGAACACTTCATCAGAGGATTTCTGCTAATAGCAGTTTAGCAGGCTAGAGACTCTCTTTGAAGAAACATTTTTCTGAAACATTTACAGAGTATCTATAATCTTGTCAGATCAAACCACTTGACTGTTATGTCTATTATGTTCTGAAAAACATTTATTCCAAAAATCGTTTGAAAACGCTTCACTTCTTAAAAGAAACACACAAGTATCCACTTCACATGTTGTGACTGAAACACAGATTCAGTTATTTTTCCTTCTTTTGTCATTTCCTATAATATCATTTCATTTATATAACAAGCAAATCATGGCAACTAATCAACTCACGGACTTGAAAAAAGTACTACCTCCTTCAGAAAGTTCTGGGTTCTTTCTAATAGTTTATATTTCCTAAATGGAAAGTACTGCAATATGAAATGTGCATAACTATTCAGTCTGGAGGAAATGCATCTTTTATGAAAAGTTACCTAAAGCAAATGCAGCATTAGAGGTTTTTTTATTTGATTTTTGATAAGTGAAAATTCCAATACAAATGGAATTTGGGAAATCACCTGATTCTTTGAATCAGCAGAGTGAAGACAATTCTGTCAATCAACATACGGTGTTTTCTTCGCCTTTCCTTTTTCAGATAAAGGGAAACCACCAAATTTATTTAAACAGATGGGTTTTCTGGAATTCATGCCCAGTCCGTTTTTGGATTAATTTTAGAGAAGGTTGTTTCGTTGCTTCAACTATTTATATCTGCCTTGAAAGACGGATGTCCTGGGGACATTAAAATGGAGGTGAAATGGTCAAACATCACTCAGGTTTTATTTGGCAGAACAGCGTTAAGGCCTTGACATTGTAAAGAGTACCAGATTCCTGACAGAAAAAAGAAAACCTTATATACACCCAATCTCTTATTTCATCTGAATGAAATAATATTGCATCCACGACTGTGAACATTCAAAGGAAAAGAAAATATAAAACAAATGTGAACATACACACACTCCCTTCAAAACATTAAAAAGAAGACTGGGTATGAAGGTTTGGAGGAGGAAAGTGCCAGTGATAACAAACAAAAGATACAATAATCGAAGAAGGAATCCATCTGATTCACAAATCATAAATCATAGTTTGTTTGTTTTGTTTTGCTTTAATATGAAATATGACTTCATCCATTGTATTTTGTAAATCAGCATGCAAATGGCAGGGGAAGGACAATCTGTGGCCACATCCTTTGGGATTTCCCAATCACCTGATTGTAGTTACAGAAACATGAATGCCTGAAGTATAAATCCAAAAGTAGGCATAACCCAGGTAAAACAAACAAATGTTTCACCCTTGGACCTTTCAAAAACCTGGAAAATAGCAATAGACTTATATACTTTATAGCACTCTCTGGTGGTTTACAAATGTCAGCATATTGACCCCAACAATCTGGGCCCTCGTTTTACTGACTTCTGAAGGATGGAAGACTGAATCAATCCTGAGCCTGTCAGGATCAAACTCCTGGCTATGGGCCGAGTTAGCCTGCAATACTGCATTTTAATCACTGCATCACCAAGGATTCTGGTGGCACAGTAGTTAAAATGAAAAACAGAAATGTCTCTTTCCTTAAATCTTAAATAGCCTCACACATTTCTCTTCTTAACCCTTCCCACTGAAACCTTGGCTTCTCAAAAACTTTTGAATGCAATCTCATCAACATGTTGCCCATCTCTGGTTCCTATGGCATGAACCAAACCCCTGGGTTGCTAGTTTATCTAGTCAAAGCAAGAAAAAGAGCCAGATAGGGGTAGTGGTGAAGATACTCAGCTGGAAACCTAGAGATAGTGATCTTAGGCTTGAAGCCAGCTGGGTAACCTTAGGCCATTCACACTGCCTCAGTTCTAGGAAGACAGACAATAGAAAGTCACTTCCAACATTTCTGCCAAGGAAACTGCAGGATCCAGTTCAGGCAGTTGCCAGGGCTCAGTGATGACTCAAAGATACAGAGAGAGAGGAGAAAGAAAGAAAAGATAAGGAATATCAGGTCCATGACTCCCAGTTATTTCATCAACTTATGATATCTTCCTGCTGAGTATTTATTCCTCTCAATTCCCCATTGCTGAAACATGATCTCATTCAAAGCATTCCAGTGGGTTCTTTTCTTCTTCCTACCAAGGCTTTGCTGCAACACTTTTGCATTCTTCACTGCTTTTGAGAAACCTTTTGTTGCTTTCTGCCATTGCAAGTTAGTTTAACAGAAGTGATTTATAGTGCCTAAAGCATCGTTCAGTCATTGCAAAGGCAATATATCAGGAAAAAAGAGGGCTTTGTATCATCACAGCAATCGCTAAGTGACATTACAAGTTGCTATTAATCACTAGTGGAGAAGCCGCCAACATGTCCCACTCAATTGAAGCTACACATTTTCCCTCTTAGTCATCTGTAGCAGTAGACAGTTCTACTGGGAGTACTTCAAGATGCTATTTTATAAGCTCAATTTTTTAAATTTTACATGGAGTTGGGAAGCCAAATCACATTCACAGCATTCTAGAACAGCGGTCACCAACCAGTGGTCCGTGGACTGGTGATCCATGAAAAATTTTTGGTGCTGTGCAGAAAAATTATTTGCATTTTTTATATTGCACTAAATGCTATTTATCTTTTTTTTAAAATTCATATTAGTAGTCTGTGGGATTTAAAATTATGAATTTAATGGTCCCTGAGGTCAGAAAGGTTGGTGACCCTGCTCTAGAACAGCAGTCCCCCAACCTTTGTGGCTCTGAGGACTGGCAGTGGTTAGAGTGGCAGAGGGGATGATTTCACACATGCGCCACTTATACAAATGGAGCTTTGCATTCTCACATGCCGCTTGTGCAGCCAGATTCCCAATGGGCCACAGACCGTCCAGTCCATGGACTGGGGATTGGGGACCTCCGCTCTAGACCATTGTTAGTCAATCACAGCAACTTGAGCACGTATGGATTTTAACTCCCAGAATTCCATAGACATGTTGAGGAATTCTGAGAGTTGAAATCCACATCTGTTAAAGTTGCTGAGCTTGAGAAATGCTACTCCAGCCTATCAGCTATTTGCCAGATAAGAATGCAAATCTTCTCCATTTCATGCAGAATCCCTTAAAATTTGGCCCCTATTTCCAAACTCTTCTTTCTTCTTGAAAGGAAAAGGTTTTGTCTCCTTTTAAAAGGCAGCAAGAATTTGGGTGGTGAGACAGAGTAAAAGGAGAAAAGCAACATTGCTTTCCTGAGCTTCTGATTTAAACTTGCAATCTACAAGTGTCCAGAATATCTATGGGAAGCAACCAGGAAATGCATGATCAGTTCGCCTGTAAGGCAGGGGTGTCAAACTCGATTTCATTGAGGGCCGCATCAGGGTTGTGTTTGACCTTGAAGGACTAAGGCGACTGTGGCTAGGGTAGCATGGCCAGCCTGACATCACTCATGATGTCTGAATGCTCTGCCAGTGAAAACAGGCTCCCAAGTTCCGTTTTCAGCTGTGATGGCCTCCTGCAACCCTCTCCTAACAAAAATGGAGCTGGGGGGGGCACGTGTGGCTCTTGCAAGCTCCATTTTCAGCTGGGATGGCATCCTGCAACCCTCTGTCAGTGAAAATGGAACTTCTGTTGGCAGAGGCACTGTGGGCTGGTTCGTCACTGTTTCCAGGGCAGCTCCACAGGCCAGATTTAAATATCCTGCAGGCCGGATCCAGCCCCTGGGCCTTGAGTTTGACACCCCTGCTCTAAGGAATAGGGACCAAATTTGACTAGAAATATTGCATAAGATTAGGCAGAACAATTATTGCTATTTAAATTTTATTGTCTTAGTTATCTATGGTTTCTATTCAGAGTCAGTCCTAGTGTAAATTCATGCAGTTTGTAACTCTTTGTCTCTTAACTAGGATCAAACCAGCGTTATCTTATTTACTAGTTATATTTTCCTGTAGGTTTTTCTAATTAGGGTTGTTTTATACAGCTGTTGGTATTAATATTTGAATTTCCACAATATATTTTGCAGACTTCTTGAAAATACTATAATGGTAGAAAAAGTGGAAAGAAAGAGAAGAAAAGATTGACCAGCAGTAAGATGGATGGATTCAATTAAAGAGATGATAGGTGAACCATGGGAAAATCTGAAGAGTGAAGCTGGGGACAAATTAATTTAGGAGAAGAGCAATCTAAGTGGTTGCTAAGAGTTAACAGGGACTTAATGCACTATAATCAATCTATCAGTCAATCAGCCTTCTAAGTTTTGCTTTCACTTTTTCATTTAACTTAGACTAAATAAAATTGTGTATAGAAATGTATACATTTTATACATTTTATACAAATGGATATACAATGTATCCTTGGATATATTACATTATTCTCATATAAATCTTAAATTATCATCACTTGCATAATGACTAAATGAATCATTAAATTTCAATAGACAACATAAGACACATAGAATATTGCATTGATTGGTTTATTTTATTAGATTATTTGTATCTCACTATGTTATTTTCATAAATAACTCAAGACAGTTGACATACTTAATACTCCTTCCTCCTCCTAGTTTCCTTATCACAACAACCTTATGAGATGGTTGAGTTGAGAGAGAGTAACCAGCCCAAGAATGCCCAGTGACTTTAATGCTATGGCGGTACTAGATCTCCCAAACTCCTGGTTTCTAGGCCAGCACCTTCACCACTAGATCAAGCTGGCTAACATGAACAACAATTTCGCAACACAATTAATCTAGACACGTTCTCTTTCCCTACATTTTTACAAATCTTTTTTATTGGCATTATTTCCTTTTCTTTGTGGCCAAATCAAAATGTTATATATTTATGCTGTCTTTGGAAAACACAACCGAACAATCGTGCAACCTGTCTAAAAACTATTAGTCTCTAATACCATCCACTATTTTTGAAATCAAGGTTCTGATGTGCAGAAATAATTATTGCTTTACAAATAGTTGATTTGTAGTTTGAATGCCTTCCCAGGGGAAAACGTGTCCTGGCTGAAAGAAGGGAAATGCCAACCAGCAATATATATTTCTTCTGTAGAAATGGAAGCAGGGGTATCTGCAGAAAATGGAGGGGGATAACAAAGTCAAGATGCCAATAAAGGAAAATATTTATAGTTCAGGGTTGAAATGAGGGTCCTTGGTTTTTCTTGAGCTTGATTGTTTTCTTGCAATCATTTCATTATCCAACCAGGTAACATCACAGTGTTCACTGATGATGTTACCTAGTTTGGATAATAAAACATCTGTAAGAAAACCACAGATGCAGAACCAGCACAGAAAACAACCAAGAAACCTTCAAAGTCAAGATGACTTATATAAAAGAAAGGCAGGGCTTTGATTATATAGGTCTCCATCTTGCCTTTTTAGAACATCCTGTGGAAGACAGTCTGAAAGGACTTCATCTCTGTGTGTAAATGATTCCAAAAGAGGGTAATGAAACTTATGAATCTCAAATCTATTTGTAGATCAACAACATTTTCAGTGCAATAAATTCCCTCCCTTCCAAGCCATATAGTTTTGCTGACTTAAATTTAGCAGGAAAATGTTCTTCAAGAGATTCATGTGTCACCCAAAAAAATGCAAACCAGGAGAATATCAAACATTTATGTCATTCTATGCACTAACTTCCTAGTGTATAGATGGATTTATTAGAATCTCCTAATATTTTTGTGATGGTTAAAAAAAAGTGTTTGATTTTCTCTGTTTATTTAAGTTTGTGGTGATAGCATCATTCTTAGGGATACACGCCTCTTTTAAGGGATGCCTCAGAAAGCCTGGGTGAAGTAATTATCCATGCACACACATGTGAACACAGTCAGGCTCCAAATAAACAAGTTGAAAAGATACGCTATCTTGCACACGTGCCTCTTTTTGAAGGATTGGCACAGCCCTAATCATTATTTCCTGCAAGGCAACTGTATATCAGATAATAAAGTAGAGATCTTGGATGGTTCAACTCCTACAATTTTGAGTCCTGAATTTTATAGAGTGACCTTGGGAAACTCCCTCACAAAGGGCCTTTCCTAAGCTTAAAATCATTGTGGGAGAAGGGACATTTTAATCGCTAATAGTCAAACATTGGAAAGAGTCCGTAGTTTCTTTTTAAAATTAACAATTTTATTTTAAGAAATAAGTTTTCATAAACTGCAGTTGACTTGGTCAGAGGGGTAACTTAACTAGTGTAAGATTTAAATTGGGATGATGAGTTGGGCAGGAGAGGTGGGATCCTGTATATACCCAATAATCCCGTCTTCTTCTCTGTTTTGTCCCCTGCCTTATAGAAATATATTTAAATCCCATTTCTGTTAAAACACTCTATATGTTGGAAGAAGCAGTTGCAGCTCACCAAATCTTTAAGTGCCACCAGAGATTCCTTCCGAATCTTAAAAAGTGAATGCAGTTTTAAACTTCATTGGTAAAAGCAAAGGG
>JAOYMU010000077.1:16089205-16105759 GCA_025802295.1 Psammodynastes pulverulentus
CTTTCTTTCTTTCTTTCTTTCTTTCTTTCTTTCTTTCTTTCCTTCCTTCCTTCCTTCCTTCCTTCCTTCCTTCCTTCTTCCCTCCCTCCCTCCCTCCTTGTTATTTAGTAATAGGCAATCTTGCAAAAGCCTTTTCAACCTCCACTTAATGTGCATTAATAATATTTAAGCAAGTGATTGACTGTTTAAATAGGGGAGAAGTACATAGTATGTAATCATGTTGGACCAGGACCAGGAGCCCAAATTCAAGTTCAGCACCAGAGATTAAAGTTCACGTACCAGGTGACTTAGGTCTATGGCAGTGGTGGGATTCAACAGGTTTGCACCTATTCATAAGAACCATTTGTTAACTTTCTAAGACGTTTGGAGAACCAGTTGTTGGAAGAAATCTTCTTTTGTTTTTCCCCACTTTACAGAGCTAATCCTATAAGGAAGGCAGGAACATTCTGGTGTTGTTTCTAGTCTAATCTTTATTGCCCTGCTTACAGAAATTACCTCTTGGTTATCCCATATAACGGCTAAAGATTCTTGGCAGTACGCCCAGTCGCCTGAACTCCACCCGGTCACATGATCACCCAGCTACCCAGCTGGTCATTAGGGCAGAGAACCGGTTGTTAAATTATTTGAATCCCACCACTGGTTTATGGAGACTGTCATTTCCTCTCAAAGGGATGGGGAAAAACTGAGGAAAAAGAAATGGGAGAGTATTATAAACTCCTAGAGGAAATAAAAGAAAGAATGAAATAAACAAATGAGAAAGTTTTCTTGCCTGTCTTCTGCTACAAGTGACATGACCAGATTCCTTTGTAGCATATCTGTAGTTTCTTTTCAAAATCTGTAGTTTTTTTTCAAAATCTGTAGTTTCTTTTCAAAAATGAACAAAGACAAGTAGTTCTACTCTGATTAATTAATTAATTATGTCCCAGAAAGTTGATGTTGATTCTTAGCAAATTATATAGAGAAGCTTTGACCATGATAATCTGTCCTAACCCTGTCTTTCCATCCATCATTATTGTAATTGAGTCCCTCCAGCTGGCTATTGGTTGTCCTCTTCTTACCTTTCTTTCCATCTTCTACAGAGAACTGCGTCTTCTCATAATGTGGCTGGAGTAAGACAATTGCAGGTTAGCCATCTGTGAGAACTTTGGGTTGATTTATTAATGATCCATTTGTTTGCTTTCTTGGCTGTCCATGCTATTCCGAGGAGTCTTCTCCAATACCAAAGTTCAAAAACATTAATACTCTTCCTGTTCTGCTTCTTCAAAGTTCTATTTCAGTGGTATTGTAACTTCTTAGACTTAACTCAGAAATCCAACTTCTGAATGACAAACATTCTAGCTTTCTGTATTCTGCTAAGATAATAATTTTCTGAGATAATGTGTCTTATCAATCTCTTTTTATCTCATGCTTCAAAGTAGCCAAGAATATTTACACAAAAAACGCAAGATTTGACTGAGGTTGTGTTTACCCTAACATACGTGTTGAAATAAACCGGGCTGCCAGTAAAAACAAAATCATAGCAAAATTTCTTCCATTGTTCATAATCCAGTTCTTCCTTCTAGCTTGACTTTAAAGCGGCTGACTGCTGGCTCCCCCATCCCAGGTTTTGACTACATAAAGCATAAATATATATTAGTACTTTGATCTCACTGACAGCAGTTGAATCTGGTCCAGACCTCTGTATAGTTAAATGTTATCATATGCTATCCAGTATTTCCTAAGAATGATATTAAAACAGAACATGAATTTGATATATGGCTTGCTGTAAAATACAGGGCAGAACACACACCTTGTTTGAAAAACTTCAAATTTGTCCAGCCTTGCTTAAATCTAGCTTCTTGACTGTGATCCATAACCCAGTTAAACTGTCAGGCCTCATTTTAAAATGGCATCCATTGTAGTCCCCCTGTTTGCAACTGGAACTAATTTACTTCTTCAAATTTAAATAGAATGTAATTCGGGTTCTAGCAAACCCCGTTATTGCTGCTGACAGTAACACCTTAGTCTTTCACCAGGAATGAGTGAAGATGAATAAAATACACTCACTCCTTTCAACAGAATCTATTAGTCTTTCTGAGTCTTATTCCCCTGGATGGTTTCCTTACAAAAAATGAGCGAAGTTTAAAAAAATAAATGTAAAGAAAAGTATTACTTCATGTAAAAACAGCTTTCCCTTCTATCTTGTTTGAGACTAAGAAAATAACTATACTCTGTAGGTTTGGACTTCTGGCCCTTCTAGCATAGCAATAACACTTAGCACTTAGACTTGTATACCACTTTCCAGTGGTGGGATTCAAATTTTTTTTTACTGCTGGTTCTGTGGGTGTGGCATGGCATGACTTGATGGGCATGGATTGGTGGGCGTGGCAGGGGAAGAGATTACTGCAAAATTCCATTCCCTCTCCACCCCACTAATCTGATTTCCAGCTCCATTTTCCTGTGCAGGGTGACAAAAGAAGACCCAGCAGCTGGGACTTTGGAGGCAGAGAATCGATGGGGGCGGGGCCAGTCGAATGGTGGTATTTGGCGGTTCTCTAAACTATTCAAAATTTCTGCTACCAGTTCTCCAGAACTTATCAGAACCTGCTGAATACCACCTCTGCACTTTACAGTGCTTTACAGCCCTCTCTAAGCTGTTTAGAGAGTCAGCAAATTGTCCCCAACAATTTGGGTCCTCATTTTACCCACCTTGGACAGATGGAAGTCTGAGCCAACTTTGTTGAGTCAACCTTGCATAGCAGTGTATTGTCCCAGTGGCCAACCAACTGCCTAGAAAGCCCCGGTGTCTTAATGGCCTTCAGAGCAACATCAAACTTAAAAGCAATTGTTTCCTATGATTTCCATGAATTGATCCTAGTCTGTTTGAAGCTAGCCAGACTAGTAGCCAGCACCACGGTAACAAATTCCAAAGTTTAATTACATATTGTATGAAAAATATTGATTTTTTGTCTCTCCTGGTTCTTCTAAGATTCAAGTTCATTGGGTGATTTTTGGTTCTAGTATTTGGGGAAGGGGAAAATACCTTTTCTTTATCCTCTATCCATACCACAACACTGTCATATATAAGCAGTGAGGAATGGGAGTTATACTGACTTGCTTTCAGGATTTGGGAGGTTTCCATCCATTAATTGGCTATCTCTGAACTTGAGATGTGCATTGACATTAGATACATAGGTAGACTGTATGCAATATTTTCCCACCTGCATTGGGTAACCATGGCTGATCTCTAGCTTGTGCTTTAGGCACAAAAATGCTCTTCCACTAGACCACTCATCTCTTCTATGACTGGTTTTACACACCGGCGCCAAATCATAATGCCACCTGCATGAATGTGGTTCAATCTGATGTGTAAACCAGCCATTGTATTTGCTAGACAAGGCATACCCTGTTATACAAATGCCTTATGTGAATAACTAGGCATATTACATACTGTCTGAAAGAGAATCTAGAAAACTACAAGAATATCAAGAAGCAACCAATCATCTACAGTGAGTTGGGTCCTGGGAAGTAATGTTTGTTTTACCCTTACCAATGTAAACTTTGTGAAACTGCATGGACTTTCTAAGGCAGAGAAATGGATGAAAATTTGATTTTGGTACTCATTTTCTACCTGGATGAAAACAGTTTGGGAGATGGGAACAGAGTGTTTTTTGCAGTATAATTATCTTTCTCAAATGGGCATCTTTCAATAAACAATAGTCTACAGTTCACTTCACCACCAACTATGCTATACTCAATTGTGTTCTGTTTCATGAGACTAAATTGGGCTTTTTTCCAGTCCAGGCCTGATTAGTAACCATCATTTCTTTGAAATGGCCCTTTTCAGAAAGATTTCATTTTCTGGATAAAATTTCTCTTCCCTTGGAATATTCGCTAAGGGTTGGCTGGAGTCCTGTTTCCATGCAGTAATTGTTTTAAGTGAGGGCAAACTGTTCTGACTACCTCTAATTAGTGCTGTCACTTAATTTCTTTTTAAAAAGTTCATTAATAGTTCAGCTTTCAATTTTCTAACCAGTTAATTAACTCCATCAAGGAATGGGATGGCAACAATGTGGATTTTGAGTAAATGTTTTGCGTCTTTTAAATAAAACCATCACATAATTAACATTTTGCAAAATTATTCAGACACATGAGCAATTACATACCTCTTTTAAAGCGATGAAGTTATTTATTTATTGCACATAACCATTGTTAAATTTACATTGATGTTTTTGTAGTGTACAGAATGATTTAATGAAACACAAACATAAATAATCCCCATTGAATTCACTATGGGTCAATTAACTAACTGCATTCTGCTTTGTTCGGAAAACTGTGTGCTGTCAACAAACATTCAAAGTTGAAGTCCACAAGTCTTAAAGTTGCTAAGGTTGGAGACCCCTGTTCTAGAAAATAAAAATTTGTTGGAAGAATATTACAACTAGAAAAAAATATTTTTGATGCTGGAAAAGTAATTTGACATACATGTAGTCCTCAATTTACAGCCATCCATTTAGTGACTATTCATATTTACAATGGCATTGAAAAAAGTGACTTATAACTTGTCCTCACACTTACAACTGCTGCAGAATCCCCATATTTACATAATCAAAATTTGGGTGCTTAGTGTGTGTGTGTTTGTGTGTGATGTGATCATCATCTACAATCTTCTTAGCTGGCTTTTGACCAGCAAATCAATGGGGGAAAGTGAAATTATGAGTCATGGTGCTGCAGCGTTCAGAATGCAGTACTGCAGGTTACTTCTGCTGCCTGCCAAGTGCCTGCAATTTGGCAGTTCAAATATCACCAGACTCAAGGTTGATTCAGCCTTCCATCCTTCCGAAGTGGGTAAAACCCAAAATTGTAGGGGGCAATATGCTGACTCTGTAAACCGCTTAGAGAGGGCTGTAAAACACTGCAAAGTGGTATATAAGTCTAAGTGAAAATGCTATTTGCTTAACAAGTGTGTGGCTCACTTAACAACTGCAGTGATTCACAGCAAGAAAAATCATAAAATTGGGCATAGCTCACTTATTAATTATCTTGCTTTGAAATGGAAATTCTGGTCCCAATGGTCACCAAAAGTGGAGGCCTCAATCATTTTTAATTTTTCACTGTAATTATTGTCACAAATCATTCCCAAAAGTTAAAAATGTGTTGTCTCCCCCCCCTTCCCGGTTTCTCTTCCTTTCCAACTGTCCATGTCCTCCTTTGTCTATACTTTGAACAAAACAGATTAGTCCAGTACCAAAATTCCTTTTCAGAAGAGCTAATAATAAGGGGTGTTAAAAGTTAAAAGTTCAGTTAACAACTGGAAAGGTGTAGCTTCCATACTCCTTTCTTAAAGTTTAAGTTACCTTTTCCTTGGCTCTCCTGGCTAAGCTGACTTGTATTATCATGCAATAACTTGGTTAGAAAAATAAAGAATTATCCAGAGAAGATGGAAAAACTTGGAATACAATAGTTGCTAGTGACAGTGTCTAATGTACATTCTTCACTAAAATCAGAGAGAAGAAAAGTTAGCAATTCCAGTAATAAAATCCAGTGTAGAAACAGTCAAGGATATTTGGGTTACTTTAAGTTTCTATAATTCGTGCGCTTTGGAGCTGAATTGGCTAGCTGTATGGAAAATTACAATATTCTTTTCAATTTAAAAGAACAATTTAAAAAGGGTTTTCAGTCTTGTTCCTGTTAAAATCAGGGTGGTTTTTTTTATCATCTAGGTCTAACATTGCCTTTTTGTGTGTTTCAAATAAGCATGCTAGTCATTCAGAACAGAATTAAACTGCAGGAGAGAAATTCTGATTCTGAAATTGGACTTTCAAATCTAAATCTTAATTTGAAACCCATTTTTCTTGTAAGAGGCAGTAGACATTTTTAGCAAGAATGACTACTTCATTTGCATAATTGTGCCAACTATCAAAAAAATTAGAATTTAGACACACTGTTGTTCTGGTTGTCAAAAGCTGGGGGAAAATAGAACATCAGAGATCCTTTAACTGAAATACAAGTAGTTCTTAACTTATGACCAATTGCTTAGCATCCATTTGAAGTTGCAGCAGACCCCAAAGGCACTTATGATACAATTTCAGAGTTAGGACAGTCACACACACAGACACAGTCATTGATTACATTTTGGGTCCTTGGCAATCACATCATTATTTATAACCATTTGTAGCATCCTGCAGTCATGCGACCACAATTTTTGGAAACGTTGCCAGTTCCCAATGTTTACTTCTGGTTTCCAGCAAAAAGCACCTTTTGAATATAATGGATTCATTTAACAACCAATGCAAAAATATCATAAAGTTGGGTCTAGTTATATAGTGACCCATTTAGCAACTGTAAAAATTTACAACTGTAATCCAGGCTCAGATATGGTCATATGTCAAAGAATACATGTATTTGAAAATAGATCTAATAAGCAACAAAATATACTGAAATCTCAATGAATTTGCAAAATAAAGCAAGCTTGTAATTAAACTTTTCACATAAAATATATACATTTTAAAAGGTTAATATAATTGTGATCTATACTGGACCAAATGCAGCATGTTTTAGTAAAAAAGGAAAAAGATAATGGTTTAAATAAAGTGTCTCCATGCAAAGAAAGGGTAAAAAGAAACATCAAATTGCAGAAGAAAGGAAAAAATAATTGATATTATTTAGTGTTCCTTTGTACATAATGGTTAAAATAGACCTTCCTTCCCTTCCCTTCCCTTCCCTCCTCCCCTCCCTCCCTCTTTTTCTTTTATGGGCCACCAATCTCATTCTTATGACTCTGAAGAATAAACAGTTAAAATAAAAAAAAACATTAAAATGTAGCTGATTTTAAAAATCATTAAAAAAAAAACAATAACTCATATGGAAGTCCAGGGAGATCATTTCATCTTACCATCAATGGAAAAATAGATGTCAACCAAGTAACAGACTAACCAAGCCTATCTAACATCTGAAAAATCAACCAGGTCTTTAGTGTATTATGATAGGCCAACAGGGTCCTGTAGGCCAGATCCTCAGGATGATGATATTCCATAAGGCAGGCACTACAAAGGAGATCTTCCTAGATAGGAAATATAGAATCTGCTGCCTCCAGAAGGATTCTGGATTCTTGATTTGATGCAGATTATGTAGGCAAGAGGAATACTACAATCACACCCTTAACCATAAGGAGGTTCTATAGAATTTATTTGCTATTTCTTCTCTTTTGACTGCCTGTAAGGTCCATAGGCTGTAGAACCTCCACCTCTCTAGTGGCCCAATGTTAGGAAGAGCTGGCCAAGTCATGTCAAGGCAATCCCTTGGAAGATATGTTGACCAAGAGAGTTTCTGGGACATACGAGGGAGATTTTTTGGGAAAGTGTGAAGTCTTCATTTTTATAAATCTGCTGTATTTAAAATTTATGAACATCTAGTGAAAAAACAGAGAAAAGGATCATGATGTCAAGATGTCTTTTGAAACATTTCTTGCTGGCCCTAGAATCCATACTGGTAGTGTTACAAGTCTACAGCAACTGTCATCTCTTCAGGGCCGCTATAAACTTTCTATTAAGTTTCAGACAATTGGAAGACACATCTGTGTTTTGTTTGTGCTCTTCATCTTCATTGGCTAATGCTAGCTTTACTAGTATTTTCACATGGCAGGGTGAGTTCTTTCTGGTGACTATCAGCTTTAAGGACACACAACTGCTTATCTATTCTCTTTCATCTTCCTACTGGGAATTCAAAGAAACAGCTCATCATTTCCTGCAAGTTCTTCCCTCCAGGGTGTCATCCTTATGAGGAAACCCTGATTTGGGACTACCTTGCTAGGAGGCAATACACATCCTAAAATAGCAGCCTCCACCGGCAACAAAAATTAAAATTCAGTTTACTGCAGTGCACTTAAATTATTTTGCTTTAGATTGCTGAGTCAAGCAAGTATAATTCTAAATATGCTGGAAGTTGATTTTTTTTCCAGAGGGAGGATAAGACGAAATTTTAAGTATTTCCTGCATGAGTTCACAGAATCAACCTAGTTATCCCCAATTAGAGTTAAGAGGCATATTTCACATTTAAGGAACAGGACTAGTTATTATCTGCAAGATTCAGTAGTACTTTGAAATCCTGATGAATTCAATCTTAAAACATGCTTAGGTCTTTCACTGCAGAAAATATGAATACAACTATATAGTCATGCAACTATAATCACCAGTAGAATAAGGTCATTTCTACGTTTACTCTCTTGCCATAGTTTTCTCTCCTGTATTAATTTATTACTCAATTAATTAGACTTTGGTACTCTTTCAGTCTCATGACTCTAAGCAGCTTTCATTGCTAAATTGAACATTGTTGTTTCTCCCAATCTCATGACTTAAAAGCCCTGTTTTGTGCTGGAAATTAAAAATATGCAACGCAGCCCTAACCAGAAGGAAAATGTATGTATGTATGTATGTATGTATGTATGTATGTATGTATGTATGTATTTATATTTTGAGTTTCTAAATTGCCCATAGAGGAATTCTATGCTAACACTAAACTAATCCCAGGACCATTAGTTTGATCATGGGAGAATAGAGAGAATTCATACAAACGTATTTAAATCTTTTAGGGGATCATGAAAATTTAGATTGAGAATTACTGAACTAAGCCATAAACTATGTCTTAGAGTCTAGAATGGTTTTTTCTACTCATTGTCCTAAGCTGAAATCAAACAACTATGTTATGTTGAAACTCTACTTACCAATCCCTGATCTGACAGAAAAGATGACAGGCATACAATTGGTATCTCAATTACCCAAACTTGGTGTGCCAGAAGAACAAGGCCATACTCATGGTCCTGACTATTTTAATATGGAACAAGTTAGGTAAAGTGATTGGTAGATTTCCCTATTTTGGCTTCCCTCCCACCATTGCCTGCTAATGAGATAATATCAACCAATCTCTCTAAAGTAAGTTGAGACAGGGCAATTCTTGGAATGATAATTTTATATCCAAGAAATACAAAACAAGAGTTTGAAGTGCTAATTTTTAAACTATGCTAAATGGTGGTTTATTTGAACAATCTCCAAACAAGCCAAGGTAGTTTACAAACAAGTAAACATTGTATACCGTAGATTGTTTGAAATTTCCTGGCCCAATTTTTGGCTTGTGTCCCCGATATTCCTTTCCTTCTTAGCTGATTTGCCTCCCATTTTATAAAGCTTCAGTGAGGTATAAAAAGAAACTGGGAATAAATTAGGAAACCACAAACAAACCCTCTTGCTAAACTGACTAGAAGCCATAATTTCATACATGTTTATAACCTAAAAATAGTTTATTAAAAGATCCTGCTGAATTTTTAAAAACTGTCTATTTAGCCTATTTTTTCAATGTGATCCACGCCAAGTAATAATAGCTTTTTATTAATACTTAGAGAACAAACAGATAAAGAGAAAGTGTTTGAAAAAAGTTTCTATAGCAAGTCTGATCAGCTACATTTTCCACACTTTTGAAATAATATTAAATCTTGTAAAAGTCTATAATCGAGAAGCAATTAAAATCTGAGAAAGACAATCTTTAAAAATAAATCTTCAGAGCTTTCTGAAAATCAATATTGGCTATTTCCAGCCTCTAAAGACAACTACAATATCCAAGGGGCTAAAATTATATTTTTTAAAATAGCATCAAATATATTCTAAGGTGTTTGATCATGGACTAGAGATGGTATTCAGCAGGTTCTGACCAGTTCTGGAAAACCGGTAGCAGAAATTTTGAGTAGTTCAGAGAACCGGTGGTAACCTTCCCCCAGGAGTGGGGAGGGAATGCAGATTTTACAGTATCCTTCCTCTGTCATGCCCACCAAGCCATGCCACACCCACCAAGCCACACCCACAGAACTGGTAGTAAAAAATTTGAATCCCACCACTGACATGGACCCAATCATTATCTACAAGACATGTCACTCATGACTGGAAAAAAAATTACACACAGAGAGAGGGATATTGCATAGCAAAATTGGAGTGTAAAGTACACCTAGTTATGGTTAGATTGCATGCACATTTGTGTCATTGCACTGGCAATTCAATAAAGAGCATTTTAAGGTCATTTGGGAAAAAAATGTCTGCATGGACTGAAAAAATCGAAAGAGGGACATAACACAAATAATTTTATAATCATTACTTTGTGGGAGAGCTTTCTATAATCAAGGTGCCATCCATAAGAAAGAAGATTATGTGATGGGTGAGATCTAACAATGATGTAAAACAAATACATAAAATAATATTTTGATATCCTGGTAATTACAGTTAGGTCATTGAGAAATCATTTTTATGTTGCTCTAGACCTCATAGATAATTTCAGTAGAATTTTCTTGGCAATAATTTGACCATTGCCTTTTTCTAGCTCATACTGTTGGTGTCCCCATCCAATCAACCAACCATGCTTTATTTTTCAAAATCAGCTAAAGTCACTCAGTTGCTATTTCCAGCTAAGCCAATTGCTATTTTAAGGTCTCACAATTAAATATAATCACTATATCTTATCTCTTTAACCAACAATTGCACTGAAGAAAAATAAGTGAGTGTTAAACAATAAATGATAAAAACAGTAGAAGGTTAAAAAAAAAGATGCTGAAACAACAAAATAAAATCAGCCGCGATAAACCTATGCAAGCATCTATAAAGCATGAAAAGTTTCCTAAAATGCCTTAGAACAGGGGTGTCAAACTGGTGGCCCGCGGGTCAGATGCATCATGCGCAGGCCATGCCACCCCAGCTCCACAAAGGGGGAAAATGTTGCGAAGTGTTATGCGACGGCAACGTGATGCTGCGAGATTGACACCCATGCCTAATTTAAGTCTCTAGTTGATTCTGAAAAATGTCAGGCTCTTAAAAAATCCAGAAGGTGCGGGACAGTTTCCAGGCTTTTGAAGTCTTTACCCATAGCAAAAAGAAAGAGAAAAGTCATGAAAACAATTTTAAACATATACATATATATATAAATCCAAGTAAGACAATCTGAACACTTTTAAAAAGAAAGTAAAGGCCTTCTCTTTTGAACCGGCGGCCCAGTCAAATTACTTTCCTTCCCTTTTTAGTTTTTTTTTTTTTTTTGCCTTTGCCTCAAAGGAAATTTTAACATTGGGGCCACCACTGAAAAGGCTCTTGCACAAGAAGCATCCTTGTCCATGAACAACACCGAAGTGCAGCATAACAGGAAAAAGTGAATGCTGTTTGTCTGTTTTAATTTTTCATCACCAGACGCTTTAATTGACATTATTTATCAGATTATCACACAAAGCAACCTGTTCTCAGACATGCTATATTTTTCTCATGGTGATGTCGTTGGATAAGAAGAAAATTCCCTTTTAAGAAGCAGGGAAATTAAGATCTGTTCATTATTAATATCCCACAGTTCTGCCTTTCTTAAGACACATTTTGCAATACAATTGTGCCTTAGAGCACAGACTCACTCATAATGTTTAATTAAAGGTGCCAAGAAAAGCAGGCTGATTATACAACCACAAGTCTCAGCTTTGGAATTTTTTATTTATTTTGCCAATACTGTAGAAAAAAACAGGCTGGCTACAAACTCAATCCAGGGAAAACTGCCTATATATTTTGTTTGTTTGTTTCAAAGATCTGAGATGAAACTCCACTTTGATCTGTGTTTTTGAAGCTCTATGTTTCCGTGTTGACTACTCTGAACAAGCAGAAGACAATTATAATAGGGGAGTAGACAAAATTTGCAGACATACTTTTCCTTTGGGAAGAATAAAAAGTCACTGAATATGAAGCAGAAAGGCAAAAAAGATTTGGGACTAAGCTGGCTTGAAGCTGGATAGAGCGTGTGTGTTTGCATGTGTGTGAGAGAGATAAAAAGGTAGGGAAGAAGGAAAGGGAGGGAGGGAGAGAGGGAGGGAGAGAAAGAGAGGGGGAGGGAAGGACTTATACCTGTCACAACCTGACAACTCCTAATGGCTTTTGTTAGTACAGGTGTCAGCAACCCGTGGTTCTGGAGCCACATGCGGCTCTTTGGGCCCTCTACTGTGGCTCCCTGTTGGGTGATCCCACCACTGGCTGGCCCACACCTCGCCCTCCCCTCCCAGTCACTCTTCACCTGGCCTGAGAAGGTAAAACACAAAAAAGAGAAATGAGAGGGAGGGAGAGAGAAAGAGAAACCCATTTCTCACAGAAAACACAGGGAGCCACAAAACCTGGGTAGGCGTGGCGCGGGGATCATGTGACTGGGTGGGAGTGATGTTGAGTTGGCCACATCCACCCAGTTTTGTGGCTCCTGGTGTTTTCTTTTCTGTGGGAATCAGGTCCAAATGGCTCTTTGAGTGTTTAAGGTTGCAGACCCCTGAGTTAGTCTATAACTGTGATGGCGAACCTATGGCATGCGTGCTGGAAGTGGCACACAGAGCCATCTCTCCAGGCACACCAGCTGTTGCCTGTTGCTCTTCCAGGTTCTGGCGCACACATGCATGCCAGCCAGCTGGTCTTCACACGTGGAGAAGCGCCAGAAACTGGAAGAGCAGGTGGCCAGGATGCGCACCAGGAAACTGCTCTTCCAGTTTCTTATGCCCCCCCCTCCACTAGCACACTCTTGTTTCGGCACTCACTGCCGAAAAATTCGCCAACACTCGATAATATAACTTTTAAACATCCACGGCATGACAAAAAGATAATATCCTAAATCTCATGAAGTGAAAGCAATAGCAACAAATAAGAATACAAAAGTAGAAGAAAGAATAGTTGGTGTTTTTCTTTAACTAGGCGAATGTTCCCAAGTAAAAAAATCTATACATCTTTAAGAAAGATTAAGCAACACATATTTTTTTCGGATCACATTCCCAAGTGATGAAGGCCCATTTTCAAGGTCCACAAAGAAGGGAACGGTCTGATCTCCATCAGGAAGATAGTCAAAACATTGGCACCACTACAGAAATGCAGGCTGTTGTGGGTTTTTTTTTTCTTTCTTTTTCAGTTTCCTAGTTTTTAAGGTCAGCTCTATGCAAAGCGCATTGCAGTAATCCAACCATGTGGGGATCAGGACTGAGGTACTATAAGAAGGCCTTTCAGCACCAGTTAAGATCATAATTGGCTCTCCAACTGAAAGTGGACTTACATATAAATTGCTTAGAGTTCAGTTTGTTGTATTCCATTCAGGAGTACTAACTTAATCTATCATATCACCCAGACACATTCTTGCGTTTTGTTGGTTTTACTTCTTCGGAGCACTTCATATTCTTAACAGCTTCAGTAAACTGAGGCACAAACCAAGATTAGATCCCAGAAAGAAGCCACTTGAGAAACATCTAATTCAAGCCATGGTTTACATCCTATTGCTAACTGTTCACCACAAAGAGATTCTTGGCTGATTGCTGCAAATTGTCCAAGCACACTTTGGAAATCTGTGGCTCCCATCAACTGTGTGAGGCAGACAATCTGAATAGATCCCCGGCTCCAAGGTGATAGGTGGCTAACATACACAACTGGATCAGCACATGGCCTGATCATGCCAATAGGTGATGAAAAGGGGCATTGGTCCTACCTGATATGCTCCTTCTCTGTGTGGGCTATGGTATCCAGGTAGGTATGGGTTAACACTATCCTTTCTAGCTTTAGACAGAGTGTGCAAAACTGAGGACATAGCTCCTCCCCCCAGTTTCGGCGATGTCGTAGCAAGGACAGTATTGCTCGCCATCCTCAGTTGCACCCCAAGCCAGTCAGACTCAGGGTGGGTCTGGATACCATCGCCCACACAGAGAAGGAGCATATCAGGTAGGACCAATGCCCCTTCTCCTGTGTGATGCTATGTTATCCAGGTAAGTATGGGACATACCCAAGTTCATGATCTCGACGGGTGGGCCTCCGACTGGTCCCGGCCTGCAGTTCCCATCACCACTGACCCCAGTACACGTCTACCAAAGGCCGCGTCCGCTGACACAAACGCGTCCAAACGATAATGTCGGATGAATGATGAAGGAGACGCCCAAGTAGCGGCTCGGCAAATCTCCACCGAAGCCTGAGCTGCCCAGGCTGCCGATGTGGCCGCACTACGCGTGGAATGCGCCGTGATCCCCTCCGGTATGGAAAGCTGTTGACTGGCGTACGCTTGGGTGATCGCCATTCGCAGCCATCTACCGATCTTGGATGGGGAAGCTTTCAGACCCTTAGCCGGTTCCAGGAAACTGACAAATAAGGCCTCCGTACGCCTAAATGGGGCTGTCCTGTTCAAATAAATACGGAGCGTCCTCCGGACATCTAGCTTGTGCCACAACCTCTCCCTGCGATGGGAAGGAGCAGGGCAGAAATTTGGGAGGACAAGCTCCTGCGCCCGATGAAACCATGTATTAACCTTCGGAATAAACGAAGGGTCTAACCTGAGTACCACCCTGTCGGGGAAGAAAATACACAGATCGTCCCTCATGGATAGTGCCGCCAATTTGGAGATTCTTCTGGCAGAGGTGATAGCCACCAGAAAAACCACCTTGTAAGTCAAAAGTTCTAAGGGTACCTCTCTGAGCGGCTCGAAAGGAGCAGCTGACAAGGCCTGGAGGACCACCGTAAGATCCCAGGAGGGGAACCTATGGAGCGGAGGGGGCCTTAGATTAGTTGCCCCCCCGAGAAACCTCCTGATTACCGGAACCTGGGCTAAAGACTCCGAACCCTCACACCCCAAAACTGATGACAGTGCCGAAACCTGCCTCTGCAAGGTATTAGGGGACAGACCTTTCTTGAGGGCCTCCTGCAAGAACTGAAGGAGTTGTGCGATAGACAGGGACCTGCAGTCGTAGCCCACCTTCCTGCACCAGGCGCAGAAGGCCTTCCACGTGGCCTCGTAAATTCTTATTGTAGAAGGCCTGCGAGCCGCCAAAATGGTGTCAATTACCTCCTGAGGGAATTGTTCGGATTCTAAAATGAGCCGCTCAACAGCCACCCTGTTAACTGGAGCCACTGTGGCTCGAGATGGCAAATCGGACCCTAGCAGAGTTGTATTTTGTCCCCCGGAATCCTCCAAGGGCGAACGACTGACAGGTTTATCAGGTCGGCGAACCAGGGACGTCTGGGCCAAAAGGGGGCCACAACAACCACCCTCGCCCTGTTCTCCAACACCCTCCTGATAAAGGCTGGAATCAATGGAATGGGTGGGAACACATAGAGGAGACCCTCCGGCCAATGACATCGTAACGCGTCCACCCCCTCTGCCCCTGCCGCCGGGAAACGGGAAAAGAAACGGGGCAACTGGGTGTTGAGTTGGGTTGCAAACAGGTCCACCTGCGGAGAACCGAATCTGATGGTTAGTTCTCTGAACAGGTCCGGATGCAACTGCCATTCCGCTTGATCCACCCTGGACCTGCTCAGCCAGTCGGCCTGTATGTTCCGGACACCTGAAATGCGCTCTGCTCTGAGGGATAAAAGGTGCGATTTCCCCCCAGAGTCCCAGCAACCAGGCCTCCTCCATCAGTGCCCTGGAGTGTGTCCCCCCTTGCGGTTGATGTGCGCCTTGGTGGCCACATTGTCTGTCAAGATGAGAACATGGGAATGCTCCACCTTCTCTTGAAACTCTAGTAAGGCCAGACGGACCGCCCGTAGTTCCAGCCAATTTATGTTGTTGAGGCGGTCTTCTGGCGTCCAGAGCCCCTGAGACACTCCCTCTTGGCAGTGAGCCCCCCAGACAGAGAGACTCGCGTCTGAGGTGATGGTGATCCTCGGAGGGTCGTTGTACACCAAGCCCAAGGACACTGCCGTGGAGGCCCACCAGAAGAGAGACCGACGAACCTCTGCAGGTAATGACACCTTCCTTCTGGACATGCACATTCCGTCTCTCTGAAATGGGAGGAGAAACCACTGAAGCGGGCGGGCATGAAGGCGTGCCCACAGGATGATGCCTATACAAGAGATAAGCTTGCCTAATAATTGAGACAGAAAACCCGGGGACTCGGACCGAAAGTGGGATACCCTGAGCACCAGGTCCCTGATGTCCTGCTGTCGGTCCGGGGACAAGGACACCATGCCACGTACCGTGTCAATGACTGCCCCCAAGTGCTGTAGCCTAGTAGAGGGGGCTAAATGACTCTTTGTCCAGTTTATAGAGAAACCGTGCTCTTGCAAGGCACGAACGGTTATCTGGAGGTCCGAAAGAGCCTGAGACTCCGTTGGTGACTGAATTAAAATGTCATCTAGATAACATTGCAGTCTGACTGGTTGTGATCTGAGAGAGGCTGCCAGGCCCCCAGGATCTTAGTAAAGGTTCTAGGTGCCGAAGCCAAACCAAAGGGAAGGGCTCTGTACTGGAAATGTAGCCGTCCGTAACAGAACCTCAGGAACTGGCGATGATCAGGGTGCACCGGGATGTGCAGGTAGGCTTCGTAAGGTCAATGGAAGTCATGAAATCACCTACCCGCAGTCCCTTGAGAATGGAATTCAAGGAGTGCATCTTGAACCTGCGGTATCTGAGGAAGCAGTTGAGACCCCGCAGGTTCAAGATTGCCCTCCAGCCTCCCGACAATTTCGGTACCAGGAAGAGGATAGAATAAAAACCCTGAAAACGAGCCTGTGTTGGAACCTGTTCAATGGCACAAATAGACAGCAAATGAGATATCGCGTC
>JAOYMU010000077.1:16105859-16116403 GCA_025802295.1 Psammodynastes pulverulentus
GGCTCAAGGTTGACTCAGCCTTCCATCCTTCCGAGGTGGGTAAAATGAGGACCCAGATTGTGGGGGTAATATGCTGAGTCTGTAAACCGCTTAGAGAGGGCTGTAAAAAGCACTATAAAACGGTATATAAATCTAAAGTGCTATTGCTATTGCTATAAAGGCAGAATGCACCAATTACTACTGCAAAGAAGAGGAAAAACTGTTACACACAAAATCCACCCATGCCTTCTATAATTTTGTAAATAACAAACTTAAAGACTCAAAAACCACGCCACCCCTAAAAGAGCCTAACGGGAAAGACTATAATGATGAAGCTGTTAAGGCCACTATTTTCAACACGTTCTTCAGTTCAGTCTTTGTCAACAGCAATGGCTCATGCCCCACATTTCCTAATCATACCACAACTAATTGCAATGATCTGCTGCATATTGATTTTACAGAAGATAATGTTGAAAAGGCACTACGCAAACAAAAACCATCTCTATCTATTGGCCCTGATGGATTATGCATCTATTTCTTGAAAAAGCTTTCCACTGCCATAGCCAAACCACTAAGCACAATCTACGAGATATCTTTTAGAACCAGCTCTTTGCCTGACCTATGGTCATTAGCCACAGTTATTCCTATCTTCAAAAAGGGAGACCCCAGCCTAGTTGAAAATTACAGACCAATCTCATGTTGTGTCACCTGCAAAGTCATGGAATCAATCATCAACCAATCTTTTACCCTCCACTTAGAGACAAACAACCTACTCTCTAACAAACAGTTTGGTTTCAGGAAAAAATTGTCCTGTAATCTACAACTCCTATACTGCAGAAACATTTGGACTACACAACTCAACCAGGTAAAGCAATAGACACAATTTATATAGACTTCTGCAAAGTCTTTGATTCAGTGGTACATGACAAACTACTGTTAAAACTACACTCTTACGGCATTTCTGGATTACTGCACAAATGAATAGCGGCATTCCTGTCAAACAGTCAAAATAAGGAGTGCCCTATCAAATCCTGCACCAGTTAACAGCGGTGTCCCCCCAGGCAGTGTTCTTGGATCCACTCTCTAATTTACATAAATAACCTTTGCAATCATATTATAAGCAACTGCGTCCTCTTTGCTGACGACATAAAACTATTTAACACCACTGACAATACTGCTATTCTACAAAGTGACCTTGACTATGTGTCAGAATGGCCAAACAATTGGCAACTTCAAATCTCAACCAACAAATGCTCTGTCTTACACATTGGCAACAAAAATCAGAACACTAAATACAAACTGGGTGGATACAACCTTATAGATGACCCTCACTCTGTCAAGGACTAAGAGTACTCATTTCAAAAGATCTAAGCCCAAGAGCTCACTGTAACAGCATTGTCAAAAAAACATTAAGAGTTGTTAACCTAATTTTGCGAAGCTTCTTCTCTGGTAACATTGTGCTGCAAATCAGGGCATTCAAAATTTTCGTCAGACCAATTCTCATCTGCCTGGAATCCACACTGTATAACTGACATTATTACAATTGAGTGAGTCCAGAACTATTTCAAGAGAAGAGTACTCGACTCCGCTGCTCGCAATAGAATCCTTTATGCCACCAGCCTTGAAATTTTGGATCTGAACAATGTAGAACCACACCGCCTACTCTCTGACCTAAGCTTAGTACACAAAATCGTCTGCTACAATGTCCTACCTGTCAATGACTACTTCAGTTTTAACTGCAATAATACATGGGCAAACCATAGATACAAACTCAAAGTAAAGTGTCCAAACTCGATTGCAGAAAATACGACTTCAGCAACAGAGTGATCAATGCCTGGAACTCACTATCTGACTCTGTTGGTACATCCTCAAACCACCAAAACTTTAACCTTAAACTGTGTATCGTGGATCTCACTCCATTCCTAAGAGGTCTGTAAGGGGGCATGCATAAGCACACCAGCGTGCCTACCGTCCCTGTCTTACTGTTCCCATTTATTCGTACTCATTATGTATATACTTATACCTGTTTATACGTATATGTTTATATGTTATGTTTATACTTATACTTGTTTTGTCAAGTTTATGCTTGACAAACAAACAAATATATAAATATAAGCAAGATTCAATTTGTCAGATTTCTTAAGATGTCAATGGTTGTCATCAGGATATGTTTCCAAATGCAACATTTTGCTCGTTGAATCAACCAAAAATGATTGAATCCATACACCATATTAAGCCATAACCATCTACATAATGATTTTAGCGTATGGGTCCTGTATAGCACAGGGATCCCCAAACTTGGCAACTTTAAGACTTGTGGACTTCAACTCCCAGAATTCTCCAGCCAGCTAAGTCTACAAGTTTTAAAATTGCCAAGTTTGGAGACCTCAGGTATAGCATATATTTACACAGTATTCTAATAATGGTTTACTGCTAAAGAACAATTTGCTATATTCTTGATACTAAACATTGCTATTTATACATAGCAATGATGCATTGCACAATACATTAAGCTACATCTAAAGAGCCATGATGGCATAGTGGTTAGAATGCAGTATTGCAGGCTGATTCTGTTCGCTGCCAGGAATTCAGTCCTGACTGGCTGAGGGTTGACTCAGCCTTCCATCCTTCCGAGATAAGTAAAATGAAGACAAGGGATTGTTGGGGGCAGTAGGCTGACTCTGTAAACCGCTTACAGCGGACTGTAAAGTGGTATATTAGTCTATGTGTGATTGCTATCTAATTAAGCCATATATGACTTAGAATTGAAGTATGAATTCAGCTGGGATATGAGATCCTAAACATCCAGAAGAGTTTGAGATGATTGACTTAATTTATAAATATCAGTAGGTCTGCTTAAAATAGTGAGCAATCTTAATCCTGTTTCTTAGTTCCGCTGTGAGGATTGTGCTAAGGGCTTGTGGGATGGATGCATCACACACTAGCCACACCCACGCCCAGTTTAGCGCAAGTTTGACACTTCTGTTCTACATCATTTTGTGCTCTGGAACCTGGTCTTGAAAAGTGGAAAAATATTCATTGCCATTTCCAAAGTTGTTCCGAGGAGAAAAAGAACACTCAAAGAAGTCAGTTCTCTGTGAAAAATCTTGGGTTCCATCAGTGCTATCTGATGGAACCTCTCCTGCCCTTATTGGTCAAGCAGAAAGCAAGTACTCCCATAGCCACAGATGAATAGGATTTTGCTTAGTGAATATAATACTGGTTGGCAAATAATTTCACATTTCAATTAGGCACATTCACAAGATGAGCATTTTCAGAAGCTTTCAACATTTGAAACCTGAGCCAATGCTACAAAACTCTGTTGATATGCCAGGTACATGCAAAGAAAAAAGTGTATTTTATCTTCTTGGGAATTAGCAATCTAGCATAAACCCATCCCCTTTTCTCATCAATTTAAAGAAACCTTTCCAAATGCTTATTATAAGGTTATAACAAGCAAGAAACACTAGCACAGTAAACAGTTGTCACTAGTTAACATTTACGTTTTTTGGGTGGAACAAGTGGAAAGGTTTGAAGTCAACCAAGAGATGCAGACCTATTTAGGTGCCTCTGAATGAAGTCAGCTTTGGCCAATGAGACTGGATGCAACTCTTGACTGATATTTGGAACATAAAATTTTATCACTTCTGCTTAAATGTGGCATCATAATTCACAGATACAGACAATAGAAATTTAAGTCATATAGAACAAGGAGTCAATTTCCTCTCTTGCAAGGCAGGATAGGGAGAAGTGATCTGAACACAGATTATTTCCTGCCTGTTTGTAGTTTGCATATAGAATGAAAAGTTCTTAACCAGAGCCGGACTGGAATTAAAATATAAGTATTCATGAATGCCTTTTTTCCCCAGTTGTACCAATATTCTGCAAAACTCCAAAAGAAGCACGAATTAACTTTGTGGTCAAGGAAACACACCAGATGAAAAGTCGGCTCTTTCCAGTTGACACACTGGGTTTTTGCAAAGCATTGAACACTGGGAAAGCTGTTTTTAAAAAGCATAATATAAAAAATAGCTTCCTCCTGCCAGCTGTCCATTCAATGCTGAAAATTTTACTACACAGCAGAGTTAAAATAGGGTAGTTCTCGGGAAGATAGATCATTTGAGTAAAGCAGGATTCATTTATATCTGCAGATCAAGCTGGGGCAATGGGAGCTAAGCCATGGAGTAATTCAGTTGAAGCTACACATGGTGAAAACAATGCGTAAGGGGGGGACAGGGGGGGTTGGGGGAAGGATTTCAGCCCATGTTTTCTGCTTTTGTAACCTCCTGATTCCACTGGGATTGCCGCTCCTAGTCGTCTTGCTAGCTAGGAATTTTAGGAGCAGCAATTCTAACACAGATGCAGGAAGGAGGGGGCTGGTTTAATTGCAATGGAGTCTTGTGCTCAGATTTAATGGTAGACGGAGTACTGTGAAACTCAAATGATGACTCATGTACCTGAGGGTGAGAGTGTGTGGTGGCACTGTGCTTTATTTTCTGCTGCCATACTAATTTAAAGCGGTGTTTTTCAAACTTAGGCACATTAAGATGGGTGGACTTCAACTCCCAGAATTCCCAGCCAGCAAGGCAACTGTGACTAGGAACTGAAATCTATACATCTTAAAGAGCTCAGGTTTGAAAAACACTGATTTAAAACTTGTAAGAGCCTGTATTCCCACTTTAAACTTGAGTATGGCTTATCCAAGCAGGAAGCAGGTTCATCAGATTTTTTTCCTTCACAACTGTCATCAAAATCACAATAAATTGTTCAGGGCAAACCGAAAATAACAAAACAACATAAAAATCAATGAAAGACATAATTCTCTATTGTGAGATACAATGAGGATAAAAAATAGCAATAAATGTAAGAATAGACAAATATTAGTTAAAGTTCAGAGGCACTCTTTTGCTAAAGATCAAATTTTAATTAAGGGAGAGGAAACTGTTTTATGTGCTGTTTTTGTATTGCTTTAAGATGTTTAGAGTTTATAAATCTTAAAAACATTTAAAATAATACAATATACACACATTATTTCATACTAAGGATTTCCATAAGGTATTAAACAGCCTATCAAAATTTGGAAGGCCAGCTCCTATCTCTTTATTTCAGGTGAGCAAAAATATTTACTTGCTCACTCCTTTACAGCTCCATGCCAAGATGCTGGCAAAGCTACTGATCATCAGAAGGGAAGGGAAGGGAAGGGGAGGGGAGGGAAAGCAGCAATGGGCAGGGACATTTAGAAATCCGATGGCAACAATCACTTTCTGTTAAATGCAGCAACCAGATACCAAAAGATGAAACCCAAAATACAAAAATATACAAAAACAAATCATTTTTACCTATTAAGTGCAAAACTGGGGGTTTGTGCCTTTCTCCCCCCCCCCTCCCCCTGAAATCAAAGGGGAGATTTTTCCCTTGACAGGAGCTGAAGACTCTAGGTTTTAAGCTCCTACCCAAGTACAGAATCCCCAAATGACTGACTTACAAGAAGGCTGGTCATAATCTGCACGGAAGGACCTGAATTAGACTAATAAAATTCTAGGAGGCATCAAGAAGCGAGGCTACAGCTTATTTCAACTTCTCTTATCTGGAAATATAATTAAAGTTGATTTTGAAAACAAAGGTACGGTATGATCCAAAAGATAAGTGTACTATTTTTCTAAAAAGGCATTTTTCTCTGCAGCATGGAAATGCCATTTGTAATTAGTCCTTATTGCATAACTAGATAATTATCACTCCTCAGACGTTTTTAGTTATTAAGAAGCCTTACAATAAGAGTTCAATCACTTTGTTTTACTTATTTTATTTCTCCATTATGGGTATGAAAAACAGTTTGCAGAAATAAATGTAAATACTTCAATAAAAATGACTGCGGCGTGTCAGTACGTTGGCGAATCTGATTTTTCATGAGGACACTTTTAAATATATATCTATATATATATATATTAGTTATCCAAATCAGAGTCCCCTGGGACCTTTTTTCCCATGTCCAATAATGTATTCTTCTTTCCTGGCCTGTTATCAAACATGATCAGGTGGATGGAGAATTTATTAAAGGACCAACGATATCCTAACCAGTCCAGCTGCAGCATGCCCCTTCAGATTTAGGCCAGGAAGCAGCCTGGTCCTGGAGGATTTGAAGCAACTGCCATATTTCTGAGCCTTTTCTGGGCACTGGCCTACATCTTTAAGGAGTTCAGCAAGTCTTTCACTCTGTCACTGTTTAACACACTCAATCGTTTGAACCCTTTGCTGACACGTCCTGGTTCAGATGCTTGTAGAAGGGCAGCTAAACCCCAAGGCTTGGAGTTGTCTGAAGGACGTTTCTCCACCTGCTGTAAAATCCAGGCACTGTCCCTGGCCAGGCTAACGAATCGTTGAAGCTGGGCTGCGTTTACATTCTTGCTAATGTTAAGATTCTCTTCAAATGGATTCTGTATATGGAGGGCAGAGGCCTCTGGCTTGTTCTGTTCTTTCCCCTGTAGATTTTGAAAAGGAGAAACAAAATTCTTAAGTACCTGAACTTCAACATGCTCTCTGAACAATCTTCCAATCATTATGTGATAGACTGCACAACATACAAAAGGGATATTCTACCAACCATACAAGCGAATTTATGTTGTTCAGAAGACGGAAAGTTAATGAATGAAAGAAATGAACTGAGTTACTACAGAGGGAGGAGACACCTTGTTCTTTTACAAGGACACTAAAGCAGCTAGTAGTACAGGGGGTCTTGTTAATAAGCAAGATTGTCATTATGCTGGATTTTATTATCTTTTTTTTTTGTTTGGTTGTTAAGCCAATGACTGCAGTTAGTAAGTAAATCACATGATCCTTAAGCGAATGCAGCTACCCCCATTGATTTTGCTTTTTGGAAGGAACCTAAGAAAGTCACAAAGGGCGATCACGTGAACTTGGGAGGCTGTAACTCGCTTGCATAAATGCTGCTTGCCTAGCACCTGAATTTTGATCGCATGATCCCTGAGAAGCTGCAACAGCCCTAAGTGCGAGGAGCAGTGATAAGTCTTTTTTTTTTCAGTGCCACTGTAACTTTACAATGTCGGCAAACAAACGGTTGTAACTCGAGGACTACTTTTAAGAATATATTTTGGAACTCAATTCATTTCCTTCCTTTAGTAAGTGCACCCCCGGTGGCTTACTGCTGAACTGCAGTATATGCAGTCTTATACCACCAGGATGTGGAAAAAGGTTTTAAGGGCAACTATTTGTTATAGTGGATAGAAACTGAGAGGTGATGGATTCTGGTTCTAACTTAGGCATGAACACCAGCTGAATGTCTTTGGGACACTCTCACTCTCTCTCAGCCTGGCCCAACTCACAGAATTGTTGTGGTGCGAAAGGCAGGATACAAATCTAATAAAACAATGAACAAATAAATAAGGACTACTACACCTTGTTTTCACTCTATCCTTTTTATCTTTTCCCCACAGGGCCTTCATTTACACCAGACTGTTGACCTAAAACATTAGCATCCAGCGATGATCAGGAGGCAAACCTGATCATCCACCCTTTAATGACTGCTTTCGAGTGGAACATTTTTTTCCATTTGCCAAAGGGTTTGCTGTTCATTTCCCCCAGCAACCCATTTTCAAGTGGTCTAATTAGCTACCGTGCTGGACTGCAACCAAACATTTAACCAGAGGTCTCCAGTCTTCCTAGACAGTAGATACATATCAATTTTTTGAAGTGGTGCTCTTGACTTTGTAAAGGGCTGTTGAGGACAGAACATCTCCTGCTCCAAAAGAGCTTTGATGAGGAGGGCTGGATAGAATAATCAGTTAGAAAGTCCCAATTATCAGCACAAGGTTATCTGGTGCTTTGCTCAGCATCACAGCTTTTGCCCATGCTTTTAAGGCAAGATGTTGTTTTTTCAAAAGATGCCAAAGGCTTCTCTACAAAATTATTTACTGCAGTTACCTTTCGGATATTTAGTGAATTTTTATTAAAGGCAAAATTTCCATAGAATTCAAAGAAATCTCCAAGAAGAACATCTGAAACACGAAAAGGACAAAAAGTTAGCACCAGTAGAAAGGAAAAACAAAACCAGTATTCTTAATTAATTGGTGGGGATATTGAAAATGTCTCTCTCCTTACCTAATGTTTCTGTGTTGCTTGTTGGAGTAATTTTGTTTAAATTACTAACAAACGTACAGTCAAACCCTTCAATTACTTCCTTGTCTTCTGCATCTGAAAAAAAATTAATGTTACGAGCTTCATTAATTCAGCATCAACAAACAAGTTAACATTTCTGTGAAGGGTTATACAAAATTATAGCACTCAGAATTACTGACTAGGGAATTCTGGAAGTTGAAGTTCATTTGACTTAAAGTTGTTGAGGTTGAGAAACACTGAGCTTAAGAAAGGAACATCTCATGACCAGTGGTTCTCCAGCAGAAAGTAAATTAGTCATTCTTTTACCGGCCAGTTTCTTCAGTTGATCCAAGGTGGGAACAATAGGTGGCTGTCTTCGTTGTAGGAAAAACAAGACCATCATGGTTAGAGAGAAATTAGTAATCCAAGCACCAGGGATGCTACTTGTAAGTCCATGATTCCATGCCCAGTATCGTATGCTGAATGCAAGAGCTTTCACACGTGGGTCAAGGCTGCCATAGACATAAAGGAGTTCTGAACTTTTCAAGGCAATTCTGTCAAAAAATAAAAAGATAAAAAATGGAAGGGGAAATTACAGTACCATTGATAACGAAACAAAACGAATAGAATAGAATTCTTTATTAGCTAAGTGTGACTGGACACACAAGGAATTTGTTTTGGTGCATATGCTCTCCAGGTACATAAAAAGAAAAGAAAATATTGAAGTAACTTTATTAACGGCTAACAATATTTTAACTGTGAGTGCTTGGTTCTCTCTCTGCTTGGTTTTTTGCTTGCAAATGTTTCATTATCTGGTAAGGTAGCACTACCAGTATATCTAATTAGGCAATGAAACGTATGTAAGAAAACAACCAAGCTCAGAGAGCATCAAGTACTCCAGTTCAACCCTGAACTAGTACTACAGAAATTCTCTTCCACATTAATTTTTTCACTTTCACAGAACAGCTAATACAAGTCCATACAAAAAAGGAACTCCAATAAGGAAAGAAGAAAATATAAAAGCACATTAAATTAATTGAGAACACACTACCATATATAAAGAGTAAGAATATATTATAAAAGTTACCAATGTATATGATAATGTATATTTGATTTGAGAAGAACATTTGGAACATTCTATTTAGATCAATGTTTCTCAAACTTGGCAACTTTTTAAGGTCTGTGGACTTTAACACCCAAATTTGCTGGCTGGGGAATTTTGAGAGATGAAACCAACGCATCTTAAAAATTGTCTTGTTTGAAAAATAATTTAGATTGTACATTACACTTTTAACAAATACTTATTTATTAACATTGTGTTTCCCTATGTTAGGATTGCATTTTCTATTTGGTGGCAGTTCTTATGAGCTTTGGACTGAAAAATTGCACCACAATATAATGATATTATGCGCGACAGATGATGAGCCCCATATCAAGAGGAGAAGGAAATGGCTTTTATAAGGCTGCTTTTGAACACAATTTATATACAATACAGAAGTACCTTTCACAAATAGGTTGCAATAGGACAATGTAAGTGGCAAATGATACTGCTTTCCTTCCCTGTTTCATCTGTTAGTTTCAGAACAGAAGTAAAAATAAAGGAACAGAATTTTTGAGTGAGAATGGAAAGGACTTGATTTAACTAGGAACGAAGGACCATCACCATACAAAGAGAAATGATATAACAAAGCCCATAAATCCTTAGCTAAGACATGACATCTATCTATTCAACAAAATGAAGCTACTTCTCTTGGAAATTCACAATTGAGTCATTGATTAACCAAATGAAAAGATTCAAAAATGAATCGATTATTCCAAAGAGATCTGCTTCCTCCTAGTGGCCATTGTAAGAAAATGATTCTTTCTGAATAATCAAAGTTTGGACAAAAATCCATGGTTTATCTTAACCATTTATAAAATAAATAACAAGGAATTAAATCCTGAATGGTGTTTGTTCTGGCTATTTCTAGAACAAGGACAATGTGAGGGCATACAATGCTCAGATGGTGAGATCTGGATTCAAGTCAGCCATTAGGTTTACTGATAATTTGCCACAAAACCCTCCGGTATCTCTGGGAGAGTGGGAATGTCAGAAAAGTCAAGATGGTGCCCACAATCATGTGACAGAAGTTCCACCCCCTTTATGTAAGCTGTGATACCTACACAAAGAGTGAGGTTTTGATCACATGATTCTGGTAGCCATTTTGGCTTTGTCAGACAAGTGTCCTTATCAGGATGTGGTTATGGGGATGTATTAGGACAGAGGTCTCCAACCAGAGGTCCGGGGACCACTGGTGGTCGTGAGAAAATTGGTCCGTAGTGCACCTGGGTGAAGGAGCTGCTCCGGGATGACCAATGGGCCAGTCCTGTGACTAGAGCTACCTCCACGACCGGCTCCTGTTCCCCGCACCCGGTAGACCGATCCGCTCTCACAGAGAGGGCCTCCTCCGGGT
>JAOYMU010000077.1:16150758-16163121 GCA_025802295.1 Psammodynastes pulverulentus
TTCAATCCATTTTTCAGGTTGTTTTGGGACCCAAAATGGCCCGCAAACAGCCTGAAAACGGCCCCAAAAGCGACCCAAAAACAGGCATGCATGCATTGGCCAGCTTGTTTTCAGGTTTCTGGCCTTCCGGTATGTGCACATGCATGCGCATGCACATGCATTCTGGTTTGGGCACTCTGTGCCGAAAAGGTTCACCATCACTGACCTAGTAATTCTTAATAGGCATTGTGTCAGATTTCCGAACAGTCATTTACAATGAATGTGTAAAATATTTGCTCTGACCCTTCTCTTCAACTTATAACAAATGTAATTTTTGTTTCCTTTTGTCAGGTTGTTGTTGGTTTTTTTGTATAATTGCCCTGCTATTTTATCACAGTTCCAATTGACCTTTTTCTTCTATTTGCAAGCATCGTACCATTTCGTATCATTTACCATTGTATTTCTTTCTTGCAAAATTCATTAGGGAGGATAACAAATCCTGAGAAATGCTGCTGAAAGTGCTTTGATTGGTTGAAACTCTGACTAAAGATTATATGTTGGAATTATGACACTGAGGGACTTTTTCTGATTATTGGGGAAATAATTACTGTTCTCTTTAAAAGAGAAAACCTTTCAAAGCTTTTATCACTAGAGTTAAATGCCAACTCAGGAGAACTTAAAAAAAAAAAAGTAGCCTAGTGAGGCTGAGGTTGGATTTTAAGTAGCTGTAAAGATAACACTTTTTAAAAAAAAAAATATACATGCAACGCTAGAAAAAGTATGTTTCAGTTTGGAGACTAGCAGCTACCTGGGAATAGGCTTACCAGATGTCCAATAAAATGGGGGAGATACCTTTCTTTTCTTCTCATGTGCTTTATGTAGCACGTATAGCCTTAAAATCAAATATTGTCCAGTTTTTTTAGTGTCTTTGAAAAAAAATTGGGCTTCTTTCATAATAGTAATTTTGATAATGGTAATTTTCTTCCCTAATGGTAACTTTTTAAAATTGTGATCAATTCAGTATTATTGCTAGCCTATGTTCCTGAAAATAAAGATTTATTGGAAAAATATTGCAATTGAAAAACCCATCTTTCTGATTTTGGATAGAGTCATTTCATATACCTGAAGGCCTAAGTCTTTTTTTTTTTTTTGCAGTGTTTCACTATAGCGTTGGTCATGGATGCCAAGAAATTTAAACAATTAGTGTGTCTTTTTTCCCCATTTAGCCTTTATGATTGTCCTCCTTGTCCTTTTCAAATATCTAGAATAGAATAGAATAACAGAGTGGGAAAGGACTTTGGATAGTCCAACCCACTGCTTAGGCAGGAAACCCTACACCACTTCAGGCAGATGGTTATCCAACATCTTTTTAAAAACTTCCAGTGTTGGAGCATTCACAACTTCTGGAGGCAGGTTGTTCCACTGATTGTTCTCACTGTCAAGAAATTTCTCCTTGGTTCTAGATGCTTCTCTCCTTGATTAGTTTCCACCCATGGCTTCTTGTCCTGTCCTCAGGTGCTTTGGAGAATAGCTTGACTTCTTTGTGGCAGCCTCTGAGATATTGGAACTATCATGTCTCCCCTAGGCCTTTTCATTAAACTAGCAATCTGGCAATCCTTTCTGTGACAAGCCAGACTTCATTAGGACAGTGGATTCATACATTTAATTTTATCCAGGGGTTTTCTTTTTTATTGTCTTATTTTTATAAATATAAATGTTTTATCTTTTTATCTTATTGTATATCAACCGTCTTCGGTTTAGTTTGTACCCCGCCCCGAGTTCCTTTGGGGAGTGGGAGCGGGCTATAAGTATGAATAAATGAAATGAAAAATGAAATGAATTTGCAGTAGAAATTCAAGTATGACAATTGCAGCAAGTTTGAAAGATATATATTTTTTAAATGGCACAAAGTCCATCAGTATACAGATAGAGAATATCCATGTGAAAAATCCAATGGAGGACATTTAAATATTTGCTGACTATGGGGAAGATTTCAGACAGCTCTCAGAAGAAACTAAAAAAAAACCCCCAACAATTTTATTCTTTTTTTTTTTCCTTGTATCTAAAACCATCAGTGTTGTGGGTATCACAAGACTGAGCCTGAAATTTACAAAAATTAAGTTGGAATGTTTTCTGCTCTTTCTGGGTTAGGAAAAAGAAAGTGATACTCCTGAACTCCTCGCTTGGTTTCAGCTTGACAAAGTTTGGATGAGCACACCAAGGGAGTTTGCGAGGGATATCTCCCTTCCCTAGTTTCTCTGTGGCCACAGAGAGTCTGTTCAGTCATGTCTCTTCTGTTTTTCTGTCCTTGAAATTTTATGTCTGCTTCTTGAAGGTGTGAGTTGATTCTCTTCACATTTGGGACAAATATGGTTGGCAGCTCTTAGTCATCACAGAAGAGACAGAATTCTTAAGACAGAATTGGCAAATGTGCTTTTCCCCCGTTCCTGTTTGAAAGTCTTGGCCCAAAGGCTCCCCGCCAGCAGAAAGATAAAAATCTTGGACCCAAAACTGCAGCTACACATGCTACATTGCTTGGCAGCTTCAGATGTCACTTAACCGTAGGAGTTGACCTCTATTTCCTGTCTCCTTGGGTCACCGTTCACTTTTTCATCCTCCATCGGCAGACCCAGATAGGCGACATTCTGTCAAGTGGGCCAGGTGAGTCAAAGGGAAACCTCCCCTTTCAGGAAAAGTAGGTCTAGGTAGGTTTAGATATAGGTGGAATAACAAAAAGGAGAGTGGTTTCAGAGAAAAATCTTTTATCCTTGATCAGGTCTAAAGGTCCCAAGTAGGTAGACGAATTTGTGCTGGCTGACCCTTTCTTTCAGAAGTCCTTCTTTCCTCTTGAATTTTCTTTTTCTTTCTCAGATTTCAGTGCCAAATAATCTTAGCACTATGGCACAGTTCTCCAGAAGAGAGATTTTTCTTAGAATTGTCATCTTCATAAAAATCAAATTCAATAGCAGTAGATTGGAGAAACCTTGCTTAATATGTGTTTTTTAATATAAAATCTGAAAATAAATAGGTTTTATCAGCCAGTTGTTTTAATTCTTTTTTTCCCCTAAAAAAATAATAATATAAGGAGCATTGTTTACAGAGAACATGTTGGGGGATTTCCAGTGATCTAATTATCTAAAATAATGCAATCCTTGTTTTTCCAGGTTTTTAAGGGAACCCTCTTATGAATAGGAAGGTTTCTTCTTCTGATTGAGCACTGGGAAGTGATTTTAGTTGACATGTCAGTTTTGGGTTCCTGTAAGTTCCCTTCCTTTCCCCAGCTTTGTACTGGAACTATGTCAAAAATCTGCATAGAAAAAAAACTAGAAACAATGTAAAGGAAAAGTTAATTCTATGATATCATTGTACAGTAATGTAGAAAATTTTTGAAACTTTCCTATGGTAATAGAGCATATCATCCTAACACTCCTAACCTACAGTCTCTGCTGTTTTATGCAGTACCTCCAGTTTCCCCCATGGAGACAGTTCCTGCACTAAATTACTGGAGAAAGCAGGGAAGCTAGAATTTTTCTTTCCTTCCTAGATTTTGTCTCACAATTGCTGGGTCTGTTTTTTCAAATTAGTAAAATGTTGATCCAGTTGGTTGTGACAGGAGTTGATTTGCTCTGCTGTACAGGCTGAGAAAGTCACCTATTCAGTTTTTATGCCTCAGGTGGACTCAAACTCTCAGTCCCTTAGTTTCTAGGTGGTGCCTTAATGTTTTTCCTGTAATTGCAGGATCCACTTTTTTGGGGATCAGCCGAGAGGGTCAATCCATTGGTTGCAACAGGCACATTTCAGCCCATGAATAAAAGAAGTCCTGGGATTTCTTTGGGCCTACTTGGATCATGAGCAGATATGATCCCAATCAGCCTTGGCAGCTATTGGTGGATGAAGTTCAAGCATGAGAAATACATGTGTTAGGGAGAAGACCAAAGCAAAATCTCCCCAGGTTGTTGGTGCTGCTTATGTTGCAGACGCAGCAGGATAGTTTAAGCCAGAGAATTGCAGAATTAGGTTTTCTGTCACTTCAGATGTCTCAGTTCCTCCCCCCTTCCTCCCCACGCCCTGCCCTTGTTTAGTAGTTGATAGTTTGATCATTCGGTCACCTTCTGCATGCAAAGAACTGTTGAAAATATGGGTTAAAGTAGTACCACCAGAAAACCTTAAAACTACAATCAGTCTACTTGGGCGACAGGAGTTAACAGTGACTTGATGTCCCATAATCAATTAAGATAGTTGCTACTTCTCATCATATTGGAGAGCATCACTGGTCTTCTATTCCAAGGATAAAAATCATAGTTCTACAATGTTTGCTGAAAATGCAATTCCCAACAGTTCCATTCAGAATTTCCTAAGTGATAGACGCTGGGAAATAAAGTTCATTATTAACAGAGCAGCCATTGTTCCCCACCTTTGCATTAGATTTCAGTGAGTACGTTCTGCTTCAGCAGGGTTGATAATATTAGCACTTAAATGTGTTTTTGATTATCTGCTGGAAAAGGACACAAGACATGTTAAACTCCTTTCAAAACCAGTGGTTGCCTAATGTACAGTTGACTTGGAGATTCCCTTGAATTCAGAGGTTTTTAAGCATATGCAACTCTGGATCAGGCCCACTGCTAACACACATTGCTCTAAGTCAGACTTATATCCTATTCACCCTTTGTCCTTCAGCAATCTTTTGTGTGTTGGCAGTGGGCTTGATCCAGTGTTAGACTTTAGCTCTCCTAGTCTTCAGCCATATTTGACCTTGGCAACCAGGAATAATTAACATTTAGCACATCTGGAGGTGGAAGAGCTAACATCAGTGCTTTCAGAAGAGCTAATATCAATGCTTAGTTGACATGCCTCTGCTTGCAGTGAACCTTCTCCAATTATATAGGGTAGAATTAGGTCCTTAAAATGTGCTGGTTTGCATTTTATGATTAGGTATTCTGCATAGTTCTGCTTTTTCCCCTTCTTAAATGTAGAGATGTGTAAGTTGCCCTCACATATTTCTGTTGTAGTATTTCCTCTGTTGCAATTTCTTAACCAGCCATAAAATGTTATTCCTTTTTTTTTTAGGTAGAATAAGAGGAAGAGAACATACAGTAATGGAGTATATGAGTACCGGTAGTGAAAATAAGGAAGAATTTGACTTACTGCTGACAGATTTAAATATATCCGAAGTAATTGACATCATGGAGAACCTTTATCCCAAAGGTGACCTGACAATTTACAAAGACAATCTCATTGCTCTGCATCCAGAAAAGAACAAAAATGAGGAACGGACTGAATCTTTGCTCTTCAGCCGAAGAGAAGTTTCTTTGCTTTCGTGTGTCAAGTATGGGACTGTGGAAGACCTACTTGCATTTGCCAATCAGGTGTCAAACACCGCAAAGCAGTTATGCCAGCACAGGAGACAAGAATCTGGAATCATATTAAACATGGTGTGTGTTTTCTAAAACCTCTATCAGCTATTCTGCAGGAATGTATTTCATATGGAACTTGGCTCAAAGCTGTGGGTTTTGTGGCTGGATTTTGGAGTCTGGTTGATAAGACTTTGCTGACCAGCTATTGCTGCCCACAGACATTCCTATACTCTTTATCAGGCTGTATAATATCGAAATATGGAAGTTAGATATTATTTAATTCCAAAGTGATGAGATGGTGAAGGTATTGGACTTTACTCTCAATTACTGCACTAGCTTGAGTGACCTTGGGCCTCTCACACTTTTTCTCATTTTTCTTGTGAGGCCCAGAGTTACCGGGACAACTCTGGAAAGGGAGGGGAAGGCCCTCCAGATACCACTTGAAGCTTCAGAAGAAAATTAAATAGTACAGGAAAATCGATCTTGGCCTGAGCTATGGTTTCTGTAAGCAAAGTCTTTAGCTTGGATTTAAGTTTCCATTTGCAACTATAATGAACAAATCTCAAGAGTGCAATACTGTTATTATCACTTAGCTGAACTTGGCTTCTCTCAAATAGCTAAACAGGATTGGACTTGATTAATACTTGCTGGGTGGTCATCAGGGAATCCCAGGTTTTAGGTTAGGCTGAGCAGTCAAAAGGAGGCAATTACACAGGATTTCATTTAGTGCCCCAAAATTGGCATGGATGTATCAATGAAGTTGCCAGGCATTGAGCTTGCTGAGTGAGACTTTATTGTATAAATTGATTCACTTTCTTAAAAAGAGTGTTGCAGCTGTGAACATAAAACTAAAATAGATAGTTTGCCCCTTTCTAGGACATATACAATTATTGTGACACCCTATATGAAATTGCATTGGAGCTGCCTGCCAGTTATTCTGTTTGTCTTTCTGTTTGTCTGTATCTATCTCTATCTCTACCTATAATTTTCTATCGCTTATCTATCTCTACTTCCATCCATCCACCCGTCCATCCATCCATCCATCCATCCATTTTATATAGCTACCCATCTCACCAAAGACCAGGAAAGCTTCTTGACACTTCTCATGAAGAGAGGTTGCCCTTTGATTTCTGTCAGGTTTTTTTACATGAGAAAAAGTGAGGCTATGTTATAGTAGCCTTAGCTTAAAATCGAATGGTAGACAACAGTTGTGAGAAACCATTGGATGGAGCTAATTGGCTTTTTAGTTTTGTTTTTCATATGTTCAGGTCTTCACAAGGTTTTCCAATCAGATACCATACCATATGATGTCTTGCCAGCTCATTCTCCATTCTGTTTTCCAACTTCAGCTTTGCTTGTGTGCCAATTCAATCATGGCCTCAAACACAATTAAACTTCCATAATACAGTTTAATCTCGGTAGAGGCAGTTGAAATCCCACTATTTTAGAATAGATGAAACTAGGCTTAAATATAGTAATCTACTTGCTGTACTTGAACTTGCCTCAGGTATTTTGATAGTTTTTTCTTGATTAATTTTCCTTTGGAAAATCCTTGTACTTTCAAAGAACCATTCATTCTTTGCAGTAGATGAATAATTAGATTTCAAATTTCTTCTGCATCACCTATTCCGAGAAAAAATTAGTTTCTATTCCTCTGCCAACCTCCTGATATAACCTTTGAAGATAGAATATCTTGTATTTGCTCTCATAGCCAAACTCGCTAGTCTATGGAGCAAAAGGTTAGAGATAGCCAGAATTACCCAATAAACTACTAAGAGGATTCCTTATGTAAGCCTGCTGATTAGGCTGTCAATCAAGCTGTTGATGCCAGACAATTAAGTGCAACTTACGCTTTATGCAAGGGTAATCACCAAATATTTCCAAGATGAATTGAGTACTTCACATGCTGTTCCCATTTTAATGTTCTATATAAAGACTAGTATGGTCATGGAACTGCTATGTTCTGAAAAGTAGAACATCAGCAATGTTCTGGTAGACAAAGAACTATAGCTTAGAGCTGTTGTCATCTCACAGGTATTGCTTGTGAAGACCTAGGTTCTGTCCTAGATACAGGTAAAATGCTTTGGAATCAAGCTTCACCTCTGGTAATTTCATGCACATATCCATGCATTTTTCCTGGCAGTGTTTCAGAAGTAGTTCATTCCTGCCTCGTTTTATTTATTATTTATTTATTTGTTTATCTACTCCACTATGTATCTATCAGCCACAGGTGTCCCAATGGTTTCTTAACTAGATACAATCCAGAGCTGATATTGCTTAGCTTCTGAAATCAGCCAAGGTAACATAACTGCTGTTACCTACTAAGACTCTGTAAAGGTATGTGAAAAAGACCTTGGGAGACTGGGCAAAAAAGCACTGCCAAAGGTACAGTTAGATAAGACACAGCATAACCTATAATTGGATAATATGCTGGGCAAGAGACTCAGAAAGAAATCTCTAGTTTCTCAGATGATAAAGGGGGTGGGGAAAGAGTTTACTTTCAGACTTGCAAGATTCTGTTCATTTAGCTTTACAATAGGGGTGTCAAACTCAAGGCCCGCGGACCGCCTCTGGCCCAAGGGATGCTTAGATCTTGCCTATAGGGCCACCCTGGAAACAGCGAAGGACCAGCTCGTGGTGCCTCTGCCAACGAAAATGGATCTCAGGACAACTATGTGTGCAAACCTTGATCTCCATTTTCGCTGACAGAGTGCTACAGGAGGCCATCGCGTACCCCCTGAGCATGTGTCCCTTGAGCTCCATTTTTGCTGGGAAATGGCCATGATCCCCCTGGCCACCCCCCTGCCACCTGAGATCAAACACAACCCTGACGTGGCCCTCAATGAAATCAAATTGATATTCCTGCTTTACAACAAAGTAGAATTAGCTCATCAGGTCATGATTCCTATCTGGTTTGCCCTCTGAGGACAATATCCCATATGTCTGAATCCAGTTGCAGGCTATGCTGTCTCTCAGATAGCAACATCTGTTTGCCCAGTCTCCCAAGGTCTTTCCCACATACCATTTACAGACTTAGGCCTAGTAATTTGCAACAGAAAGTTCTGGAGGTAAAATGTAAGATCTCAGAAAAGGGCATTGCAAGGTAAAGATAGGTGGTTGGTGCATATAGATTAATTTAGGTGTGTGTATTCCAGTAAACACATCCGTATTTTAGAATAAAAAGGTGAAGGAGTATTGTGCTTTGACTTTCCCCTTTACCTCAAATATCTTTAAATAGATCAAACCCAAAAATGGGCGCTATAAGATTGACTCGGACGTGCTTCTATTTCCTTGGAAGCTAACATACAGAAATATTGGGACTGACTTCATTCCACGGGGAGCTTTTGGGAAAGTATACTTGGCACAAGATACGGAAACCAAAAAGCGGATGGCTTGCAAGCTGGTAAGATTTCTTAATTATCCTTGATAATGCCTGCGACATGTTAGGCTTTCTCTATAAAGCTGAAATAAATGAGATCTATTTGTCCCTTTATGATAGAAACCAGCCTTTTGTAAATGCACTTACTCCAACATGCATAAGGTAGACTCAAGTTTTGAAACTTCCGTCTAAGTAGGACATACCCAGTTCCCCTCTTCTTTGGAAGAAACCATTTATACATCATCAACAAATGCTGAAGTTTCACATATGTGAGATGGGTGTCTATATAAATTTAATAAATAAATACATGTAATTATGGTTTAACAACCCTCTGAAGGTGGATAACTATGCTGAAACTAATTAAGTCTGGTCAAGATAAGGTAGAACATCACTTGAATAGTCTTGGTGTGCCAATGAGAGATCCACAGAGGAAAGATAGAACAGCATTAGAAGAATGAGTCAACCAAAGCTTAATTTGGTTGGGATGGGAAGTTATAGCATTCTATGATATCACAAAAAAAGGATAGGAAGCTTCTGCATATGTAGATATTTATACCAATGTTGGCATGCCTATGATTTAAAAGGACATACCAGGGTTTTACAGTAGAAACATATGGGATGGTTTTTATTTCTAACACTTTGCCTGAATTGCTGACTAAAGCAGTAATTTCTTTCAATAGTCCACAATCCTGCTGTCGTCCTCCACTTCACGATAGATACTCCATCGTTCTTTGACAAAATTCTTAAGAAGATGGGTAAAGAAGCTGTGCGTTGTCTGCCATTATTAGGAACAATGGAAAATTCCCCCTCCCCATTCTAGTTAAATATGCTAAATTGATTTGGGGTCAGTTTGTCTCCCCAGCATGAAAAGAAGCCCAAGCTTTTTCTTGGGACTCCAGAAAGGAAAGTTGGGGTTGAATGGCTTTCTGGATCTGCTTTCTTGGTTTGTTTGTTTTTAAATTTAATACTCTTAGATTTCCAGATGATTATGTGAACGTGTTTGCCATCATAGGTTCCTGTGGAGCAGTTCAAGCCATCCGATGTTGAAATCCAAGCCTGTTTTCGCCATGAAAATATTGCTGAACTTTATGGAGCCATCTTATGGGATGAGACAATCCATCTCTTTATGGAGGCAGGAGAAGGAGGCTCTGTCCTAGAAAAGATAGAAAGCTGTGGGCCTTTGAGAGAATTTGAAGTCATCTGGCTGGCAAAACATATTCTCAAAGGACTTGAGTTTCTTCACTCAAAGGGAGTTATTCATCAGGATATCAAACGTAAGTTAACCAGTCCTTATATTGTACAATACAAACTATATTCAGGATAACACCAGCTTCTTTTAAGGTTATTTGGAGATTATTTACTTACTGAAAAGCACTTGAATTTCTGTACCAAGGTACAGAAATTGGACATACCTGTACCAAGGTGTGTCCAATTTATCTTTTATTAATACATTCATCTGCAGTGGGTAGGTAATAAATTTGAGAATGTTTTAAGGACAATATGTTATATGGAAATGGAATGAATTAAATGCTAAATGGGTTCCATGCACTGCAATCCTAACTATGACTGCTCTGGAGCAAGTCCCATTAAATTCAGGAATTTTGTTCATGTAAATAAGCAAAAGAAAGTTAGGGTGGCTGTAGCTCTTACTGGACTTAGTCAGCGGTCAGAAGCTTGCAAGCCTATTGGTAGTTTGGAGGTCTGCAAGTTTCCACTGGTATATAGGATTGCTATTAATGAACATTAGGAGTTGTCCGTCCCGCTTCCCATACATGTATGTTGTAACCCTTAGAAAAGAACAGAGTGATGCAATTGGGATTGAACATTCTGAGAATGTAGGCACATGTTTTCTGTTTTAATTAGACAAATTCTGGAGTCATGCATACCACTAAGCCATGACTTGTCCAGCCATGATTTTATAGTTACTTAACTATGGTTTTATACTTTACACCTGACAACAAACAAACATTACAAACACGATCAGCTAGTTTTATACAGGATACTAAGGTCAAAATCAAATAAATCACACTATGGCATAGCATAAAGTGTGCAGTGGAAGTTTTGTATTCACAAATGACAGATTACAATAGCAGGAACACTGAGAACCGCTCTCTCCTCTCTCTCTCTCTCTCTCATCTAGAAGAATTACCATACTTTTTGGAGTATAAGATACACCTTTTCTACCCCCAAAAGAGGGTGAAAATTGGGGTATGTCTTTACACCGAATGTTGCAGAAGCCCCGCCCACTAGCAATTTGCCTCCTTGCAGTGAATGGCAAAAAGCCTGTTTCAGCTTCAGCACAGCCTAATTAGCATAAGCAGCTGATGGTCATTTGGATTGGGCTCCGACCATCAGCTGTTTCTGACTGCAGGAATTGCCATTAGGCTTTAGCAATCCCTGCAGCCTAAAATAGCTGATTTTCATCCATGTGCTAATTAGGCTGTGCTGGGAAAGTGAAAGTGAAACTGGCTGTTTCTACTTGCTGCAAGGAGGAAAATTAGGAGGCAGAATCCGAGGTAAGATTTTTTTTTTCTTGTTTTCCTCTCCCAAAACTAAGGTGTGTCTTATACTCCGGTGCGTCTTATAATCTGAAAAATACGGTACTTTCTCTGTCCTTTGGACCTCCAAAGGTGTAAACATCTAGCATTCCTGGAGAGCATTGAATTGTTCTGGATCATTAGGTTTAGGTAGATACTTGCAAAGGAGTTTCACTGCATGAAAGGTCCCTGTTCAAAATTCAGTAATATTTGGCTTAGAGGTAGAAGGTGGCATCTGTCATTGTGGTGTTTATTATCCCAAAGAACTTCATTTCCTGAAATTTATCCAAAAACTCCAAATGTGCAATTCTGCTCTAGAGTATAGGTTTTCCTTGACTTGTTAACTGTAATTAGTAACAAGGAATTAGGGTTGTAAATCACTGCAGTTGTAAGCTGAGCCCATCACATGATCAGAACCTTTTTTTTTACTTATTTTGTAACAGTTGTTAAGCAAATGCTTTAGTCATTAAGTTAATCCATTTTCCCCAACTGGCACTGCTGGAAACTGAAAGTAAATGGCATAAAACCGGCAAAAAAGATTGCAGATTGCAGTCACATGATGACTGGATGTGCAAATTGCCACAAATGCAGACTGGTTGCCAAGCATCTAAAATGTGATCATGGGGTGGGTGTGCAGTCATCATAACTTTGAAAATAGGTAATTACCTGACCAGTCTTAAATTGAGGATTAACTATGTTTAAAAGGTTATTTCCAACCCCAGGAAAATGAAAAGGCCTATGAAGAAAATTTCTTCCTCTTTCTGCCTCCCTGACCCTTCAGAGGCTCTTCTCTCTTTAAAGCTATGCTGACATTTGAAAATCCAGTGGATGATGTTTATCTTGGCATGGAAATGCATCAGGAGGCGTTCCAGTGAAGAAAAATGTAGAAATACTAGCAATTGAAAGCATTTCACATCTAGATTTTATGAAGTGCTTTAGAGCAAGAAAAAGTCAATTCATATTCCTGTAGGTCTCCACAACTTTATTATCCTTCTATAGTCAAAGATCAAAGTCCATAAAGCAGGTATGGGATTTAAGGCTATGGAAATCTATTGGTTATTAACAAAACACTGCAATGAATTAAATGTGTTTGCTGCTATAATCCTGACCCCTC
>JAOYMU010000077.1:16344319-16357963 GCA_025802295.1 Psammodynastes pulverulentus
ATCACTTCCGGGTTTTTTTAGCGCGCGACGGGGGGAGCGTTCCGGCACCTTTTGGCGCCGAAGAAAAGCCCTGGTTAGAACAATTAATCTCATATATGCTTGACAAACTAAATACATAAAAATAAAATACTAAGAATTCTGGGGAACATCTCAACTGAAGAAAACTGAGCTTTTCAAGTCCGATCACACTTCCCATAGCAACATTTTGTAAAGCACTCAGTCCTCTGGCAACTGTTTGTGATTGGGCCCATGCCATGTTCTCAAAATTTCAAATGTAGCCATTAGCATGAAAAGGTGATTTATCCTTGCTGAAGTTCTTCTCAGGAAAAATAAAAGAGGAATAGGCCAGGTAATTGTGAGAATTTTTCACTGGGCGGATTTAAAGTCCTGAAACTTTTCTTTGTTGGCTGCATACCGTAGAATTCTTGGCTGTGAGTTCAGAAGAAGGGCAAAAATACATTTGGGATTGAAACAGAGGTACCATTTAAACTAGGACTTCTAAACTTGTTCGGACTCTGTACCATTTTATCTCCTAGTAAATATATCAAATGCAAACAGTGTTTTGAACAGTACAGGGATTACTACATTGCAAAAGAAGATTTCTAAGAAAGGAACCTATTACCCTGTTCCCAGCATTAGATCTAAGAGGCTCCTAAGTGGGCCTAAGTAGGCATTTTTAAATAACTCACATTGTTCAGCTACGGTTATCCAAATTCCAGCCTGACATTTAGCACTTAAAGAGTTTAGATAATCCAGACTCTCTTATCAGCTTCGGGGCAAGATCACTAAATATCATGTAGGCTTCTCTTGGACTGCAACCACAAAGTTCACCAAGATGAAATGCGACTGGGAACTGAGTGCTTAAAACATCAAATAAAAACATAAAACCGAAAACTGTTAATTAACACTGCCGGGTTATTCTTTTGTGTGTTTTTCTGCCTGGAAGTCAGTGTATATCAGAATTTGCATGGCAAAGAATGTTCTAGTCAGCATCCACCCTCCTAGAAGAATGAAACGTTATGAGGAATATTTTTAAAAAGGCAGATTATTATATTTCCCAAAGGGAGAAATGGAGAAGCATGCTCTTGGAGACAGAAAGCAGCCCCTACCTTTTCTTAATAGCCCACAACAGATGTCAGCACTTAAGAGATAAAGAGCTTATTGAAAGAGGAAACGTATCTAGGTAGCTCTATTCATAAGCAAATAGACATCACCCAAGGTTCAACACAGGAAAAAGCCATTAAGCCACAATAGGAATTGCCCAACACCCTTTCAGAACACAAGCCCCTTCACTGTAGCACCCACAGAAACTTCAACCAAACTTAGCTCAGACTAGGATTTATACTTTGCCTATAGAGCCAGATATGACCCCTACATGGCCCCATGGGAGTCTGACGACAGCCAATAGAATACATATTCTTGCACAGGAACAGGAAGTTCAAGTACAAAGCCCAAGAGAAAGTATACAAGCCACCCACTCTCCACTCCATTTTGTCAGCTGCCCAGAACCATGTGGTTCTGCTTTATCATTAAACCATCTTTCCAATCTGCCTCCATGTTTCCGGTGACTTCCTCCCTACTTGGAACTGAACCAGATGGATATTTCTTCCCACAGTTCCTTAAAGGATTTGTTATATCCACAGTGATCCAATTTGTGGCTAATCCATTATAGTATATATCTAGTCCTTGACTTACAACCATAAGTAAGCCAGAATTACGGTCATAAATCATTGCAGTCATTAAGCAGCTCACCACATGACCAGACCTCATTTTACATTTTTTCTAGCAGCCATTAAGTTAACACTGCAGTAGTTACACAACAGGGAATCATAGATCATAGAATCCTAGAACCTCAAGGGACTTTGATAATCTTCTAGTCCAGTTCTCCCCAAGCAGAGACCCTATATCATTTCAGACAAATAGTTGTCTAGTCTCTTCTTGAAAACCTCCAGTGTGGGAGCACCCACAATTTCTGTAGATAATCCATTCTACTGATTAATTGTTTTCACAGCCAAGAACTTTATCCTTATTCTTAGGAAGCATCTCTCCTTGATTGGTGTCTATCCACTGCTGCTTCTCCTGCCTTCAGGAGAATAGGTTGACCCACTCTTCTTTGTGGTAGCCCCTCAAAATTGGAATATTGCTATTATGTCACTCTTAATCCTTCTGTTGTGGCCTGCTGGTCAGCCGCCCCTCCAGCAGCCAAATCAGAGGAGGAGGAGGCATGAGAGTCAGGGTCAGCATCAGGGCAACCTGGGAGCTGCGAGGAGGAAGAGGGAATGGAGGGAATGGAGCTGGCAGAAAAAGAGACAGAGACGGTGCCTGGGCCATCCATCAGCCTTCAGATGGAGAGTCAACAGCCCCCAGGTCTGGAGGTGGTTGATGAAGAAGAGGAGGAACTACTGAGTCCAGTGCCTGACACACAGCTGCGCAGATGGCAGAGAAGAGGAGAGCAGTGGAAAGCCGTGGGAGGATCCTGGGGAAGGAAGATCCACTGCTGCTAGCGAGGCCCCACCCTAGCTCTGGGGATAAAAGGCAGGGGGCGGAGATGAATAAGTGTGGCAGACAACTATTTATCTTCTGACCGGCTGGACTTATTAGCCTGCGAAAGAAACTTTTTTGCCAGGGTTGCCGGCATTTTTAATAAAGGAATCTTTTGAGTTCACGTCAGAGGATTTGTCATGTTTGGGGAGCTGGGTCAGAATACCTTCTCTTTGTTAGTCTAAACAGAATTAGTTTCTGTAGATTTCCTTGTGGTCTCTCAGACAGATGCCAATCAGGCTTTTCCAAGTCCAGCTAAGATTTATCAGTGTAGATTGTCCTTTATTTTGGACACAGCTCTGATTCCTGATTAATTTCTATGGCTGGACTCTTGGGACTTTTGCTGTATTTTGGAAGAAGGAAGCAATATGAGCCTGCACATGACACTGGAAGCAGCCCATTAAAGCTTGCTCAAGACCCCCGGGAGTCACTTAATAACATGGTTGTCATTAAATGAACACTCTGGTCATTAAGCAAATCCATTTTATCTAATGGCCATTTTTGTGCCAGAAACCAAAATAAATGCTGGAAACTTGCAAAACAAGTAAAAAGCCATCATGTGGCATTGGGATGCTGCAACTGTCCATAAAGGTATTGTATGACCATAGGGGAAGGTATGTTTTTAGCCATCCTAACTTCAAAATCAGGTCATGAGTAAGAGCCAGAAGAGCAACAGGTGACTGCTGGCATGCTGGAGAGATGGCTCTGCGTGCCACTTCCAGCACACGTGCCATAGGTTCACCATCATGGACCTATACGCTGGGATTTCAATTTGGGATTAAATTTAGGTACTTCTGCATTCATCTGCTCATTTTGTCTCATCTTACCAAAGACAGACTCTCAGCCAGAAATCAGTCATAAGTTTCTTTATAAGTTGCCAAACTGGGATGATGTGGGCTAATTGAAAAGAAATCCAGTTTTGAACATTATTATCATCCATCTTTACAAAGATTTGCATCTCTATGGCTATTTGTAGAAAAGTATAGAAACTGACAGCAAAAAAAGTATTTATTTCAGGGGTCCCTGAATGGTTCAGCTCCACTTGCACGAGGGGTGGGCATTTGCGATCACACACAAAGGTCCACTTGTGTGCACGCCTTCTGTTCTCATGGAACCATTCCTCCTTTCCACTCCTCCGCTGCTGGGCCTCCACGCAAGAAAAGTTGGGGACCACTGATTTATTTTATTAGATTTTTTTTAATCCTGTCTTTATTACTTTATCATCAGCCTTCCATCCTTCCGAGGTCAGTAAAATGGAAACCCAGATTATTGGGGGCAATATGCTGACTCTGTAAACTGCTTAGACAGGGCTGTAAAAGCTCTGTGAAGTGATATATAAATCTAAGTGCTATTGCTATTGCTATTTTGAGAGAAATAACCAAGCTGTTTGGGCCTAGTTTATACAGGGAATGCAGTTAGATTGTCATCTGCCAGTCTGGCAAACCAATTTACAATCCAAATACATTAGGAAAAACTTGTCACAAGAATGCACATATTAGGAAAATGTAACCATAATATTTAAGAGGGAATTTTATATAATAGCTGGCCCAAAAAAATGCAACAGTGTGTTGTACACAATTTTTAAAAATACAAAATGATCTAGAAATGAGAAAAGTAGGCATAAAAGTAGTAAAAAGTGAAACTGAATTTGTCTTAATAATCTGTCCTAATGTTTGACAGAACAGAAAATATAATAGCCAAGATTATAACTCATTTTATTTCAGAATGCCCTTAAACGGTCAATCTGAAACTTTAAAGAGAGCATATGCTTGACTTTAAGGAGATAGTATAAGAAAAGGTGGGGGGGGGGAGAAAAGGATTATTTCATTATCTCATTTCCCATACAAATTCTCTAATGTGTTATTAATTTGCTTGAATGAAGTAAACTGTTTCATCTCAAGATATTCATTTAAAGAAATAAAGAAGACTTCAACAGACCTCCCAAAGTATAAATGCTGAAAACTGATATTTACTTCCAGAATAGAAAGCAAAGGATCCCTTGCAGTATTCTGTTTTCCTTATAGAATAAGTGAAGGAAATGGAAAATGCTTATTTAACTTCTCCAAGAAGAAATTTTCTGGCATTTTCTCAATGGTCAGTCTCACTATTCACTATGGTAACGGTTATGAAGCTAAGGTAAATAAAAACTGTATAACGCAAAAAAAAATCTAGAATTTATTGCTGGATAAAAAGGAAATTCTCACATATTTTTCACAGGAAGAAAAATTCTGTCTGAGGAATATGAAACTGATCTTATTGAAATTATTCCTGCTTTTCCCATATGATTTTCTTTGGGTTTTTTTCCCCTCTACTTTTTAAAATTGGCACCGTATACAACAAAGGTTTGTAATTCAATTGCTTCATCCAAAATTAGATTATTCAGACATTGTTTGTTCCACTTAAGGAGCTAAATATGGTTCTTAATTCTATTTGTCAGGTTTCAATTTGTTATTATTGCGGTGTACTAATTGTTGGCTCTCGATGTCCTGCTTCTCCTCCAATGTTGAAGAACTAATTTCTTGTTCAAAAATTCAAAAATAAGCCCAGTTTTGTATATTTATTTGCTTAGTTTGTGTAAAGATTCTGCTTCCAATATCACAAGCTAAGGAAAATTGAGCTTAAATCTTGGCACCTGGAAATCCTTGAAAAAATCAAAAGAGATTTTTTATGGTTAATTACGCTAAGGGGCCAAAATCCAGTCAGTAGATAGAAACAATGACTTTTTTTTTTCATATTTCATGCTGATGATACCTGAATTGAATCAGCTGATCTTATACAATGTTATAATGTAGATGTTGGACTATTGAATACTCTGGCAGCCCAGAAGTTAAAGGGTAGTTTGTTTAATTTCTTCTCTATCCCAACAAAAGCCACAAAGAAAAAAAGAATCACCACAAAATGGTGTCCACCACTTCCAAACTTCACAGTTGGCCCAGAAGGATACCACCATCAACAGCACTGAAAGCTGCCGAGAGATTAAGGAGCACATGGAAAGATGCACCACTTCAATCCTGTGGAGGGAAGAAGGAATGGCCTTGAAGGATAGGGAAAGAGTTGCTACCATGGCAACAGTCAGAGAAAAGAGGCCTGAGTTTGGGCCAGGAATATAATATGAGTAAACATATTAAACAACACCTCTCTAATTGACACAAAGATAAAAGAAGGGGGAGGGAATCACATTCAGTCTTGTAAGATTCTGTTATATAGCTTTACAATAAAAATTATCTTGACCTACATGGCATTGGTTTTCTTGCGTGATCTGTCTTGATACATCTTAACTTTACTACAGATCATAACAAGCTCAACCAATGCCATCTCTGTCCTATGAAACCGACTGAAACACATCCAGATAGTCCAATTCTTCCGGAATATTCTGAATGTGAAGCCCAACCATCTTCTCTATAATCTTTGCTGAAAAAATAAACGTTGACAATTGAATGGAAATTGTTCAGAATTGCTGGGTTCAGGTGTGAACTCTTGGGGAAGGGCATTTCTTCAAGTTTATAGGGACAGCTTCCCCACTGAAAAAAATTGATATCACTACATGGATCCAACATCAAGTCATTTCTAGTGGCCTTGACCACCCAGAACGGCCCTGGATGTAACAAACAGGTAACTGATCTCACGATCTGGAGAGCCTGTCCGCTTCAGTGATGGAGTTCTATAACAGACTGTGGACAAAAGATAGTTCACCCAAATGCAGGCAATTTTCTATTGCTATAACTTTGCTTCTGGATCTTGCTTTGTAATGATTTCCTACCTACATGCAGTGTGAATATGAATACAACTATTGGCATGGTATTTGTCCAATCTATTATGTTCATCTAAATAATTTATGTGTGTGCATGCACATGTGTTGATCAGAACTTTAGTGGTGATATTGATTTTATATGTGATATCAGATTTAATCCCATAATCCCTAACTACCATGGCTATGCTATTAAAAAGTCATTGAGAGTTGGACACCATATCAACTGAATAAATAATAATGGAAACCAAATATATCTGGAGAGTGCTAAGTTTGGGAAACTGAAATTGCTGTCATAAAATTGTAAAGGTGTGTGAAGAGGATACAGGTCAAACTTAGTTCATTTTGATCAAACCATACATGAGTTGAAATCTCATCAGCTGCTCAAGGAAGTTATCAACAACTACATATTCTTTGAAAGCACTGAATGGAAGCTGCACCTTGATATATTTCTGTAGAACCTTTGTCACAAAAGCAAAATGCTACTGTAATTATTAATGTTCAGGTAAATATCTTGGGGAAGTAGGAGATATTCTTTTTGATTGATCTTCAGTTTTACCCTTCCTTGTTTCCAAATAGCACCATCTATATTCAGAATCTTTGAACATGACAATTAACAAAATAAATGAGAAAGCAAAACAATATTTAATACAATAAGCTTACTATTATTTCCCTTATTGTTGATGCAATAATAAAAAATCAGCAGTTTTTTTCCTCATTATTAGCTGTATTTTTGAAAATATTTTGGCATTAAAAATATCAAGTTGGTTCAAATCTAAAACATAAAACACAGCCACAGAGGGAAGCTCGTCAGCACCTTTTCCATCAATGTAGGATTCAAAGTTGTTATTTTTAATGCTAATATAGAGAAGCGGTATAGGAGAAAAAAACCTCCCAAATGCCCAAACTTCAAAAATGACCAACAACAAGCAGTTACACTGAACTTTCTTTAATAAATAAATGTTTAAATCTGAAAGAAAATGCCTTGACAGCTAATCATTGCAACCTTTCATTTTTTTATGCAGTCATTATTTCCTTCAATGCAGGAAGCTGTTTTACCAAATAAAATTAAACATAAACATATTTTTGTGTACATTAGAGGAACAAAAATCTCATCAAAGTGCTGTCTATTCACAGCAGTGTCCCTCTACTTACTTACCCCAGACAGCATATTTTTTTCTTGTCTTAATTCCATTCAGCCTGCCCCTTTAGTTTAGAAAATGTCAACAACATAGCAGCTTATATGGATGTAAGTACCATAGTTAATAAAAGCCTGCTTTGAATTAAACATGTTTGAATTAAAGCGTTTTTTGAAAACTTTGGCATGTTGAGAATAATGAGAAGCCTGCAAGCCTTTGTTCCCTAGCCCATGAAAAGATGAGACAAGATCTGAAGATGCAGGAGCCCAGAGGCCAGCAAAACAAAAACAAAAACAAAAAAACCCTTACATCACCGGACTTGAAATTTTGGCCTTAGACAACTTAGAACTATGCCGCCTTTGGTCTGACCTAAGCGTAGTAGATAAAATTATCTGCTATAATGTCTACCTGTCAATGACTACTTCAACTTCAACCACAACAATACATAAGCACACAATAGATACAAACTTAAAGTAAACCACTCCAAACTTGATTGCAGGAAATACGACTTCAGCAACAGAGTGGTCAATGCCTGGAATACACTACCTGACTCTGTGATCTCTTCCCCAAACCCCCAAAACTTTAACCTTAGACTGTCTGCTGCTGACCTCACCCCATTCCTAAGAGGTCTGTAAGGGGCGTACATAAGTGCACCAATGTGCCTACCATCCCTGTCCTAATGTCCCCTTTATTCGTATCCATTTCATGTATTAATAATCATGATTATACTTATATCTGTTATCTAATACATGCTTGACAAATAAAACAAACAAACAAACAAACAAATAAATAAAATAAATAAACCCTATCTGATGTAGAAATGCCAAGGCAGGCTGGGATTTTTTCTCTCTGGGCAGTATTCATGCATTGTAGTAAGCTAAGGTTGTTTAACCTTGGCTTCAAATAAACCATTGTTGGTGAGTCTATACCAGGGGTGTCAAACTCAAGGCCTGTGGGCCGGATCCGGCCCATGGGGTACTTAGATCTGGCATGCAGGGCTGCCCTGGAAACAGTGAAGGACCGGCCCACAGTGCCTCTGCCAGTGAAAACGAAGCTTGTGCGGGCTACACATGTGCCCCCCTCGAGCTCCATTATCGCTAGCAGAGGGTTGCAGGAGGTTGTCGCAGCTGAAAACGGAGCTCGGGAGCCCGTTTTTGCTGGCAGAGCACTCGGGCCATCATAGGTACCCCCCCCCTGACATGAGTGATGTCATGCTGGTCACACCCACCCTGGCCACGCCTCCCAGGTCAAATCTAATTCTGATGTGGCCCTGAATGAAATTGAGTTTGATACTCCTGGTCTATACAACAAATGAAGCCAGGCCAGATCATAGTAGTATTGAACACAGCTTGGGAACCCAATCAGAATTTTATACAGTCTTCTGATTGCACTCACTATACAACACTCCTCTGACAATGATGGTTTACCAGAGGACCACCACTTACTGAAAATTCAGTTGAAAGTAGATGGCCAGGCAACCATTCTGCCTTTGCTGAGTTATAATTGCCATTTTATTTTGTAATACAGGTAGTCCTTGACCTAAGATTGAAATGGAGCCTGACTACTATGATTGTAAATCGTGATGGTCATAAAGAATGACAGAGCCAATTTTACAACCTTTTTTCAAGCAGGTGTCAAGCAAATGCCATGGTCCTTAAGTGACCACTAGAGTTGTTAAGCTAATGCTGTGGTCCTTAAGCGAACAAACTTGTTCACTATGGGCCAGTTTTGGAAAAAAATGGAAGTAAATGCTGTTTTTTTCAAAAACACCAGAAAACATTATCATATGACTACAGGATGCTGCAAACAGTCATAAATGTGGGCCAGTTGCTGGATGCCCAAAATGCATTCACATGACTGGGGGAGGTGGGGCAGCCATTAGAACTTTGGAACCGAGTCAAAAGTACCCCTGGGGAGAGCTGCTGTAGCTTTGAATGGTCACTAAACAACCCGATCGTAAGTCGAGAACTACATGTATTTCAGTGACCGCTTGACTGGATTTTGTACTATCAGTGGTGGACTAGAACAATCATAAAAAGAGGAGAATTGCCCTGAGTTTTAATCACCAGAGCTAGTATTTGATTAGTAGCAATAGCAATAGCACTTAAACTTATATATTGCTTCACAGTGCTTTTCAGCTCTCTCTAAGCCAGGGGTGGGCAAACTTGTCAGCTTGCCCACCCCTGCTCTAAGCGGTTTACAGAGTCAGCATATTGCCCCCCTAACAATCTGGGTCCTCAATTTACTCAGCCTGGGAAGGATGGAAGGCTGAGTCAACCTTGATCCTGGTGAGAATCGAACTGCCAAATTGCAGGCAGCCGGCAGTCTGAAGAAGTAGCCTGCAGTACTGCACTCTATCCACTGCGCCACCACAGCTAGTAGGCCAGAAAAGAGACCAAGAAGAGTACACAGTAAAATGTAACCAAAAGCATCTCACCCTTTAGAAAGAAACGATACAGGTTGCTATTTTTTTAGAGCTCTGCAAATCCTTGGAAAGGCATTTTGAAATATGTAGAACTTGTATAAAGTGTCCACAGTGTCTGTGCTGTAGGGGTCATCTTGCATCACAGCGTTGTTTGCACCACTTTACCTATTTTAACTTCCCCATCCTACAGAGAATGCTGTGAACGATCCACCTTTTTAAAATCCTGAATGATGATTTTAGAAAAAAAGAGCTTCCATTCCTGAGCCATCTTTTGGCTGGGAATGATGGTTTATGGGGCCTTGAACTAAATTTTCAACTGTCCACCTCTGTCGTCCTCAACTAAGTCGATGCATTTCCTATCAAGTTCTTAGAATGCAAAGATCTCGTCACGTTGTGTATAGGCTTGGAATAACTGTTATTTCTGAGAGGGAAGAAGATAACTTCCTTCTCAGAAGCTTTTTATGGATTTAGAACTGAAGAAGGAAACAGAAAGTGAAAATGCGACTTTCTGCCCTGCCAACAAAAGTGCACCAATTTAACTGAAGAAGGAAGTTACACTTTCGTGATAATCTTAGTCATTGGTGTTTTTTCCTTTGTCCTTCTAAGGCAGTGAACACATTTCCTTCCATAATTATGGCAGTCAGGGGTGACATTAGAGGTGAACCAAAGGGACATATTAACTCTGAAGCCTTCGGCACCAAAATGCTGATGAATTTGTTCACAGCAGCAGGAACCGTTTCTCTGTTTTATTGTGGCAAAAATGACAGTTTTGTGATACCTTAAAGACTACACATCGTACATTTGTGAAGGTGGAATGATTTTTTCCTACTCAGAAAGGAGATGTTAGCGGCTTATTTATACAACACGGGACACCTAAAAATAGAAGTGGTCTCTAAAAATGTGAATTGCGAGTGCCACAAGCATGAATGTGCAAACATATGAATCATATAAATATATTTGTGAATGTGTTCAGTGTTGATTCCTATGGTGGTATTCATTTTTTTTTCTGATGTAATTTTGAGTGGATGTTACATGGCATCCATCTTCACCTTATTGAAAATTAATTGGACGTTAATTGTGAATTTTGTTGCCTGTTCAGAATGTTATTGCTTAGAAATTATGTGATGGACTCTAAACATTTGCACTGGTATTCTGTTTTAGACTTTGAGGCTTACATTTCAGTGGTTGTGAAAAAGCAGTATATCTTGGGTGCATTTGTTGGGCATATTTGTTACTTGTTTACTCCTTTGGTGGCTTACAGTTGAATATTTGAACCGACTCGCTTGTGAGTAGGGATACGTCAAGAGTTGGCAAAGTTTGTGCCCATTTGATTTGTGGCTCAAGGAAAGAGGGATACATGCATGAACTAGGCTTTAATAAGCGATGAATGCAGGCAAAATGTTTTGCTAAATAGCTGAAGCTTGTTTTTCAAAATGATTTTCTCTGGGTTGCGTATAAGCAGAGCAAATGTAAGACAAATAACATAATTAAAAACAGTGGAAAAAAGTTGCATAAGTGCGCAATCTGCGAGTAGGATACCAGCACCATCAAATACTATAGATTCTTCTATATCTGTTGCATCATCATCACAAAGGGAATTAGGGTGAAAGTCTTCAGATATTATGACTGAGGTTGCCATGTTTCTCTGTCAGTTTTTCCTAAGCTGGAGCCACGCGGACATATTGAATTTCAACTCCCGTCATCTCAGTACATAACAATTCAGTAGCATTCAACAACCATCTGCTCTGAATTCACTCGGCCACAATGTCTAAACCAAAACTATAGGGTTCTTGTTAGTAATCCATAACATGGCTAGGAAGTCAGTTAGGTTTCCAACACGCTGAAGCCCATTTCTTTCTTCTCTCAGGTGTGGGATTGGAAAAAAAAAATCATTACAATATTTTGAAAACAGAGGTTGACTTGAAATAGAGCATTTGTTTGGATAAAGTTGATTGATAAGATCCATGACGTTCTCTGAGTTTCATTGCTTGCTTTGCAGACATTTCATTACCTAACTAGGTAACATCATCTGGTCAAGTGAGTGTGGGGTTTTCTCCCTGTTTATATACAGTAGCTTGTCCTGCCAGTTTTGGTGGGGTGTGGTTTTTTTCCTAGGTAGTTCTTTTATTAGGACATTGTTTTATGCTTGATTATTTGCCTGGTGTTAATCCCTGTTTATCTGGGTGTTGGCTGCTGGGAGGATGTCTTTTTATTTCCTTTTAAGCTTTTTTTATTGTCTCTTTAATGTTGTGTAAATATGGTTTATATTTATGTGTCTGTTGATGGCTGATTTGCCTGAATGCCAAGATTGTCTAGCATTTTTAAATTTAACTTAGTCTAGGATGCTTACAGTTTTCCAGTTGAAACTATGACTGGCTTTGAGTTTTCATTGTGTCTTTTGGCTACTAGTGGGTGTTTATGGATGTGTTCTGGTAGTCTTCTGTCTATCCGTCCTACATAATCCAATCTTCAAAAGGAGATTGGACTACCACTTGTCAGAAATGATGTAGGGTCTCCTGCTTAGGCGGGGGGTTGGATTAGATGACCTACAAGGTCCCTTCCAACTCTGATTATCTGAATCTGAATCTAATGGCTGTTACAATACTTACACAGCATTTTGTACATGTTTTTTCTTCTTCAACTAGTGGGTCTTTTGGTTTACTTAAGATATTTTAAGATATTTTGGAACATTTGAGTTGATTTGTGTGCTACACTGATGCCATGGTCTGTCGGTTGTTTCTGTGGATGTTTTTTATATATATGGTAGTGTTACCCTTTTAATAGTTTGTGTTGGTCGTGCTGTAATGGGTTGAAAGATCAGTGCTCCTGCATGGATATCCTTCCTATTGGAAGATGCTCTTTCCTTTTTCTGCTGTTCTGGATTGCTTCGGTATATTTGTATTCATCTGAATAATGTTCTCACAGAGTTCCTTTTGTGAAAGGTTGGGTTGTTACTTGGTAGCTAGTGTGATTTGATTTTCAATGGACTTTCGTTTCTAATTTGCTTAATATCTAAGGATATCCAAAAAAGATAAATGTGATCTTCTTTTCTTCTTCCCTTGTGAATTTTATTCCTTTTTAAAATAATGTCTTCATGTGTCTTCTCTAGTTGTCATAATAAAGGTGCCATAATAAAAAAAATGGGTATGTCTTGTTTGATGAAAAGAAGGACTAGGGGTGACATGATAGCCATGTTCCAATATCTCAGGGGCTGCCACAAAGAAGAGGGAGTCAAGCTATTCTCCAAGTCACCTGAAGGCAGGACAAGAAGCAATGGGTGGAAACTAATCAAGGAGAGACGCAAACTAGGACTAAGGAGAAATTTCCTGACATTGAGAATTAAGAAGTTGTAGGTGCTCCAACACTGGAAGATTTTAAGAAGAGATTAGACCAGTGGTTCTTAACCTGGGTTCAATTGAACCCCAGGGGTTTGGTGAGTCAGTCTCGGGGGTTCGGCGGAGGTCAAGACACACACTCGACTCATACGATTAGGCCCTAAATATATATCTATGTTTTGAATTTGAAAAAATCATATTTTATTTTTCCAATTAAGAAGAGTTCGGTGAATGCGCATATGCAACTGGTGGGGTTCAGTACCTCCAACAAGGTTAAGAACCACTGGATTAGACAATAATTTGTCTGAAATGCGATAGGGTTTCCTGTCTGAGCAGGGGGATTGGACTAGAAGATCTCCAGGGCAGGCATGAAATGTGCAATTTTTCCCAAGAGGCTCCGTGGGCGTGGCTCCATGGGCATGGTTCTGTGGGCGTGTCTTGGTGTTCATGTGACTG
>JAOYMU010000077.1:16397473-16409267 GCA_025802295.1 Psammodynastes pulverulentus
GGTTTTTTTAGCGCGCGACGGGGGGAGCGCGGGGGAGCGTTCCGGCACCTTTTTGTGCCGGAAAAAAGCGCTGGTGACATCCTTTCTGGTATGGCATGATGGCAATAGGATATAGGATAGTCTTTCAAGAAATATGAAGCAGGGAATAGAAAATGTAATAATTATGTAGGTAAAATGCTTAATTTAAAGGTATGCTGCCAAGATCAATCAAGTAATGTAATGTGCTAGATTTTATTGCGTCTCAACTTAAAACAGCTCTTATATGTTCCAAAACATATCAAATAGAGTCAAATTCTAATTAAATCATCTGTAGAACACTGTCAAATATTTAAAGAATATTTAAGATCAAAATTTCTGTGGAGTTCTGAATTTAATTTGTAAACAAAATTGGTTTTGCCATGCAATGTGTGGGCTTTGTACAGGAGAGTCAACATTTTTAGGGCTGTCTAAACACAATTAAATATCCACTGTTGTTTCCACCTTTGCTAAGGTTTTGCCATAAATATGAGTCTATTATAAATACGATAAATACGAGGCCTGAATCAGTGGTGGAAAATGCCTGGAGTTAAATATCTTATGGGTACGCTGAAATCTTCAGTATGCATTGTTTTATTTCTTTTTCATATATAAAGAGAAGAGAGTCTCTATGATATCATCATATCATATCAAATATCCTTTGAATGCTTCTGGAGACAGACATCTGTTGTATCCGTTTCCTATTGTCATTTGGTGACAAGATCAAACCCGGAAGTTGTATCTATTAATGGATGATTGAGACATAGAGGAGACAATGAGATGTACAGGTGTGATTTGGCTTCCTCCAAGCTTCATTAGGCTTTTAGCCAGCAAGCCTGAAAATGGGCCCCAGCAGTTCTTTCTGCCATCTGGGGTGGGGGGCAAAGTGTGAACGGTCAGCCAAATTCATTTAGTTCCCTTTACATGTCTGTCAGTTTCACTCAAGGCAATTCCTTCTCCTTGATTGCAAGGGGAGAAAGGCCATTGTTGTTGGCCTGTTCGCTTCATCACGTCAAAACCCTCTGGATGAGGCTGACAGTAACGGCTTGCTAATTAGACAAGGTTTTGTTGTGTCATTGGTTTCCTTGAAACAATTTGGTGATTGTTTTATGAGAATATTGGGCAGTCCAGATTCTGCACTTTCACTCCAATTAACCTTCTTTGGCTGTCAAGGTCTGGAGTTGCTCTAGTGGAATGAAGAGAACATAATAATCAGCTCAACAGCCTCTCCCTGAGAACCACCATTACTATGCCTGGAGAGCAAGGCTGCCTGGCCTTTGGCATTATTTTCAAGGCACTCAAGAGCTCCATTCTCAAGATTAGGGGAGTCTAATCTTGGTAACTTAGGTCTTGTGGATTTCCACAAACAGAATTTCCCGGCCAAGGAATTCTGGGAGTTGTAGCCCACAAGTCTTAAAGCACTTGGGCTTCACAACTGCTTGTGATTAAGGGGTCTGCTCACACTTCCCTCTTGCTTTCTGTGATTTATAGCCATGACTTTTATTTATGAAGAAATTACATGGAAGCTAGCTTTTTTGACTTCGAGGACTACTGTGTATGTATGTACACACACATACACATATATATCAGAATAGAGAGAGAGAGAGAGAGAGTGAGAGAGAGAGAGAGAGAGAAAGAGATAGCTTTATACACACTTATACACACACACACACACACACACACACACACACACAAATATATACACACATATATACACTAGTCCTCAAATTACAACCATTCATTTAATGACCCTTCAGAGTACTAAGGAACTTTGCAACAAGTATATATTATCACAGTTGTAGCAACCTGGAGTGATTGCCATTTGAAACTTTCCTAGAGAGCTTCTGACAAGCAAGTCAATGGAGGAACCTGGATTCATTTAATAACAGTGTGATTTACTTAACAATTGCAATAATTCACTTAACAACCATGGCCAAAACAGGTCATAAAATCAGGCATGACTTAACAACCATTTTGCTTAACAATGGAATTCTGATCTCATATGTTGAAAATCAAAAACTACCAATATCTTAATCCATGTATGGCTATTTCAGATGCTGGGTTAGCCAAAGGTCTCAGCATTTTTCCCCCCAGATTTTTTTTACAAATTGCAATGAAATAATTTCTCATTCTTTTTCAAGGGAACCAACATTAAGCAGACACAGTCACACATATAGTCCAGATACTAAGTCTACATTTACGCATCCAAATTCCTAGTTCCTTTTTAAAAAAATATTCCTTTTTAAAAAAAAAAAATTCTGGGAAACCTTTCTACACCCATGACTTTGTAAAGTAGAATAAATGTAGTTGGACTGTCCTATCAATAGTTGTTGAATGTATAATAGTTGGTTTGTAGCTCTTTGACCATTGCCTGGATATCTTCTCCTGTGAAATATTATCAGGAGCTGTCTGATGAATATAGTCTGTCTGTCTGATTAATATAGGTTAGAAAAATGATGACCATATTGATTTGACAATCAAGTAAAAAAATATGAGTGCTTTTTTCACAGACCACTAATTTCTGATTCAGTAAAGACGTAATCATGGTCACTAACTTCAGACTTTAATACACTTTTGAAAAATATGTTAAGGTAATGTATGCCATGGAATGAGTTCTATACCCAACTATTCCTAACTCAGACTTCCACAAATTTATCTGCTTTAAGTGATGGTCCAAGACAGATTGATCCATGAAGTGAAGGGCAAGTAGCACCTTCTCTTTAAAATTATCAAATAGACAAGTAACTCTCTATAGATGGAGAACAATGAAGGGTTTATTTTAATTTTTTTTTTGCAGATCAGCAAGCTTTTGATAACCGGGACATCTTAGATAATACTTAGAAAGTATTATTTGCACAAAGAGTAGTGGAAGCTTGGAACCAAGTAGAAATAATCAGTCAAATATCAGTAAATGAGTTTAAACAGGCTTGGAATAAACACATATCCATCATCCAACAAAAATAATAAAATATAAAAGCAATCACTAGACAATAATAAACACCGGTAAATAAAAAGAAAAAAACAAATCAACTCAAAGGATTTCTGACTTCATCCCTTCAATAGAAAATCCAAACCATTTTAAGAGGGAACAGTACAACTGTCACTGATACCATTTTGTGAAGTTCAGCTTATAAATTCAAGAGCTACCAGCTCAAATGCACTGTGTGTGTTTTTTTCCCTTCTCTAGAGTGGAATAACTGCGGGCCACTAAACAACTTTAGTTATGGCACAATATCCTCTCTGTTGTATTCTAGTAATGTCTTTGTAGGCATTCTGAAGAAAAACAGACATTTTGCTTAAGCAACAAGAAGTCCTTAAATAAATACATTATCCTGGAGTGGTCAGAAAAATCTCTGGGGAATCCCACAACCTGCCTATTATTTCCTCCCACATGGTTAAGAGGTTTAGTGGGCTAACTCAGACCATTTTCTCACTAAGAACTTTAGCTCTTATAGTGTCATTCAACCATGCTGGTCCACTATATTGGTAATGAAGACAGGATTTATAGTGACTCAACAGTGGTTAGGTGATGCTAAAAATTGCTAGTGAGAAATAACTACTGTATTTATGTCCAATTGACTGATTTGAGTTCAAGATTTCTATACAGTCTAGTCCAGGGGTGGGCAAACTTGACAGTTTTAAGACTTGTGGACTTCAACTCCCAGAGTTCCCCAGCCAGACTCTAGTCTATCCACCTAGCCAGAGGAGCGTAGATTCAAATACTGGGACATCAAAGGTGTCAGTTCTGTGGCTTCTAAAGGCAGAGACAAAACTTCAGGGAAGTTTTCCTAAGGCATTAGTAAGTTGTAATTGCTAATGACACAAATGAGTAATTAATAAACTGATAGCTGCAAAGTAAGCAGATTCACAACCTTTAATTTTCATCAAATGCAAAGCAAATGAAATTAAATCCAATTTCACTTTCATCCTGGCACTACCCTGCTTTTAAAGTATTGTCCTGAGCCCTGGCATATCCTTCAACCCTCCAAAACTGACACCTTTGATGTCCCAGTATTTGAATTTGTAATGCATAAGGACCTATTGAGATTAAATTATCCAATTGCAGAAGATGTCACAAGCTGCCGTGTCTAGGGGATGGGCTAAAAAACCCTCAAGATGACCAAGTGATCAAAGCCCTGCCTCCTTTTTATTCGTCCACTCGCCTGTACACATGCAAGTTGTTGATATGTATGTAGCCTGTTTGAGTAAACCAATGTTTTTCAATCTCAGCAACTTTAAGATGTCTGGACTTCAACTTCATCTTAAAGCTGCTGGCTGGGTATTCTGGAAGTTGAAGGCCACACATCTTAAAAGTTCTTTCTTTTTGTAATATTTTTTTTATTTTTCAGTTAAAATACAAACAATTCATCTTTTCTCAAGCAGTGTGTCATCTGGGCACAAACACCTGTGTTCCACATTCTTCACCATATACAATATCATTAACCTTCAGGTTCACATTCATATTATTTCTCTAAACTTAGTAAATAAAATATATTAAACAGCTAAACATTATATGATTCTTCCTTTTCTTAATACCTTAATAACCTTACATTCATTATTACATCTTAAAGTTCTTGAAGTTGACAAAGACTGGAACAAACCGTTTACCCCTCTCCTTACTCATCTTTCGCTATTGCAATAAATACTAGCTGTTCTTTCCAAAAAAACAAACTCTCTACTTCCATATGAATTTTGATTCAGTTGTTTAGACTCTTCCCTCTTCTTTTGGTATCCAGTCCCTCTTTTGTTCTTGCATTCTCCACCTCCTGGTTTCCATTTCCCAATCTGTAGGACACAGTGCCTATCAACCCTTTCTATGACTGAACAGTGAAAGCTCCTTATTGATCTCAGCCCAGTCATTCCTTCTGATAGCTGTCATTTAATTCACAGTTGGGTCATGCTAAGCTAAAAAAATCTGGACAGGAACCTAGTATTGTCATTTAATGAGTTCTCTGATTTTTTTTTTACAGGTCAGATGTGGTAGCAGTTACTTTCTCCAAGTTGCCATTCTCTCTAATCAGAAGCTTCCTTTAATGCCCAGCAGGATCCCTGCCTCTCCTGACTTTGTCAAACGATCCTCTTCTTTAAAACAAATGAAATAAGAATGTACAGGCTGCAAAATTCTTCTTAAAAATGAGCCTCCCATGGCTAGTCCTGCCCATTATGACAGCCATTCTTCCATTGCAACTGATTTTTAGAAAGAATCCACTAGATGCTCTCAAAATTCCCACTGTGCCCCCATAGGGCACCAAGGCATTATGGGAAATAGAAATATTACCAGTAGTTACATCCCTCGTGTTGATCGCAATGCTGCAAAGCAAAAACACAAAGGAGGCAGATACGTTTTGGGAGTCAAAACAGGCAAGATGGCAGTTACAATCGGGGACCGAAGCCCTGCTGACTTTATGTGCTTTACGTGTATAATGCATGAAAGAGCAGATGGGGTTTCTCTTGTTTAGTCATGGCTGTCATCCTTACTTTGTTGAAGCCCCCACAGAGGAGAGGAAATTGTTGAGGGCCCCTTCAAATTTGGCACTCATTAATTTTAGCCTTTGAACCATAAGGGAGTTCATTTAAGATTCAACGGTTCCCTAGAAAATTCATGTGTTCCATCCATTCATGTGAATTCAATGTGAACAAAACGTACAAATGTTTTTTAATACCATGATCAGCCCATAATTACTAATGCTTCACAAAGTATCAGTTAGTAACATGGTACATTTTCTTCTTTGTATAAAGCCATCCATAGACTTTAAGAAGTCTGGCAAAGTTGGCATCTGGAGGCAATTCAGGTATCTTGGACTACAATTCCCATAATTCTCTTGCCACTGGTGATGTGTGCTGCAACTGATGGAAATTGTAATACAAGTAGTCCTTGACTTTCAACCATTTGTTTAGTGACCATTCAAAGTTACAATGGCATTGAAAAATGTGATTTATAACCACTGCTCTTACAACTGGAGCAGTGTTCCCACGATAACATGATCAAAATTCAGGGCTTGGCAACTAGCATGTATTTTTCACAGTTGCAACATCCCAGGGTCATGTGATCAGCCTTTGTAACCTTTCCAGCTGCCTTCCAACAAGTGAAGACAATGGGGGCAGCCGGTTTCACTTAACAGTTGCTTGATTCACGTAATAGCTACAGTGATTCACCAAACTACTCTGATAAGAAAAGATAATAAAAATAAAGCATGACCCACTTAGCAATCACTTTCTCAATTGTGACATGATTATAAATTGAGAACTACCTATGCTAGTTTATCTAAAATCCCTGGAGACTCAGTTCCTTTCTATAGTATCCATCTTTTTCAACAGTAAATATTAAGAGGCCCATTACAGCTCAATTGTCACTATTACCAATAAGATTTGCCTCAAAACCAATAGTTGCAATAATGGAATTATGAAATCTCTGTTAAGAATTGCATTTTCTGCTCAAATAGATGGGATTATCCTCCTCTTGCTACCTGTGGGCAGTAGAAAAATACCACCACCCCAATAATTACTCAAAATGCTAGGTAGACAAAACTTGAGTTAAATATTTGCAGAAGGCAGACAGAAAGGTGCCTTTGGTACATTCGCAATTGCTTTTATTTCTGGCACTCTCAGGATGTAGCTATAATAATAACCCTGGGACAGCATAATTCTCAGGACAGAAAAAGAGATGCTTATTTCTGGTCATGGCTGAGACTAAATCTCAGACAGGAGATATTTAAAAGAGACAAAATGCAGCTAGATGCAATCAATAGAGTGGCACAAGGACATTTTCCCAAGGCAGTCTTCTAATGGAAGTAACTGATGGGGACAGCTTCACTGAAGACCACAGGTGGCAAAGGGATCAGACAGTGCAGTGGCTAGACTCAGTGGAAGAGGGACCCCATCCCCCTCTAACAGTTCTTCCTGAGACCCAACCCAAAGTGCCAGTTTCTCCAAGTACTTCCATTTCCTTCTGCGCAGCCCCCAAGAAAGGAGCATACGTGCGTTTCCCAACAAGGACTATCTGTTATGGTCAGGAGATCTAGTCACCATATTCCCATGTTTGACTAAGATCATTAGGAAAAGTCCTTAACTGGAAAAAGAGGTTGAAATTTACACTATGTTAAAATCTTAGCAATAATTTTTATTAAATGCCATGTAGATGGTATTTATCACCAGAAAGACTGTAAAAATGTATAAAGGGATTTGGAAATGTAAACATCAAGAAAGGAGTTTCTACCATTTTTGGTGCACTTGTAAAAAAATCGTTAAAATTCTGGGCTCACATACATGTAATGGTGAATATCTATAGCTCAGGTGTGTGATGAGGGTGAAGGTTCATTCTCTAATCTTGTGGGTTGGTTTCCGAATGTTTTTTTTACCAGGCTAGGTAGCATCTTCAGCTTCATCTCTGCTGAAGATGTTACCTAGCTTGGTAAAAAAACATTTGGAAACCAACCCACAAGCTCAGAGACAGAACCTTCACCCTCATCACACACACACACACACACACACACACACACACACACACACACACACATTACTTCAGAAAATTTTGAAGATCAACATGCAGTCGAGATCAGAGACTTTTCCTGCTAGAGATGATGGATAAATTTAGAAAAATAGCATGGTATTCTGTTCCTCTATATAAGAGCAATAGCACTTAGACTTATATACCACTTCATGGTGCCCTCTCTAAGCGGTTTACAGAGTCAGCCTATTGCACCAACAATCTGGGCCTTCGTTTTACTCACCTCAGAAGGGTGGAAAGCTGAGTCAAACCTTGAGCCTGATGATAATGCAATAAGAATTTTACATGTCTGATGTGGAAAAATTGGTCAACACCTACAATGGAAGAACAGACAATAATGCTGATGGATACTGACTTACATTGCAAAACTGATGGCTCTGATTAAGAAAAAACATTGACTAATGCTGAATGGAAGCCCCTTTGGGTTTTTTTGCACAAAACATTTTTTTTTGTGCAAAAAAATGAAGTTATGATATATGGGTTTGGGGCCTACTAATATTCACAGATTATTCTTTTTAAAATGATGCTGTATTGTAACAGTGGATCAAAGGTTGAATGTAAGTTTTATTTATATCTCCTGTAAAGGAAGTTGGAAGTCATTCTTCTCTTATTTGTATTTCTGTTTTTTCTTTATTTGTTTTATTTTGCTGCACTACTATCTACTATTTCTCTATTTACTCTTTCTTCATTTCTATTCTCTTTCTTGATTATTAATTCTTGTTAATTTATCTTCCTACAGGTAATCCTCCCTTAATGACAGGTTGTTTTAGGACAGACTTCCCTAGAGCTAATTAGTGATTCATTTTCAAAGTTCCGATGGCCACCCCCACATGATCCCACGATCATATTTTGGGTACTTGGCAATCAACTCTCATTTATGGATGTTTGTAATGGTCACATGACCATGATTTTCAGTATTTTTTGCCAGTTTCCAGTATTTACTTCCAGTTTCTGACCCCCCCAAAAAAAGCCATTAGTGAAAATGGATTTGCTTAATAATTATGGCATTGGCTTAATGACCACAGAATTTACCTAATGGCCACCACAAAAAATTGGTAAAATTGGGCACATGGTGAATCACTGAATGAGTGTCACAAGATATGGCTGTAATTCCAGGCTCAGTAATGATCCTAAGTCAGGGATTAACTGTTCATTAAAATTTAATACAATTCTTAAAAAAGGAAAAGTCCTTAAATGAACATTATAGCTGAGGTCAAGATATTTGACCATGGATGCCACACTATGGATGGGTTAATTTATTCTCTCTTTGGTGGACCGCTAGAAATATTTTGCTGATTAGTCTTACCTGAATTAGGTGATCCTTTCTATCTCAGTCACATTATTGGCAGAAATCCAGCAATCAGAAATATCCACAAGTCAGTGGTGGGATTCAAAAGTTTTACTACCGGTTCTGTGGGCGCGGCTTGGTGGGTATGGTATGGCAGGGGAAAGATACTGTAAAATCTCCATTCCCACCCCACTTCTGGGGGAAGGTTACTGCCAGTTCTCCAAACTACTCAAACTTTCTGCTACCAGTTCTCCAGAACTGATCAGAACCTGCCACAAGATATGGTCAACCAAGTCAAGGTGGGAGCAACAACAGCGAAATCAAAATTGTACCTAATTTTTGTGTACATCACACATGCAATGCATTTAGGAACCAGACAAAGTTTTGATTGTATCTTTTGGGTTCATTTTTTTTTCACAGGGTCACCATTTTTGACCCTACTCTGCAGATACTTCTATCAATGATGGACAATCTTTTTCTAAAGTTGATGGTTTCTACGTCTCTGAAAAGAGCTTAGCATTTTGAACCAATCTTTTTCTTCTTCCTAGTGTATTCCTGCAGGTGCAGGGTCTGCTTTTTGAATCATTGAAGGCCACTTTGCATGGTCAGCTGAGTCTCCAGGGTGCAGGCCCACGGCTTGCATATCTTTATTGATGGTGTCTTGCCATCTCTGTTTTGGGCGCCCATGAGATCACCAGCCATTGACTTCTAGTTGGTAGGAAGTCTTGGCAACAGTGGAAGGTGCTGCTCTCAGGACATGTCCATACCAGTGGAGCTGGCCTCCTCTCATCTTCTCTATAATTGGTGCCATACCAAAATGTTGTCGAATGGTACCATTTGTGATGTAGTCAAAAAGGGAGCGTCCCGATATCCAGTGGAACATTTACATTTCCATGGAATGGAGATAGCTTTCAGTCCCTGTTGTTGCTGCCCAGCATTCAGTGCCATACAGTGCAACAGGGCAGGTGGTTGTCTTGTAAACCTTAAATCTTAAACCTTAAGACTGGTTGGCATTCGTCTGTCACATAACATACATTTTGAACCAATATTTGGGCTAATATAAAAAGTAATTTATAAAACAGCCGACCAACTATACAAGTTTCTATGAATGCATGTTGAGCAATTTAAATACTTTGTGGCTTCCAGCTCTCAAATCCAATTTCAGCTAGCTGCCCAAATCAAATTGTTTAATAAACCTGTTTGATTGTAACCAGGCTAACAGAGGCATAAACTGCTTTAAATGCCATTTCATTCCATTGGGGCCCTTTGGTTAGTTTGATTTGTTTCCTTTTATCTTCACTCAAAATGATCCCTTGGCATCAAACAGAATTAATTCCGCTCTCTTATCAGCCTGCGTTGGAGTGGGTTTCTGGTGAGTTTTTCCCCCTTTCCTAGCTTATATATCTGCGTTTGAAAATGAAACAATCTGCCTCTTCTCAAAAAAGATAAAAGTATTCTGAGCTAGAAAATAAATGCCAACACATCTTTTTTTCAGCACATGGATGACATGTTTGCAATGGCTGACCTTGGCCTCCCCAGACTTTGGATGCACCACTTATTCTTTATTTAGCTGACTCCTTTTTTCAGCACATAAATGAAAACTACTTAAGACTTAAGGCAGTGGGATAGGGTTGGGAGGGAAATTGAAATTATGTGAAAAAGTCATTGGCATTTAGCCAAAAATATCATGCACCCTCACCCTTGTTCTACCTAAGGACTCCTTCAATATACAATCAGATGCAATTTTGCATCAGAAAACACATTAAGTTGCATATAAGTGTACTAACAGTTCACCATTCTTCATGAATTTAGGTAGTAAGCAAAAAGATAATAATAAAAAATAACACTTGGGTGTGATAATGTTGCTTTGGTCACCAAAAACAGACAAGATATAGTCTTTCAAAAAGAAAAAAGAGGTGCTTTTTTCAAGAGGCAGCTGGACTTCAGTTTTTCTCTGAAGACATTTCACTTCTCATTCAAGAAGCTTCTTCAACTCTGACTGGATGGTGGGGAATGGAAGGATACATTGGGGAAACGAAACAACCACTTCATAAACGCATGGCATAACATAGGAGAACAAACACATCAGGACTAGACTCATCAGTCCGTCTGCATTTAAAAGACACAGGGCACTCTTTTGAAGACAACAAAGTCCATATTTTGGACAGAGAGGATCGCTAGTTTGAAAGGGGCGAAAGATACCATCTATGTCAAAACACCCCCACTATCCAGAGCTGAAGAAGCTTCTTGGATGAGAAGCAAAATGTCTTCAAAGAAAAAACAGAAAGTCCAGTTGAAAAAAGCATCTTTGGAACCACTATAACCTGGATACCTGAGAATCTCCATAGACATCTTTCACTGGTTTTCAGAAATGTATGCAGATACACTTTGGAAAAAAAAGTCTCTGTGACAGTGCAGAAATAGCTCTTCTTGTTTTTTAGCAGAATTTTGTTTATAATATCATGGCCATTCTCCTCATTTTTTAAATCATACCTGGAAATTCTAACCTTTAAACACATCAATTACTGTAATGGTTACACATAGTCCTCAATTCAGAACAAGTTACTATAGCACTGAAAAAATGATTTATGACTGATCTTTGCATTTATGACTGTTGTAGCATCTCCAAGGTTGCGTGATCGAAATTCAGACACTTGGCAACAGGTATGTATTTACAATGGTTGCAGTTCACTGAGATCTCTTGACCGCCATTTGAGACTTTCCCAGCCAGCTTTCAACAAGCAAAGTCAATCAGGGAAGCTGGATTTGCTTAACAACTAGTTAGTTAGTTCACTTTATTGTCATTGTATCTTGTACAATGAAATTAAATACCTTCTTCAGTGTATGTATGATTATAAAATAAAATACAAATACAAACACAAACACACATCTTTCACATTCTATATGTTGAATTGAAAACCCCTGATACTGCATTAATATTGCATTATACAGTAGAATTCAATAAAGTTACTGCCCTGGGATAG
>JAOYMU010000077.1:16429433-16441002 GCA_025802295.1 Psammodynastes pulverulentus
CGTTCTGAGTTCTACTGAATAAACCTGTTGTGTTACTAACTCTGGCTCGTCTTTCTTCAACGACTCACTATTCAACAGCTTTCAGTTAGGACAGGTAGAGGAAAAAGGAGGAGAGGCTATGGTGGGGAAACTGGACTTTCGGTCGGCTCCAGAGTTGAACGGAGGTTCTTTGAGTGTTTAAGTTGCTGACCCCTGCATTAGGAGAAACTCAAAAGTCCTTTTCAAGCACGCTGAGTAAAGTAGAACATCAGAGGCGTCTTTTGCAGGGAAGCAAAATGTTGAGAAGTTGCTTAGCTTGAATATGTGGCTGCCAAGCCTGTTCGAAAACTTTAAAAAAAATCTCTTCTCATTACACGCAACCAATGAATCTGTCTTTCCAAAGGCTTGGGATATTTATCTGAGATAGTGAGCGTCCAGCAAAACTGAACCTTAAGCTAAGATAAGCATTTTCTTTTATACATGGGTCTGATACGTGGATACGTGATTTTATTAGACTGGGAAACATTACCTGCATCATCTTTCCAAGGCATCTAAATTTGGTCTCTTTAAGTAGAATGCACTGCACTTTTATAGATTACATATGTATTCCTAGCTGCTTACTGGCAGTTCAGCCAAGCTGGGGGCAAAGATACCAACTGCCCTGCAGACTCAGTAGCAGGTTAGCCTTTGAAGCTTTTGTTTGGCAGGGATGCAGTTATCACTGACCTTGACAGAAAACATTTCAGAGTACACACAGAGAGAGGGTCTGTGCACACAAGCTTGCCTTCTGTAACCTCAGAAACACAAGCAGAGCAGAATTATGGTAAGTGTATAAACAAGGAGGTCACAAGGTTAATGTCTACTTAAGCCATTCCTGAAAATACCCATCAAACAGGAAAACTGGCAGATTGCATGGAGGTCCCCTAAGAGCAAAATCAAGACAAACAAACCAAACAAAAGTTTGATACCCCTTCTTTGGAGAACTGATCAAAAATATATACCTATTTTTTATTTTAAATTGTTAAAGATTAATGTAACAGCCCAAGAATATTTGATCTAGTTTTCTTTACTTCTAAATTGCTTAGAATCAATAGAAAAGGAAGGGCTGTTCAGATGTTGTAATGTATTTGAATAAAACAGATTTTGCTGAGGTGTCAACAGCTAGAGGGTATATGAAATTAGCATTGGGCTAATGTCTGTAACTTGATCTGGAATTGGCATAATTGCTGGCTTTCCCAAAAACTCTTAATAACATTGGAGAAGAAACTTGCCTAGTTCATATTTAAATGCAAACTAACTGTGCATTTTTCAACCAACACAGGAATCAAAGAATAAATTACCTTTGATATTCCCTCTTCAATTTTGTAATGCAATTTACTTGTCCAAGGAGGAAGCCTGCAGAAACATGCATAATGTCCTGAAAATAATGTGCAAAACCACATTAGACTGGGAAGTATTTGCAAAAAAAAAAAAAAAAAGGACACTAGACAAAATTGCAAACAAAAATATGTCTGGCAGAAAATGATTCCAAATACTATTTATTTATTTATTTATTTTTGAATGCTTTTAAGCCACTTCAGTCATTCAATGCCCAGTGTGTGTTTTAATGAGAGCGAAACAAACCAAATTGAGAATCCAAATGGACAGATTGGATTATCTCTAGACATAGTCTCAGCTTCCCAATGCTGCTCCCTCCCAAGCAGGTAATTTTGGTGCCTTGAAAGGTTACCTCAACAAAGATATGTGTCATTCTCTTCAAGCCTTATTGATGAGAGAAACCAAAAATCCAAAAATTCCTGACTGGAAGGTTCTAGTTGAAAAAAAAAAAGAAACAAATATGGCTTATCGGCTAGTAGAAGTAAAAACGCATCTTATTTAAATGTTTGCGGGATGGAAATAGCTATCACTGCTTTCATCATCTGGATTTGTTTGTCTATGTGATTTGTCATGGCCCTCACAATCAGTGTGGATCAACCCTGAGTTGACTAAAGTACATGTTGCAACGGTAGCTAGAGCTGTATTTCCAAGCTTGGTACCAGGACAGTGAAGTAACATTCTCCAACAGGGTTTCAAAATGTGTGCAACAAAGAGCTTTAAATAATTAAAGACTTCAGGGAAGTTTGGAGTCAGAACCATGAAGCGTGTCCCCAACACACACACACACACACACACACACACACACACACACACACACAAAAACATGGTATTCACTGGTCCAACAAATCTAAAAAAGCAAACTGTGTAGCAGTCTTTATCAAAATATGCAGCAGTTTAAAAGAGATAGCGTATGCTTTAAAAAAAAGGGGGGGGTTTCCAGTCGCTCTCCCCTCTGTCTCCTGCAAAAGGGATATAAATTCTTATCTAGAAGCTGCTCATGTCTAGCTGCCCAGTTTCCCCAGAACAGTTTACTTTGGCAGCTGCCTTGGCTTTGCCTCTCTAATTAAATGATGAGATCATAGGAAACGCCATCTTATCACTTTGCCTTCTATTTACATTTTCCCTAATGCTTCGGCCTTTTCCATCCAGTCTTCCCCCTCCTTCTCCTTCACTCCAAAAACAGGGGGAGTCACGTCAAACTCATCCATGGCCTTATGGATCACTTGGGAATCCCATCCTGTGCCTGGCATACTGATTCCCTGCCCTCTGCCAAGTTCAGAGCAAAGCAAATACTCACTCCTGTAGCTGGAACCAAAATGCAGAGTATTTGTTCCAGAGGTGGTATTCAGCAGGTTCTGACCAATTCTGGAGAACCACTAACAGAAATTTTGAGTAGTTCGGAGAAGTGACCAATACCACCTCTGACTGGCCCTGCCCCCATCTATTCTCTGCCTCCCGAGTCCCAGCTGATCGGCTGGGTCTTCTTTTGTTGCCCTGCACAGGAGAACGGAGCTGGAAAGCAGGTCAGTGGGGGTGGGGAGGGAATAGGGATTTTGCAGTATCCTTCCCCTGCCATGCCAACCAAGCCATGCCCAGAGAACTGGTAGCAAAAAAATTTTTGAATCCCACCACTGATTTGTTCCTCTAGTCCAGTTTTGCCAACTCTGATGGGCATGTTGGCAAGCAGAGTCTGCTATTTCCATGAAACTACTACCCAATCACAATTTCAACAGTGACATGCCTGAGGATGAAACTTCAAGTCAAAAGCTCTTAATTCTGAGCTAGAGGGTCTCCCCGTTTTCTCTCTTCTTCTAGGAGGAAGTTAATAAATTCCCGTCCATTATCAAAAGCAATGCGTTCAGGGGCCCAATATACACACTATGCAAACTGTGCTTCAGATTAGCAAGTTATACCATCCCAGCCACTCATACTTTGTTCTGCAAAATGAAGCATGATTTAGCATTTTGCAAGAATCAAGTGCATAAAACGCTAATATTTGTTAGCATTCCATGGACTTGATTCTTGCAAAATGCTAAATCATTGTTACAAATTTAGTCTGGACAACAAAGGTGCTGAATACACAAAGGCCTTTTCAGTTTTCACTACTGTGTCCCTGTAGTTACTATAGGTGGTCCTCAATTTATACTTGGTCTCTTAGAAACCATCTAAGTTATAACAGATCCCCCCAAAAGCTAATTACATCTTGATTTCAAAGTTACAACAGTTTTGCACACACACCCTCAGTAGTATGATTGCATTTGGGGCACTTGGCATCGTGTTCACTTTTATGGCTATTAGCAATGTCCTAGGGCCACATGGCTGCAATTTTGAATTTTGTTTTCTGGTTTCAACAATTATTTCTGGCAAAAAAATCATCCATTGAGAAAATGGATTTACTTAATAACTGCAGCACTCACATAACAACTGCCACAAAAAATGTTGTAAAATATGGGTCTGGTCACATGGTATGCACTTAACAACCAAAACATCTAATGACCATAATTCTGGATTCAATTACGATTGTAAGTCAAAGACTACCTGTACCAAAGGAAGGCAACCTGGTTGCTAGCAAATTCAAAGGACAGAATAGAATAGAATAGAAGTGGAGTGGAATAGAATAGAATAGAATAGAATAGAATAGAATAGAATAGAATAGAATAGAATAGAATAGAATAGAATAGAATAGAATAGCAGAGTTGGAAGGGACCTTGGAGGTCTTCTAGTCCAACCCCCTGCTTAGGCAGGAAACCTTACACTACTTCAGACAAATGGTTATCCAATCTCTTCTTTAAAACTTCCAGTGTTGGAGCATTCACAACTACTCCCAAAGTAGAGCTAAATCAGACTGATGTGGCAAATCAGTCTGTGGCAAATTCAGGTAAGATTCAGAACCCCTAACAGAAGTAGGATCCATGATAGATTTTTTAATCTAGCGATTCAGACTCACCTTTTGAAGAGGTCTGTAATAGAAGAGAGGTATCTCATGCTTTCTCTCCTCCTCTTCATTCTCTATTTACTTGCTCTGGCCAGAGGAGAGACAGAGTACAAATTATTGAGGAGGAATTAATGCTGATGTGCTTAGGTTTTGCTTAGATAATGGAATTCAGCAAAAACTGAGAGGCTACAAATGGCCCATCTCTGCTATAAGAAGATATCTGGACTAAATTATCACTTCTCAGAATATTCACCTGGTGGAATGGGAAAGGTCCCTAAGTTACTTCTCCTTAGCAGGCAGCGATTTGCATAGAGAATTAAATTACTCTGAATCAGACCAAGTTTGAGTTTTCTTTCCTGCTTCTGACTGCATGCAGTGTTTGTTTACAAGACGGCAGGCCTTTCAAGTATGTGTATCTTGGCCAAATTTGTATTTGCCACTATGGAACTAGTTCAGAGCTGCCCAGGTTGAACAGTTGCAACACGACCATGGAACATGGCTGGCCTGGGAATTTGGAGAGCCGAAGTCCATACAATTTAAAGTTGCTGAGATTGAAAAACATTGATGTAGACCCCAAAGTCTTCAATTCATTGAGCCCGTCAAATTTCAAATTGTTCCTATCCCCCAAATACTATATAAAAATAATTTAATAAATACTACTTGAACTAATTGTACTTCTAATAATAATAACAATGGATAGTCTCATCAACTTTTGGAGAGCTAATTTAAACCTAGCCCTATTGACACTCCAAAAGGAAATGAATATAGAACTGTAACTGTTTTAATTGTAAACTTGAGGGGGGGGTGTAATAGTGGTTTTGAACCATTTAATGAGGTTTGCCATTTGTGTATACTTCTCTCAAGACATTAAATCTGTTTATTGGACCATGGAGATTTCCAGCAAGAGAAAAAAATAATTATAATAAAGCACATTATATAAATCAAGAGATAATCCTGTAGTTATGGGGGGGGGGTGTTTCCAAACACAGACATTATGAACATAGTTGGACTTTTTTATTTCAAGCAAAAAAATGGTGTTGAGAGGATCTGCAAATAAGGCTTTATTGGCATTGCAGTAAAACATGGTACTTCAGATTAGCTTAGATCATACAGAGTAAATTAATTTTTACCAGAGGAGCCATGGAAGTCCAGCTCAGCCTATAAACCCTTAATCAGTTTGGGCTTTAAATACCTAAGCAAATACTTTTAGACTGTACAAATAAGTGTAAGAGCTTTTACAATCACAGTTGCCTATCTAGATGGTCTGACTGGCAGACTTACTGACGGAGAGAGACATTCCACAAGTCGTAGACTCTAGGGGGGGTATAAATGAAGACACCCCCCATCCCAAGCTTCTGCAGATTTGGATGAGCCCCAGAATCACATCAGGATTTGCCAGCAAATGACAATTCTTGGGTAGGGTTCACAGGTGCTGTTAAACGATCATGTTGTTTGTTTGATTATGGATCCATACAGGTAGTTATAGACTTCATTACTACTGAGCTTAGCAACTGTTCAAAGTATTTACCACTCAGGTTTGATGTTCTGGCAGTTCCCTCCTTTCTGGATCACATGACCACGCTTCAGACGCTTAGCAACTATGATGCATGTATAGCCATTTGTACTATTCCAGGATCACATAATCATATGATGGTTTTGCCAAAAGCTTGAAATTACTTCCGGTTTTCAGCAAAACTAGCCCTTTAGCAGACATTGGGTAGTGTAAGAGATGACTAGGCTGAAGGAAGGGGTCAACTGCAACATCATTTTGGAGTCCTTTCAAGCCACGAAATATCTACGGTAGGTCCATCCCTTCTTGAATTCCTCTTACCACCAATTTGTTTTGACTGTTAGTATTTGAGATTCTTGAGAGATAGCATAGAATAAACTTGCACTCATTTGAACAGCCCGGTTCCTGATTTCTTGCACCGGACCTTCATGACTACTATGGCAAAGATTGTAAGCTTGGGTTGGTCATGTTTTATAACCATCATGACTATGGCTATAAGGGGCAGGATCCATTGTGGTTGTAACTTGAGGATTTACATGTTCAGTATCTTCTGTGAACCCAGCCACCCTGGCTGTGAACCCAACCATGTTCTATGAACCCAGCCACCGTGATTTGCAAACCAGGATGAAAATTGAGCTATTCCAACTGGGTATTAGTTTGGGGAAACCCACATTAGGGATTTAATCTTGCTTTAGTCTTGGGTCTCTCAAAATTTGTAATTCAGAAACTGTGGAAGAGGACAATCTTTGACAGGATACACTACTTTCTAATAAAATTATAATTCCCATAGTTCCCCGTGAAACCTCTGGATACAAGGCTGCTTAATACTGAGGTGAAAACAGCACAGAAGTATTACTTTCATTAAATATCCCCCAGCAAATTTAAATAAAGGCAGCTCAGACTGTTCTTGATTATGCAAATTATCCCTATTTCCCTATGGAATTACCCCCTCCCGTTAAATGCCTTAGAGTTAAAATGCAATGTGGCTTTTTGTTATTGTTTTAAGGAATCGGTTTCTCTGTTTCAGAAACAGGCACAATTCTTTCTGAAGATGAGAGAAAAAGAATTAAGCTGCCTTTAAAGAAAAGAAAACAAAACAAAAAACCCACAATGAGCATCAGTTCCAGGCCCTGCTGATGGAAAACCCATAGGCAGTTTAGTCCAAGTTAATTGAGTAGCTCCTTCTTCTGTCGAGTGTATCCTGTATTCATACATCATTAATAGAGAATTTTCACTGGTCTGCTAGAGCAGGGTTCTCCAACCTTGGCAACTTGAAGTCGGCGGACTTCAACTCCCAGAATTCCCAGCCAGCAAAGCTTCTGTTTCTGGGAATTCTGGGAGTTGAAGGCTTCAAGTTGTCAAGGTTGGAGATCCCTGTGATAGGCATACCTGTTCCCTTCCATCTTCCCCCCTTCCCCTTCCCCTCATTATAGGGCTCATATGTAATAACTTTTAACATTTTACCCTATTTATATTGCTGCCTTTGCCAATTACAGGTTAGCTTTCTATTGTCTGACTCTACTGTTATCAGTTATTGTATTTGTTTACTTGCTTGTTTGTTTGTTTGTTTGCAAGGTATCCGTGCTTCGCTACGAAACTTAGTGATCGGACAAGTTTTTGGGAAGGGAAATAATGAAAAAAAATCTGCCTCTGCCTACCAACATCCATCAGTATTCATCTGGCTACCGTCCTGTGTGAGAGAGTTGAGGGCTGTTTGGAAAGTGAAATAGTATTTGCTGTTAGAGCAAGGAGACAACAAGGAACCTGGGTGTGGCTTAGCTCTGCAGTTGGAACATATTTATTTTCAGGTGGGGAGGGGGAGTAGAACTCCTTAGCTTCAGAGAAATAATATAGGAAATATAGGAAATACTAATGTTCTGATAGTCATTTCAAAAAATCCTTTCTTAGCGAGCACCTAAAAGCCAAGAGGAACCAAATGTCAAGTTTATAGACTTTACGGTTCTGGAGATTTTGTGATGATGCGTGAGAGGTATTTCACTTTTATATAGGTTGGTTGGTTGGTTCTGGTTGGTTGGTTGGTTGGGGGTTGGTTCATTCATTCATTCATTCATTCATTCATTCATTCATTCATTCATTTAGAGTCATGGCAGAACAGTGTTTAAAATACTGTACTTCTTGCTACTTCTGCTGACTGCCAGCTGCCAGAAGTTTGGCAGTTCGAATCTCACAGCTCAAGGTTGACTCAGCCTTCTATCCTTCCACGGTCAGTAAAATGAGGACCCAGATTGTTAGGAGAAATTTGTTGATTCTGTAAAGCTCTTAGAGAGGGCTGTAAAGTACTATGAAGTGATATATAAGTCTAAGTGCTACTGCTATTTATTCATTTATTATTTCCCACCTTTATTATTTTTATAAATAATTCCTAAGGCGGAACTAAAACTCCCTGTCTCCTGGCCATTGGCTCTCATATCTAAAGTAGGACTAAAACTCAACCCCCTGATTTCCAGTATGGTGTCTTCACCATAAGTGAAGGAGGCCCATGTAAATAGGCTTCATAAATTAATCAAACAAAAGCATAATTCTCTGGATGCACCTTTCAATGTATCTTTATAGCAATAGCAATAGAACTTAAACTTATATTCCTCCCCATAGTGCTTTTATAGCCCCCTCTAAGCAGTTTACAGCCTATTGCCCCCCAACAACCTGGATCCTCATTTTATTGACCTTGAAAGGATGGAAGGCTGAGTCAATCTTGAGCTAGTCAGGATCGAACTCCTGGCAGTGAGCTGAATTAGCCTGCAATACTGCATTCTAACCACTGCGCCACCACGACTCTAATTATACAATTACAGTTTCTTTGAAACAAATACATGACTAAAGAAAAATGAAACATCAGCAAACGTGCATTGGGTTTCCCTCGCCTATGCATAACAAGCCAGGAAGGCAGTAAAATAAAATAAAATGAATCCACCAGGCTTTATCATTCTACCTGCAGACATTCCGCCCCTGGACATAGGCCGCATCTCATTATAGCGCAGACTGGTTTTAAAAAAAAAGCCTCATGGTTTGAACCAGAGCCATTCCAGCAAACGACAGACGAGATTTCCTGACTCTTGGCAGTTGTACCTTAGAATTAGATGGCTATAAATATACGGAACCAGCCCCATGCTACATTTCAGCTTTGTTTCCTAAAATGCAATTTTGAAAAGCACAAGAGGATGGCAAGGTCTCCTTCCCTCTCCTACCCCTCCCATCTGTCCCTTTGGTAAGAGGAAGTTATTATCTGCGATAAAAGCCATTGTTGACATTAGAAATACAGATTCAAGGACCCAGACGGGAAATTTAATAAAAAGAAAACAAATGTCAGAGGGAAAGGAGAGGCTAACAGTATGCCAAAGCAAAGCCAGATGCAGTCGTAAAAATCTGGCCCCAGGCGAACTGGGGGCGCTGCCTTTTGGGCCTGGATTCATGGCTGGCTTATTCATTGCCTGGGACAGAGATGATGATGATCAGACAGAAATGGGGGGGGGAAGCATCAAAGCGCGGGTGGACTCATGCCCTTGGGCTGCAGAGAAACAAGGATCATTAGGTCTCTCAAGTTGATGTATGGTGTCACTCACAGGAGGGAAGATCAACCAAAGACACGTTTTTCACCTTGTGTGGTTTCACAAAGTCTTCCCGGATTCACTTTCCTTCTCGGTGCCCCTCCCTTCCCTAGCCCCCTCCCCTTAGCTATTCCTTTATTAAGAGCTTCTGTACCCAGAACTCTTAAAATCTTAAAGGCGGACTTTCCCTGAGGAAAGTACTAACAGCAGGAGGCTGATGGTTTCAAATATCTCCCAGTCTTTATTGCATTTATGTCTCTCGCATTCCTACCAGCAGATCAAGGCTGAGCGGAAGATTCCTGGGCCCCCATTTGCAGTTATGCATTTTATCCCCAGAACAATCCTGACAGGTAAATTAGAGGGGGGGGGAGAGAATAACTCTCTTCAGATCATCCTGGCTGTGCTGGGATTTGAAACCGGCTCTCTTTGTCATAAAGTAGGATGAGACTTTAATTTAACTTTTTTTTATGTTAAAGAAGACAGGCTGCCCTTCCAACAAAGAATTTCCTAGGGCAAACTACATCCCACTCATCCCCCCCCAAACAAATAATCAAAATAAAATTTAACATTCTTCAAACAACAACAAAAAAAAGGCATCTTAAAAGTACACAACATACACAAAGAACAGCAATGCCATTACTAACACAAAAATGCTTTCTTGGCAAAAGAAATCAAATGTTAATTATTAAAGGGTCTCATGGCAACATGAACAAGGCACTTATAACGAAAGGCCCGGGAAAATAAAAATGCCTTTGCTTAGTGTTGAAATATTAATAAAGGTGTATGGGGCTACCACTATAAGGGCCCTGCCAACAAGTCTGCAGATTGTATCTAAGAATAAGGAACTTTGACTTCAGATTCTAACATAAAAAAGAAGTGTTTTTCTGAAGGTTTCATGTTAAATTGCGTGAAGATACAGATTTTTACAGGTCGGTAAGCTTTGTGGAAACTGTACATATCAAGACAAGGTCACAAAAAAAGAGAACAAGGCCAGGAATTTAGGAATCTACTCCCACTGCCTCCGCTACAAATTCTGAAATAGAGGCTATTTTTTTGCCTGAGAGCTATGATTCTTTTGATTGATTGATTTTATTTATCGCATTTGTACAGCTGCTCATCTCACATAATAGCGATTTGTCTTCGTGTAACAGTGTACAGGTAGTCCTCGACTGATGACCACCATTGGGATCAGAATTCCCATTGCTCAGCAAAATGGTTTGCTAAGTGAGTTGAGGACGATTTTATGACCCTTTTGATATGGTTGTTAAGTGAATCACTGTGACTGTTAAGTGGATCACACAGTCATTAAGTGAATCTGGCTTTCCTCATTGACTTTGTTGGTTGGAAGCCAGCTGGGAAGGTCGCAAATGGCAGCCTGGGGTGCTGCAAATGTCACAAATATACACTGGTTGTGAATTTTGATCACTTGATTATGTAGGTGGTTCAACAATTGTAAGAGCTTGCACTGATTATAACCTCAAACATTGTAAGTTGTAAGTCGAGAACTACATGTAGATTTCTAAACTAATTTAATGCTTTATTATCGGGGTGGGGAACCTTCTTCACAGAAAAAACTACAAGTTTATATCCCAAAGGTGCTTTTTCAAGAGACAACTGATGCTTTTCTTCTCATCCAAGAAGCTCCTTCAGCTGAAGAACATTCTTGGATGAGAAGCAAAACATCTTCAAAGAAAACTCAGAAAGTCCAGTTGCCTCTTGAAAAAGCATCTTTGGAAACTAATTCTAGCTACCTCGTATAAAGAGAATATGTATAAAATGTTCTATAGGTAGTTTCCTCTCGGTGTTGCCACCGGTTCACTGATTGGGTGCATGTGCACGCGCATGCAAGCATGCATGCACGTCCCCCCTCTGTGCGTGCGTGCGTGCATTCCCACCCTTCTGCGCTTGCGCACACCTACCAGCACGTGCCTACGGTGCATGTGCGCACCAATCATCTGAGAGGACTCTTTGATCCTCTCAGCTGATCAGCACACTTTTTTAGCTACCAGTTCGTCGAAACAGCACTTTTTTAACTCAAAAAAGTGCCGGTAGCTAAAACACATGTGCAGATCATCTGAGAGGACTCCCTGACCCTCTCAGATGATCTGCACATGCTTTTAGTTACCAGTTTGACAGAACCGGCACTTTTTTGAGCTAAAAAAGTGCCGGTTTGGCCCAACCGGTAGCTAAAAAACATGTGCC
>JAOYMU010000077.1:16519273-16531170 GCA_025802295.1 Psammodynastes pulverulentus
ATATTTAAAAAAGCAAAAAAGAAATGATCACACAAATTCCAGCTTTCCATGCCCTCCATACATGCCCCAGTGGACTAGTGAAAGTATTCTGTCATTACTGAGGTCTGGCTGTCGCATTTTCTCACAGGTCATGCAACAGTTCTCAAGACCTGTGACAGGCACCATGCATTCCAAGTCTAGCTTGGCCATTTGTCCTTTTTTGGAATGATGTCCATGGAAGCTATAGTGCAACCGCGAGAGCATCTGTTGCCGCTGGTCTTGCAGTTGCTTATTTTCACTTCTGAGCATACGCAATGCGAGCATGATGAGAAGCACTAAGATCAGTCCACCTGCAATGGGGACAGCAATGACAGCAGCCCTGAACCACAATTCTTTTGAAGAGGTAAGTTCCTGAACTTTAGTGAGGAGGTTTCGGCTGTTGTCGTGTTGGTATTTGCTCCCTTGTCCTGCAAAGAAAGGGACGGGGGGGGGGGAGGGGGGGAGAAGGACAGGAGATTTAAAAACTAGTAAGCCTCATTGTTCAATAAATTATTACTCCCCATCATTTGAAATCACAGGTATTATAGGAGATCCTTGATTTTTGACAGCAACAGAGCCTACACACTACTAGCCACAAGTCGTAAAGCAAATCATTCCATTATAGGAATGATTGTTTTTTTGCAGCAGTTGTTAAATGAATCACAACACTAGGCAAATGTTGTGGTCATTAAGTGAATCTATTGTTCTCAAACCAAAAGTAAATTATAAAAGAAGAATCATAAACTGTGATTTGTTGTTACAGAAATAGCTAGTTTATATTATTATGAGCCATGGTGGTGCAGTGGTTAGAGTGCAGTACTGCAGACTATGTCTGCTGGTTGCCTGCAATTTGGCAGTTCAAATCTCACCAGCCTCAAGGTTGACTCAGCCTTCCATCCTTTTGTGATGGGTAAAATGAGGACCTAGATTATTGGGGCAATATGCTGATTCTGTAAAACCGCTTATAGAGAGGGCTGTAAAGCACTGTGAAGCTGTATATAAGTCTACGTGCTATTGCTATTAAGGAAAAGTAAAAAGTTGAAGTTTCAATGTTAATGCTTTACTTCTATTGCAACAGAGGGAGTCAGAAATCTATGTTTTTTTTCTTCCTCCCCTTCTTACTTTTCTTTCCCCTTTTCCTCCCCACAGTGTCCTATTTGCTTTTGTATTTTATTCTATAATCTAATAAAATGTTTAAAGATGAGGGGGGGATCATAAACTGCAGTCCCATGAGCAAATGTGGGCCAGGTGTTAAAATGTGGTCAAATGACCACAGGGACCTCATAACTTTGACTGGTCATAACTTAAGGACTACCTGTAAAGGTTTCCCTTTATAATTTGAGTACTTATTGTATGGCTCCAGAAACAATAGATAAGGATGCTGCATCCCAAGTTGTCCTATTTGAATAACAATGTGCCCCTGTAAGTAGAAGTATAGCAAATTGGAAGGAGAGGGGATTTCAGTTCCATCTTCTCGATAAATTACAGATACACCTTACTGAAATGCAAACCAATTATGTACCTAAAACAAATGTACACATTAGAGATGCAATAACTAGCTGAAGCAACTTGCTGTCTTTCTGTACAAGCAAGAAACCCAACATAGTTTAGTGAGTCTGCATAAGTCACTGTCTCAGCCTGATTTGATTAGAACGATAAATTAAATATATGAAATGATTTGCAAATTAAGAAAGCTTTAGATTGCATTTTAGAAGAATTCGAACATGACATCACAAAGCATTTTAGCAGTGATTCTTTAACTATAAATAATTACATACAGCATAAAAGCACAAAAGGAATTGTGTATTATTTGTTTGGAGCCTATAGTGAAGTGTTATAGTAGTATAACCCTATAGTAAAGCATTATTAAATTTTATTTTCTGTAAACCAGCAGATATGGAGATCTGTGTCTCTTCAAAATTAAAAGGTTCAGCACTGTCCTAATTAAATTAAGCTTTTGCTTTATCAGCCCAAAGACAACCAATTATGATTGTTAATATTTTTTTTTTTTAAAAAGGACAGTTTTTATACGGTTCGGGATTGAAATAAAATTAAAGTAGATCTAATGTCACAGAGAATATCTACAGCATGTGATTCCAACTTGATAACAAGATGGTTAAAATAATAAAAATATCTCATATTTTAGTTAACAAGAAACAAAGTTTCTAGATTTTGTTGAATTCAACAGCTTTTAACATAGCTGCAATGTTTAATTCAGCTATTTCTGTATTATTAAATTCCTTCAGTTATGTTTTCCTATCTGTTTCAGCAATGATTAGTACAAGGAACTGAGCTCTATCGTTATTAAATTTTTGGTTATTTCCTTTTTATTCACATTTAACACACTATAATTAATTTTAGTCTAATAGTTTATTTTATCCAGTCTAAAATGCACTACATTGTGATGAAAGCAAGCACTCCACCCAAGACATGGATACTCTGGCAACGTGCCAGGTGAGATACAAATAAAAAAGCAAGCTTTGTGTCTGATGTAAATGCACATGTAAAAGCTTTTTGGCAAAGGTTTTCCTGCCACATGCTTCCTTCTCCACTTTGCTTAAGCCTAAAATCATTAGTAGGCTAACAAGATCTTGTGTGCTGCCAATACAAAATAAGAATGTGACTTACCCAATGGGTCACCTCTGGAAGTAGACAGAACATCATAGAGGCCTCTGTAATTGCACATATCCTCATGACAACACTCCAATGTGGGTATGGCAATGCCAGAGTGGTTTTGGGCTATGTTAACTTGACAAATATCCAGGGTGCTTGCAAAGGAGTCCAAGCAGCCATGAGTCAGTGGAGAATGGCTGTTTTGTGGGTCAAGTAGTCTAGAGAAGCAAGCACTGAGCTCTGATTTGCACATATAGCCTGTTGCAACACAATGTGCAGCATCACAGTAGCATCTGATTTCACCTGTTACAAAATAAAAAGTGAAGCTCATTAGCCACCAGGTATCCAGAAGTACTTACTCAGTTTTTTTGCTAAGGACTGAGACATTTATTGCATTCAATAAAGAAATGTTAAGGAAAGTGTATGGGCAACAGAATAGCATAATTTGACTGATAGATTATTATGAGCCATCAATCCTAGAACCACATAGGTAATGACGGATCTATACCTAACCAATTGTTACAAATCTGCCAAGGTAAAAGTAGCATAACTATCTACTTTGAAACATTTCTGAGTCAATTTACACCAGCATGGTACTTTCACAATGCATTGACCTACAGTTCTGAGAATTCTTGCTCAACAAAATTAATAGTTCTGAGAGTTGTAATCCCAGAGCAACTTCAGGGGAAGACTTGACTTCATGTGGTATGAACAGGATGCTAGAACTTCAAGATACCATAATTGGAATGTCAGATTTCAGTAAAAAAAAAAAAAGCCATCTATTATTGGCACACAAGCATGGATTAATGAGGGCCAACAATTAGACTACCTGCTAACAGCTGCCAAGTATTTGAGGCATTCTTATGAGCTCCATGGAAAACAAACTGATACTAGTGTGAAGTAAGTATAATGTACAAATACTAGACAAAGTATGGAAAAGCTGATATATTGATAATATTTGCTATTTCCAAATCATAATGTCTGTGACATGAATATAGGACACCCAATCAAACAATGGGACAAAGAACTAGATATGAATAATGCCAGAATAATGAGGGGTTGTATGAAAAGAATTTAACAGTTTCTAATAGCACTAGAAACATCCACATATACTCCAGCTGTTGAACACCAGTAGCAGCTTAATTTGTCATTGCTGTTGCATACAAAGACCAAGTTACTTATAGTATGCCTTACAAAACAAGACTCTCCTGGTCAAAATCTGTTAAGCAGGCCACTTATTAACACTCAGGTATTTCTGTCTGAACATAAGATTGCATCCCCTGCCTACTTATTTATATCACTTTTCTAAAATGACAGTTGTAACATAAAATCCAGCATTAATTCTAAGATCCATTAGGTTAATTTCCAAGGTTGATAAAATACACACAGTACAGTATTTAAGTACTGAAGGCACCATAGTAGAAGACCGTACTCCCACCTTAAGCATGAAAGCCAGCTGGTGATTTTGGGTCAGTCACTTTTTCTTAACCCAACCCTCATCACAAGGTTGTTGTGGGGAAAACAGGAAAAGGAACAAAAAAATTAGGTATGTTCTATGAATTATTTATAAAAAATAACAAAGATGGGATAAAAAAATTATATACACACAATGGATATTGAATTGCTCACAACTATATATCAGTGTACAACAGATGAAAAATAATATAAAGCAGAGAGAAATCTACAATCATTCTGAGAACTTTGTCCTTAAAGAGATATTGAGAAATTCATCTATGAGACCAAAAGAGAAGCAGTTGAGGTTCAGCACAGAATCTTTTTTTCCAAAAGGAATTCTCGTGTAGAAGTGCTTTTTACTCCATTTTAAAACAGGAAATTTTGTTTACAGGTGTAGTTTCCACTTGCCAAAATCAACTTCTTTCGATGGAAGGAAGGATGCAATGGTAAAATTAAACTTTCCTCTACCACTACCAGCTTTTCATTCACTCAATCCATCATGTGGTCAAAAAAGGTAAACACTTAACCTGAAAACCCTCTGCTCTTGGACTAAAAGAAAAATGCACAGGAAACCACAAAGATTTATAAAGGAAGTTAAAAAAAAAAGTTCCCTTCATAAAAACATCTTTATTTCACAGTCTTCAAAAATGAGATTCATTTTATTACATACAGAAATATTACTCTCTTTTTAAAATATTTTAGTTTAAATCTGAAAAAAAGTATGAAAGGAAGTTAGAAGAAAAGTTGGGCTATACTCAACTTTCAGAAATTATCACCGTTGAAAGAACTATGTTTTTCTTAACCTTTTTAAAAATCAACCATGAAGACACCCAATACATTTAAAAAAAGGATTTAGAATTCTATTTCCCAAAGCAATTAAGAGATTACAATGCACACATCCATGTACATCTTACTAGGGAAAGAAAATACACCAGCAGACTTATTTTTTTAGGAGTAGATGTAATATCAAATCCACTGAGTTTTAAGCATTGTGTGTATCTTTGTGTATCATGCTCTGAGGTCTTCTTTGCCTGTTGAATTCATGAAGTTCAAAAACTTACAACTAGCATTTGGAGGGCTATTTTGACAGAAAACATTTCACTTCTCCTTTGCCTGGAAATTGGTAAATAAAACAAACATTAAGATTCTTCACCTAAATGGATAACTGTAATAGAAAAAATAGATAATAAAAATGGAAAGTTGTTATACTATGTGGGTGGTAGTTAAAATTTATCAGATCTTATTCCTGATGTCCTGATGCTAAAGTCCATTTTTCCTATAGTTATGAAGATTTCTCTCTTTCTCTCAAAGTTCTGTTTTCCCAGTTTTGCATTTCCCTTTTTTTTTAAAAGGTAATTGAAGCAATGTTGCCTAGGAAACAGGTTCAGACAACTGAACATCTTACACTGACAATCCATGGATAAATATAAGAACGTTTTAAGAGTGAAATTGCACAAATGTTCTCTCCCACAAGCTGTCTCAGGAAGTAAAGGAAACAAACCATAAGACCGTTTCTGTTTTAATAGCTTACATGACCCCGTTTGAAAACCTTATCTTTCTTCTGGACCAAAACTAGCTCATAAACCTACCGCCTCTGTCCTAATCTTTCTTTTATTCGTACTCACTTATACTTATATGTTTAAAATAAAATAAATAAAATAAACAAAACTTGATACAGCAGTCATCAAGTTATTACAGTTCCATTTTAATTTGACTTAAAAAAAAATATTTCCAATAGAAAAGAGTAGAGGTTTTGTAATATTGTATTGGGAGTGGGGAGGGGAGATAGTTATTTCTGTTAATTCATAAAGATTCTTTCTGAACTATGCAAAAGGCCAGGGAGGGTATTTGGTATTTTCAAACAGTGAACAATGCCCTTTCTGTTCACCTCTTCTTTCTTGTTACTGTATGTAGCTATTAAAGAAAAATGTCTGCTTTTAGTCAAGGTGGCTTCAGGAGAGACTGCAGGCTTCTCTTAAAGCGTTTGAAGTCGACAGCAGCCAGAAGTCTGTGATCCCCTAATTATATCATTATCAGGCACATAAGTTTCAGTATCTGCAACTGTACATTATTCCCAGTCACTCCCTTCTTAGTCCCTCTTTGATGGGGCCAGAAAACTTCCCTCCGCTGGCTTCAAGGGCTGTTATTTGGGGTTAATTACACCCTTCTTTCCAAAATAAATAAATACTATAGCACATCAACCCTGTGCTTGCTTATCCTTTAACCTCCTCTCCATGAAACATGGCAATTATGGGAAACGTCAACTTTCCCATTCTCTCCTCTTCCCTGCTTGAACAGTACCTTTTATTTCTAAAAAGGGAGGAGAGGGGAAAAAAAGTTTTGTGCTGACAGTTGTAGGAACACCCCAAAAGTTTGAACTTTTGCAATTGCCTGAGAAACAATTTACCCTTAAATACTACCAGCCTCACAAAATCGCTGAGTGGTGTGCAGTTAATTTATTCCAAGCTAAGCCTCTGGCTAGCCAACATCAAGGAAACTGGTAAGGGACGTCAGTCTGGAAAAGACTGGATCTGCACATTACACTGCTTCGTGGTTGTGCCATAAACAACCATTTATGGCATAAATCCTTGGCAGGCAGGTTTCCCCCTAAGCCAAAACAAAGCAAATTATGTTTGACTACAAACTTGAATCTAGATTATTTTTAAATGGACCTGCCCTTCACTCTCCCCCCGCCCCCCTCCAGGGAAGCCATGAAAGAGAAAAGGGTGCAGGATTCTACCTTCTGGCCAGTTCCTCCTCATGGACAGGAATCTCCTGCTCAGCTTGATTTGGGAGGTTGTAATGGGTGAGAAAGAGAAGGAGCCTCTCAGCTCCAAAGAAGTTCGAAACACACTAAAGATGGCCTAAGCAAAACATTTTGACAACCGCTTGCCCCGCGGGTTGCTTCGCATCAATGAAGCCGGGGGCTAGGAGGGAGGAAGCCACGCGGGAGGCAGAGAGGGAGCGCAGAAAATCCAAACCCCGCCACCACTTCCAAGAACAGGCGAGCTTGTTCTGGCCTGCGCGCCTCGGCCCGGGAAGAAACCCGACACCCTCACAAAGCCTTGGCAGCGCTCTTCAAAGGCCGCGCCGGGCCCAGCATATGCAGCTCGCCAGCCGGGGTGGGAGAGGCCGAACAAGAAAGGCCAGGCCGGCCAAGGGGAGGGGATCCACCCTGGGGCAGTGGCGAAGCTGGATGGCTGGCGGGATGCTACTGGACTTACCCTCTGCCGCCGCCACACTGGCAACCCTGCCTGGCCCGGCAGGAGCCATTGAAGGGCGACAACGCACAACGCAGACCCTTTCCTAAGACCCTTCTCCACAGCGACCTCTCGCTCCCAAAGTGTATGAGGGGAGAGGAGGGAGACCGGCCCCTTCGGACCTTCCCTTTCTCTGAGCTTCCTAAGTAGCCTTACTGCTCCGCCCGCCATTTAGCACGACTACTCGCCAGGAAGTCCGGCTGCGTTCGCCCGGGTCCCACTAGGCAGACGGTAGTTCTGCGGCCTTGGAGGATCCCGAACTATTGGTGGAGCTACAAGGTTGTGAGCTTTGTCTCATGCGTCCTGGAGAGCAAGTCCTGTTGCGCGCCCAGGACTGGCAGGTAGGGCCGCTGCCTTGGGAGCTCCTGGATGATATTAAGAGTCCCCCAAAGGTTGGACAGGTCTACACAGGAGGCAAGACTTTCCCGGACTTTAATCACAACCTAGAACCGGAGGTGCGGGTTGAGCCCGATTTCAGATCCCCGGGACTACTCTCCCTCTGCCCCCAAGGCGCCCTACATCTTAGCGTAGCTCGTTTGTCAGAGTCTTTGATCACGGGAAGAAGTTATTCCCGTACTCAAAACGCCCACCACCTGCCCAGTCAACTCCCCTGTGATCTTAACCAGCCGCTTTTCAGAGTTCTCCTGTGGAAGCAACACTCGGGTTTAGAGTTGCCCAGAGGCAATCTCATCCTAAGCCCTCGCTGTCCATTTCCTTTTCTCTCCCGGAGCGCCTTTTGCAGAATTACCGCTTTAGAGGAAGTACCTGTCATGTGGGCGCGCGGAGAAGGCTCAAAAATCCCCAATTTGGGGCAGGTTGGTTGCACGAAGGCACCGCCGCTGCTTTGGCACGCGGGACCGTGGTTACCTTCATTCTGCACAATTAATCCAATTCTCAGGCTTTGCACCGCGCACCAAAACTATATAAAAACCATACCGACTGCGTTCCAACCATGCGCTGAACTATGAAAAACTCTTTTAAGTTAAAAACAAGTTGGGCATGGTAGGGAATGCAGACTCTACCCTGGACCGATTCACCCGCTGGTCAGCGAGCAACGGATCGCCCCTAAAGAGGGAACAGTGCATCGGCCCTTAGCCACACACTCCTCTTGTCAGCACCCTCCCCCAAGCGCGTTTCTTTCCAGCTTTCCCCCAGTTCTTTACGCTCCAAGAACGGCCCCGTCACTGACCCTCCGCGCTCCGAATCTTGACCCAGACTAGGGGCTGGAGAGGCATCTCCAGCCCCGCGCGATCGGGGGAGCTTCCCTTGGATGCCTTGTCCTTCCGAAGCGCTCCCGCGCTAGAGCTCACCTTTGGTCAATACGATGGCCATGGCGCACAGCTCCAGTTGTAGCCAGATGAAGAAGAAACTGGAGTGACGCTCCATTGAAGACACCCCTGCTTGACTTTTTTTCCCGCCGGACGTCCCGAGATCGCTTTACCTTGCGACACCGCAAGGAAAGGCTCCGATAGGGCAAAGCATCGACCCTCCCGAAGAACGAACCGTCTTGTGCCCGCGTCGGCCGTTCTCCAGTCCCAGATCCCAGAAGGGCCACCTGGACCCTGGAAACGCCGAACTGGCGAGGAAGCCCCGTCAGCTGCAATCACATCGGGCGCGCGGAGAACCGATCCCACGGCCGCTGCAGTACTCTGCCCCGCGCAGCCCCTGTTCCTCGCCACTTTCTTAAAGCCAGTGCGCAGGGCAGACGGTGCAGTGTCCCCACTCCCCCTTACGCCCGAATCTTGCTCTGTAAATAATGCGGCCGCCCCGCTGCCTGACCCCACCTCGGTCCGCCCCTCGCCCCACCCACAGCCATTGTCGTAGGCGGGGCCGAAGTGGCGCTCAAACTAGCGAAGCTCAGCAATGGAAGGGTTGCAAAGCTGACCGTGGAGGAGGGTCCGTTCCCGCTCACTTTTTCCTGGGTTTTTAGAGTCGGAATTAAACGTGCACATGAGCAACGATGTTTAGCTTAACGAACGGCTGGGGTTGTGGGAAATACACGCTCTGTCCTTTTGTTTTTTGTTTGCATTGTCTTCCAGTGGTTAACTTTCGGGGCCGGGGTCAGAATCCCCCTAGCGCGCTAAGTTCTATGCCAGGAATGCCTGCTTACGATGAAATAAAGCAGGTTGCGCCTAAACTTTTATGGCCTAGAAATCCATAAAATGAAATGAGAGATCAGAAGGCAGGTGGGGCTGAAATGACCAAAAGAAGTAAAGGAAGGAGGTGGGGTGGAAGAGGGGTTTGGAGGGGGAGCGTGCCGCCACCTTAAGAAGCTCCACCAATTCCTTCCCTTCCCTGGAAAGGCGACAGGAGGCTCACTTTCCCTCCGTGCGTCCTTCTAAGATCGATAAAAACCTCGTCAGATGGACAATTTGACCAGCAGAAGCCTGACCATTCCCTTCGGATATAGCTGCACTGGGAGTAGCAGGCAGAAGACAGTTACTGAAAATTAGCAAATGCAAAAACAGCAGGCGCCAGCAGGGCGACGCAGACAGAGACTGACACTCAATTATGTCCCCAACAGTCCCAGCAAACACGCAGCCTGGGCCTGATCAATATCAGCCCCAAAGCGATCTTCTTACTGAATTGCTAATTCATTTATTAGAGAACTCTCTCATGAAACAGGCAGGCGGGACTTTCGTTCTTCCTTTGTGCAATTGTTTCACTAACAATTTTGCATTTACCGTTTTTTGCAGTGTCCGCTCCTAATTGTGTATACGCAAGCAAACGCAGGCAAGCACACATACTTCTGATTAAAAAAAGAAAGAAAATTCTATATCTCTTTGGCTAAGGTGACCTCTCACTTCATTCCGCTTGCCTTTTTTTATGTTTTATTGATTTAATTGGAATTTCTTTGATTATTGTGAACTGGGCAGAACCATTTGGGCAGCATATAAGTTTAAATGATTATTATTACTGCAATACATCTACCAGTATTGCATTTCTCAGATTTCCCTGCAGAAATGTGTTTAAGAAGCCTTGGGGATCTCATGGGGGAGGGAGAATACTGTATGGTGGTTATATTTTTATTTATTAAATTTATATGTTGCCTGTCTATAAAAGTAATGGTGGCTTACACTACAATACAAAAAAACAAAATAAAAATACAGAAACATTAAAAGCATCAAAATTAACAGAGATTGGTTAAACCTAGAAACTGATTCATGAGCAGTATGGAGATGGGATGTCCTTGTTTCATCAAAACAAGACTCTTCTTCTGTATTACAATTATGGAAGGATCTGTGATCCCATTAGTAGAGTGTGAGGCAGCTACGTATGTGTCTCCCAGTTGGTTTTTGACTCTTGGTGATTGCCTGGACTAGCCCCTGTAGTTTCCTTGGCAAGTGATTTGCATTGCCTCCTTCACTGGAATTGAGAGAGAGTGACTGGCCCACATTCATCCAGTTGTCTTCGTGTTCAGGAAGGACTAGAACTCAAGGCTCTTGGTTGTCCAATCTAGTGATTAACCCAAAGGTGCTTTTTCAGGAGGCAACTGGACTTTCTTCTTTTTTCTTTTGAAGATGTTTGGCTTCTCATCCAAGAAGCTTCTTCAGCTGGAAATTGGCCATGGGACTTCAATTTACTGAAATTTTGAGTCTACAATATTCTCTTGTATTAGAAACTCATACCAGCTTCAAAGGAAAAATGGGTAACTGTCTTTGAAAGAGGTAGAAGAGCCGTAGTGGCACAGTGGTTAGAATGCAGTACTGCAGGCTACTTCTGCTGACTGCCAGGCTGCCTGCAATTTGGCAGTTCGAATTTCATCAAGCTCAAAGTTGACTCAGCCTTCCACCCTTCCAAGTTGGGTAAAATGAGTACCCAGATTGTTAGAAGCAATTTGCTGATTCTATTAACCACTTAGAGAGGGCTGTGAAGCAGTATATAGGTCTAAATGCTATTGCTATTACATTCCTGTCAATGCCAATAGGTCCTTTCCTTTGTTTGAACCTCACTGTACCTTGTATTGCAACATCACACTCAAGATTATATCAACTATTGTATCTAGCTGATCAAATTAGATTGTGAAAACAATCACTCAACAAATAATATCCCTTCCACTCTCCATCCTGAAATTACATTTCTGGAGCTTATATATTACACTTAGCATAGATGAACAGTTGATACATAAGAAAAAGCATTTCCATACCATCCTTCCTAATCCTTGTTACCCAAACTAGTTAAAAACAAATGTCTCTTAGATTGTACCATCCTGAATGTTTTGACCACACTTTAATGATGTCTGTGCATATCTCGGAGAACTTCAAACACTACCTAAAGTTTATACTTTTTTCTCCTCTAGGGCAGACCAGGGGCCTTGCAAAGTGCCTTACAAGGAACCAGAATTGTATCTAGTGTGGAGTTTTCCGAAAAGTTTCTTTCACAAAAACTCTCATCTCTCTCTTTGTTTCAAGATTTTAAAAGATTTATTAGAAAGAATATGTGTCGGCTGTGCTCCTGCGCAATTCCATCTAATGCTTTCCCAGTCAGTCCTCCCCTATGACCCTGTTACTCCCACCCCTCTTGCATCAATTCTCCAATGATTTATTTTCA
>JAOYMU010000077.1:16543200-16553254 GCA_025802295.1 Psammodynastes pulverulentus
GGCGGCTGGATTCGGGCGCTGGGGGCAGGAGAAAGCCCCGCAGACGTCTGTTGCCGCTGGAAGCCGGAAGTCGAGTCTAGCCTTTAATATTTCATCCCATAACTGGGAGAAAATATTAGGAGCTTTTCAGCCTCCGGACAAAGGAGAATAAGCTTTCAGAAAACCATTTTAAGGGAGAGGGAAGATCTTATTCAACAGGTAAATAGGTAGATACCGTAAAACCTGTAAGTAATGTGATTTCTCTGTGGGGAATCTACCTCATACAGTAAAACAATGGCTTTGATTTATATCTTAACTTGAAGCAGCACTCTTTGTTACTTTCGGAACATCTTTCGGAAACTCCTGTAAAGGAAGAAACGAAAGAATAAATGTCTGTGAAGTCAACAAAGGAAAGCTTATGGTTCTCCAAGAAGAGAAATGGAAATATCTGGTGCATTACCGCCATCTAGTGGGTTCTGGAAAAAGAGGAACTATGATGGCAGTGAGACAACCACTTCTATAGTTTCTCATATCATCTTTTAAATACTAGCCCACTTTTCACACATTCCTAGAGTTTTATTTCTAACATGACAGACTTCTGCTACCTGGTTAGAGCCTTCAATGTATAGAAAGAGTAAGAAAATCTCAAGGACATTACTGATCACCACCGCCCACATTCTATAACACTGTTTGCATTCAGACCCATAAAAAAGCCAAAAGTTAATAGGCATGTTTAGGCCAAGGGTGTCAAACTCAATTTCATTGAGGGCCACATCAGAAGTACTTTGCAAGAAAACTCTTGGAGTCTTCTGTTCATAATGGAATACCTTATGCTACGAGGCTTGAAATTCTTGGTTTGGATAGTTTAGAACTATGTATGACATTTGCAGTCAAACTTAGGGATTGTGTACAAAATGGTACACAATTAATACCTTACCTGTAAATGACATTTTTTAGTTTTGTTATGTAACACATGCAAACCGCTTTAAACTTTGATTTTTGCAACAGAATTGTCAAAGTCTACCTGATTCAGTTGCATCAGTTATTCATTTTCAGATTTAATTCCAACTTAACTTCTGTGGATCTCACTCCATATTTAAGGGAGCATGTGTAAGTGTACTGGCATGTTATCATCCCTGTCACATTTTGATTTTATTTTGTTTGAGTTCATATTTGCTTGACAAATAAAATAGTCTGGTGATTTCTGGGATTGAGATTTGCAGATGGCATTAGCCTTCCTTTTGCTAGGTCACAACTCTCTACCTAGTATAGATATGCTAGGCAGGAATGAAATTCACGTTAGAAAGGCAGATCATGATTCCTCATGATTCCATTAGGCATTAATTTTAGTTACAATTAATATAATGGTATGTAGAAATGTCCTTGGGAGTCAGGAGGAAGCAGCTGTTAGATAAAGGGTAGCTGCTGAGCCTGCGGCACTCAGAAGATTCTCTCTCGTTTCTTGGGTTATAAAGAAGGGGAAAGAGAAGCACTTTCAGACTTTGAAGATTATGTTAATGTAATTTTACAATATAGAGCTAGTAGTTTTATATAGATTACCTTACAAAGCTGACATTAAAGTAAGAAAATGAAAACAAATGGAATGAAGCACTACATAATAATGGAAAAAAGGCTGCACCGAAACTGGTGCAGCTGGGAAGTTAATTTTAGCTTACAGAGCAGTTGGACGAAAATTCAATTCTACATTTTTAAAAGCTATCTGAAACTTGTCAATTCTTTTGTCTTCAGCACGCCAGCGCAGAGGGCTCAGAAAATTGAAACAGAATTTAATCTTGCCTCCAAAATCAATGCCTTCAGCATGTGACATTTTACTGCTTATAAACTGATCATGTGCTGTCAAGTTGTTGACTGTTAGCAACTACATAGATTTTCTCCATGACAATCTGTCCCTAGCCTGGTTTTTCAGGTCTTCCAATGGTGCATCCATCGACACTGTAACTGAGTCCATTCATCTTTCTTTAGTTTAGGTTGTCATCTTTTTCCATCCCCAGCATTAGAGCCTTTCCCAGATTTTCCAGTCCAGAGGGGAGGACTGCTCACTCAGGGTGTATGTGTGCTCAACTCAAGTTTCTTAGCTGTGGGAGCCAACATTATCCGAAAATAATTTCCATAGTCATGTGGCCAGCATGGCTATTATGCCAAGACACATGGATCACTGTTAGGTATTTACAAAATATATAATTATAAGATAGTGGACAGGCAAACTTGGCTGGGCAAGTTTGATATCTTAAGGACAATTGAGGGGCCCAGAAATGTTGGGCTAGCAGCTAGCTAAATAGGAATTTGTCAAATATCAATGACTTTTCAAACTTGACAAAGACACATTTTCTAATCTAAGATGGTATCCACAAGACCAACATTAAATTAAAAAAATACCCCAAATAATTGTAATTTAAGATTGCCAATTGTCAGGAAGTCTTGCCAATACCTGAAATTCTGAGATTTTGGACAGGAACACAAATTGGACATTTTTAAATATTAAAAAGGTATTTGTTGCTAATTGAGTGACCATTCGAAGTTACGGTGGCACGGAAAAAGCGACTTATGACAGTTTTTGGCACTTACGACATTGGTCATTTCCCCATGATCACAGGATCAAAATTCACTTGGTGGCTGACTCATTCCTTGTGGCATTGTTGAATCCCAAGGTTACGTAATCCCATTTTGCAACCTTCTGAGAAGCAAAGTCAACAGGGAAGCCAGATTCACTTAACAGCTGGGTTACTAGTTTAACTGCAGTGATTCACTTAAGAACAATGGTGAGAAAGGTCGTAAAATGGTTGCAAAACCTCAGCTAACAAAAATCACAATACAACACTAAAATTCAAGGAAATAGTGTTTCTTTAACAAACAGGCAAGAAATTCCCAATGTGTAGTTGCAGAGATCTAAAGGGATTTTAAAAAATTCTACCATTTCCCCCTTTAAAAATAATTTATATTAGTATCTTTTCAAAAGAAAAATGAAATAGAACAGTTCTTCCTGAACATGATATATTCCTGCCTCTTGGTGGACTCTCTTTTTCAGAATGAAAAACTAATTAACATTTTTCTAGTTAACATCAATTATATGAAAATTTGATTGCTCTACTTGTTCAAGAGAACAGAACAAAACAGAACTTTACAATGGGAAAACTCCTCTTTGCCCTGTGAATCTACTCAAGATTCAAAGAACGAAACAGCACAAAGAAGCTGACCCATAAACACTGTACACTTCTTTATTGAAACACCAGGATTCAGTGTATTAAACTCTAATTAAACTACATTAATATATTTCCATAACTTATATAAATTATTTCTTGCTAATCTGTTATACTGTTGCATTATCACCACCTAGATGCATTTAATTGTATAAATCAACCACTTTCAATTTTCATAAAGCAAACATGATTTTACGAGATCAGGTTATACACAATACATTTTATGCTCTTAAAATAAGAAAGTGATTGTATATTAGTAAACAGTGCTAAAAATAACTTTGTTTGTTTTACAAAAATAGCAAGTTGGTCATTTTCCCACATGACCTAAATTTCTAAACAGGCTTTAGGAATGTATGAAGACTTAAACAACAGTTATCATTAACTTTTTTGGAAAAAAAAACCAAATTTATTTTGTAGTAGCAATAGTTTCTTTTTTATTTTTTAATATACTTTAGGAAACAATATACAAAGCTGAGCTTTCCCACCATTTTCAAACAGTGAGACACTCCAATTACACAAAGTCAGCGTTTTGTGATGGCTAAGAACAGCAGTCAGCACCAGACTTGAACAGTTAGCTACAACACAAACATCCTTTCAAATGAAAAGTCATAATAGCAAGACAGGTAAAAACCAGGAGTTAACATATGACAACTGTTGGGAGGTGTCACTGATCCTTGTTGAATGTCATTAAATATTTTATACACAATTACAATTTTTTTAAAACAAAACTTCCCATGAGGACTTATTTTTAATTAAGTAAAAAAGTATTCAACAAGAATAGCTTTGATGAAGAATCCCCAAACAGTCTAAATTGTAATATGTTATCGACAAAGGAAAAAAGAACCAGTGGTTTTTTTGTTTGTTTTTTTGTTTGAAAACATGTTTATTACAACAGATACAATTCACATCTGACTAGCTTTTTCCTTCTTTCCCTCCCACAACCATGTTGACCTGTTCATTGGGCTATTTCCTTATAATCTGAGAAAGGGATGTACTTTCAAACAAATATGCCCAGTAGTAGTATCAGTCCATTCTTTCAGGGTGCAAATGGAAATACATTTCAATAATTTATACAAACAAGTGGGTTATGCTCAATCACTGCAATTTTAAGCTACTGTACACAGGAATGAAAAGATTATAGAAAAGTGCCATAGCAACAGTGCCTTATGAAAGGAAGAAATTAGAAGAATTAAAAAAAAACTAATAAAATCAGATCTAGGAATTTAAAGGAAAAATGAACACAGGAAATTAAAAACATTGCTCTGTAAAACAGAAATGGAAAAGCACTGCTATTGATTAGGTGCAAGTGTGGAAACAGTTGTTTCATGATATTTTGTACATTACCCTAACTGTTTCAAACTGTTGCAGCTTTTGAGACACAGATCACCTGGCGCTTGCATTGTATTTCAGGAAATGCAAGATTTCTGAACGATAAATTAACTAAAAAAAAAAAGAGAGAGCTAATTTTGCAGACAGGTTTACATGTAAAAGGCTAGGTATTTAGCCATCTCAGCATTGATTAGTTTTGGATGTCTAAGCTCTGATACACATGGCTTCCCATGGCTTCACTCTACAAAACATATTTACAACGTGAAGAATACATCTACAAGAAATCTACATTTCAAGGGTTTTACAAATCATTCTTGTATTTTCCCCACGAATGACTTCCTTCCTTTCCACTTTCCCATGTTATTTCGTATTGCCCAACTCAACGATCCAAAGTCTACTCAAATGCAGCTGAAAAAAGTTGAGACTGGGCGACTAGTTTTACAGTCTTGTACTTAAAACCCATGTGCAATTATTCAGTATTTCACACCATGAAGGAATTCTGATTCTTTAGTTTTTCAAGTTCTTTAATTTGTTGTCTCAAAAAGAGTATCCTATAAAAGAAAATAATATAATTAGCATCTAAGATATCAAATTGATTCTTCAATAAGAAGTTATACTGTGATAAATGCAACTAATTTTATATGATTTTTAAAACTTTTTTTTAAAAAAGGATAAAATTCTTGGGCCTGGAAATGGTTGACCTACCTTAATGGTACATATAATGGGACTAAATTATTGTTCAAGATCTGGAGCACACAAGGGTACCTTCAGTAGTTCAATGGCTGTGGAGGGAGGTATTATGCCTGTTTCAGTCAGCATCATCCTGGTGTTAAATTCTAATTCTAATTCTAATTCTTCCTAGCCCTTGACTGTGCACTAGGGAATCCTCCTACATTTACCGATTTTTCAGAGTATAAGACTCTCCGAAGTATAAGACCACCTTAGTTTTGGGGGAGGAAAACAAGAAAAAGAAATTCTGCCTCAGTATTCATCTGGCTAGCATCCTTGCAGCAAACAGCAAACAGCCTGATTAGTTTCAGCAAGTTATTGCAGCCTGATTCAGCATGAGCAGCCGATTGGTGGGTGGACTGGCCTCCCGAAATTCCACCAATCAGCTGTTCCAGGCTGCAGGGATTGTCATAGACCATTGCTGCCTCCGTGGCTTGCATTTTTGGCCTCTGTGCCTTATGTTTTTGGCCTCTGTGCTTCGCATTTTCAGCCTCCAAATGCTCCGTTTCAGACCCGTTCAAGGCTGCGGGGATCACCACAGCCCATTGCCTCTGGTCGCCGCCTCCGCGCATTGCATTTTCGGCTTTCGCATGTCACGTTTTTGTCGTCCGCATGCCCTATTTTTGGCTTCTGTACATCGCGTCTTCAGCCAGTTCCAGGTGGCGGGGAAAGATGCACCAAGATTTTTAGCCACTTTTAGGGGGGGGTGCGTCTTATACTCCGAAAAATACAGTATATAAACGTTGTACAAACATAACCGAAAATTTAGCAAATCAGAAAAATGCACTTAAAACAAATAATTACCTTTGCTCACGCAAAGTTGCTTGAATTTCACATACTCGAACTAAAGATCTTAAGTTTTTTAATTCAGTACAAGTTTCAGACATATGGACACTTCCTGTATTATGAGCTTCTTCACGCAATCTTGATGCCTAAAGAATTAAAAACAACTATTCAAAAATGTATTTCATTAATTAAACAATTTAGATAAAAACAAATACCTATAAAAGATTTCAGTATTAGTGAAAAGATGTCTATGTTTAATAACATGAAATGCAGTTGGAAAAAAAAACATTTCCTGGCATTCATAAAATAACAATTTTCAACTTTACCTTATGTCAACAATCTAGACTTCAGCCTATTTTTCACTAAGTTTTAAATGTCACTGAAAAAGTTTGCCTTTTTTTCTAGTCAAACCATTTAATTTTCAGTTATAACAAAACTATAGTGGAATATTGGTGGTTATAATAATGAAAACTGTTTCAATATTTTGATTCATTATTGGTAATTACATCTATGAACAATTCTCAGAATCATGAGAATCATTACTTAAAAGTATTTCGCATTTTGAATTTCTCACAAGAAAAAATGAAAACCTGATAATTCTAAAAATTATAAGGTTTTTTATTAAAATAAAAATCCTTCCCTTAAAGTCTGAGTATGTAAACTCTCTTTCCATACTTATTACATCTGCAATGCTGAATGAGAACTAGAATCCTAAAAATAAACAAAGCATACAAAGCCCTAAACTGTTGTGTTAAGGTACTGTGTTGTGATACTACTCTGACCTGCCAACTGCGGTAGACTCTAACACTATTAAAAACAATGTTACTTACTAACATAAAGCAATAGTAATTATTCTCCTATCACCCAAGATGTTCTTCAATGCTAATAAATAAAATGTACGTTTGCTGCAATCACTGTTTGTTTTATTACATTTACTTGGCTAACATGAAATAAATCTTAAATTCTCAAATTCTGAACTGAACAGGCAGAGCCAAGGCAAGGCACTGTAGGGAAGACTGTAAAGCCAGATTCTGAAAAGATAGCATAATATTATTGAAATGAAGTCAGCTGTGTAATTTTGAGCCAGGCATTCTATCTCAGTCCAACCCACTTCATCAGCTCTTGCGGGGAAATAGGAGGAAAGAGCTTCACTTGTACAAAATAAAAGGATTCAAATAAAAAGAAAATATGCACAAAAAGTCAAGTATTATAGTTGGAAATCAAGGATATATAGAATATAAGCAGAAACCTAGCAAATGTCACAATTTCTATTACTCAAACCCCTGACTAATGCAACTACATATTGTAAACAAAGGTTTAAACACAATAACCTACCTTGCCTTTTTCCAAGTGAACCACCTTTCTAACTGCCAAGTTGTACTACCAGAAAGAATAGAATCTCTCTTCCCATCTCCTTCTGAATACAAGCAATCCCCTCATGACATAAAATTTTCAATTCTTGTAGTTTTTGGATTATCACAGAGAATTTACCCCATTCAATCCAATCCCTTGATCAGTCAACAAATCCAAATTAAAGAATTAATGACAGATCACTGTCCATCCTCTTCAGGAAAGGGACCTTATCTCCTTCCTGAGTAACTTAAAATACTCTTAAAGAAAGCTTAGGTAGGAAGTTCTTAGGAAATGAGAAACTAAAAGTTGGGATAAAATCATATATCCCCAGAATCTGTTTTCCTCTAGAAGATAGCAATTTCAGCCTTCCAGATGTAATCCACCTATTTCCAAGAATAAACTTTTCAAAATAGTATGTAATTTGCTATGATCAAGGAATGTTCTGGTTCCATGGTATAACAAATTAATCTCCAAACTTCCAAATCAACGTTTCCTGAAATATTCTGGGAGATTTATACACATCTAAGTAAAAAGCACAGTTGTAAACCATTCTAGTTGAGAAAAAACAGAAAGAAAGAAAAAACAGAAAAAGGACAGTGCTTACTGAAAAACCTAAAAGTTTACTAACATCTAAAAACAAGTCAATATTCATGCAATTAGGAAAAGGTTTAAACCAAATCAGCAAAAAAGAGCACATGCGAATAGCCGAGAATTATAAAGATGGCATCTGGCTAAAACTTAAAACAAAAGAAAACTTGGTAAATGTCACAATCCTGCTCAGTGTATGAGAAATGCTAAAAATAAATGATTAAGAGATTTAGCTAATAATACTTATATTAAGCTATAAAATATACTGACTGGGTTCATATTACACTGAATCAAAATATTGTTTGTTTCAATAATCACAGCTCAGAGTTAAAATGAGGGGTTGTTGGTGATCAGAACTTGGTTCTTTTTTGCACGTTTTATTACCCAAACCAGATAACATCATGTTATTAGTTTGTTTTGTCTTATGGAAGTTCAGCCAATTATTATTTAATAAATCTTACTAAATTGTATTATATAGCATTATATATGAACCCAATTATATGATCCTATTATCAGTGGCCTAGTGTAGGCTTAAAGATTAATCAGATTTTATTTTATATCTGGATTATTCCTAACTACTGTGCTGACATATGCTGTTCAGTTATTTCTGCTTGGTTTCTGCTGCCAGTGAAAAAGATTCTCAAACCATACATGGACTGCTTTGTATTAAGTCCATGTGAAATTACAGCTTGGTTATCAAGATCAATCTTTCCCAGAGTTTCACAATGTGAAGCAGAGGTCCATCGACAGAAGACCTGAAAATACTACAATGTTATCGGGATCATATGCATAGGACTCTTACCACTATTTCTGCTTTAAAGAGATAGAATTTCTACAGACAAAGCTACAGACAAAGTTAACTAAATTTCCAGGTCATACAACTACTTAGCACATATCAAGTAAATTATATAGCTAATTTAATATATATCATCAGAGTGTAAAACTACGATTAGGGAGATATGTACCTTTATATAACATTATGAGGACCCAGATTGTGGCAGCAATATGCTGATTCTGCAAACCACTTAGGGCTGTAAAAAGTACTATAAAGTGGTATATAAGTCTGTGCTATTGCTATTAACCAATGGCCGTTGTGCACATGACTTTTGACAGCATTCTCTCTAGTTCCCTTGTTCATCCCAATAGACTTCTGTCTTAAAGGAACCCCTTTGTTTTATCCACTAGATTCATTTGTTGCTTTACTTGTGATGGGAAGCAGTTTTCTGCACTTCTTACAGGATTTTTCTTGGTGCCTCAATGCTTGGTAGGCTGGTAACAGTTCGATATATCTATTGATGGAGTTGTTGTTGGAAAACCAGGCTTCTTTCAGTAAGTGTCCACCTTTGGATGTATCACGGGCAACAACTTCGGCCTCTTGAAAATTAAATACGTGATTGTGTTCTTTCATGTGTGTCCAGATTTGGGAATGTTTGCCTTTGCGCCAGACAGCTAATTCATGTTCGTGTACTCTGGTCTGAAACCGCTTGGCCATTCCCTTACATAGTTGCTTGCACAGTTATTTCAGTTGATATGGTAAACCACCGAAGATGCCTGTTCTTTGGGTAATGTTTCTTTTGGACACATCACTCTCATTCTCAATGTTTTATTTTATTTGTGCACCACCTTAACCCCATGCATCAAGATAATTCATGCAGCAGTTTCAGATACCCCCTGTATATATGGGAGTACTCTCCACGCAAATGTTCCACTAGCACCTTCAATAGGTTGTCAGGCTCTCGGTCTAATACATCTTCGGATAAAGTACACACACACACACACACACACACACACACACACACACACACAGGTTTCCCTTGCACATATGTGCTAGTCATTCTTGACTCTAGGGGGCAGTGCTCATCTCCATTTCAAAGTCAAAAAGCCAGCGCTGTCCGAAGACGTCTCCGTGGTCATGTGGCTCGCATGACTAAATGCCAAAGGTGTACGGAATGCTGTTACCTTCCCAGCAAAGGTGGTCCCTATTTTTCTACTTGCATTTTTTACGTGCTTTCGAATTGCTAGTTTGGCAGAAGCTGGGACAAGGAACGGGAGTTCATCCCGTTATACGGTGC
>JAOYMU010000077.1:16661569-16676655 GCA_025802295.1 Psammodynastes pulverulentus
GTGATTTTAGACCAGTCACTCTCTTTCAGCCCTAGGAAACAGACAATGGCAAACCATTTCCAAAATCTGTCGGAAACGGTCCAGGTAGTTGCCTGGAATCAAGACTGACTGATTGACTTACTTACTTATTTTTATTTATTTATTTATTTATTTATTTATACATACATACATACACACACACACACACACACACACACACACACATACATACACACATACACACATATATACACACATATATACACATAAACATATACTTCAACTCTTCGCTCACCCTCTCCCTGCTTCTATTCCAGCTGGTTCTTGAAAAAGAAAATTGTTTTCTGCTTACCTCCCAGTCCTTTCTCATTTTGTGTTATGCTTTCTATATTGTAAATCTGAGGGCAGATATTGTCTTAATTTAATTTCCTGCCCCAGGAACCGAGAGAAATGAAACAAATGCTCAAACAAGCAAAGAAATACCATGTGTTGCTATGCATTTCATTGTCACTATCTGCCACACCTGACAGAAACACATATTCATGTTAGAAGGAAAAAGATGAGGGGGGGGGAGAAGACTAAATATAAAGATTCCGAAGAAAATATATATATATATTTGAAAACAATTCCAAATGTATCATAAATCTACCTCTGTCAGAGAAGTAAAATCAGTGGTGGGATTCAACAGGTTTGCACCTATTTGCGAGAACCGGTTGTTCACTTTCTAAGCAGTTCAAAGAACCGGTTGCTGGAAGAAATCTCCTTTGGTTTTTTTCCACTTTACAAACTAATCCTGTAAAAAAGGCAGGAAGGAAACATTCTGGTGTTGTTTCTAGCCTAATCTTTACTGCCCTGCTTACAGAAACTGTCTCTTGGTGAACTGTCTCTTGGCAATAGGCCCAGACTTACTGTCGCCTGAGCTCCACCCAGTCACATGATTACCCAGCCACACCTACCCAGCTGGTCATTAGGACAGAGAACCGGTTGTTAAATTATTTGAATCCCACCACTGGGCAAGATTAGCTCTAACTCTCTGAATAAGCCCGTCACAAATTTCTCTATATTGTGTGAACAGCTCTTACTTCCAAATGGACATTTTGGGCTCAATGTGGAAATAAATTTAAAAAGCAAATCTATTGGTGTAAGGTACTTTTGTCCTCTTCTTTTCACTGCATTTCCATTCTGCCTGAGACAATCAAGATTTCCTCCCCAGCCAATCTAAGTCAATGAAATATTCATAGAAGTTTTATACAATTTTCTGCCGTGGCACTTTGAAAAATTAAATTAGAGCAAATGTGCACTGGCAGCTGTCATCAATGCAGAACGCAGCTATGTATATTTCTTCTTTCTGTATGGAAATCCAACAGAGACTTCAGCAGCATTTTTTATTTTCAGTCACTCTTTTGCCCAGCAGGAAATGTTAAATGTGTATATTGGGAAAAGTGTGCACTTCCAAGTAAACATACAGAAAAATAAATAAGGAAGACAAACTGCAGGAGTGAATGGGTTGGACACAGATGCTGAGGATTAAAAAGAAACTTTGGAGATTTCCAGTCCAGAATTTTTCTGGTCACTAAACCTAAGAAAAAATACATTTCCATCACAGTTTTTTCCCCAGAACTCTTTAAAATAGTTTTTTAAAAAGCAGCTGCATTTTATCTGTTTTCCAAATGATCTAAATTTTATTGCCAAATGCCTTCATTTTTATGTACTTAAGCTCAATGAATTATTGAAATCTTAAAACAATGGAATCATCATTTTTATCTCTTTCAATTGTTCAAGATCACCACTCTCTTTTTCCTTCTTTTCTTACTTGAAATTCCTCTCTCCGTTTCAGGGACTTGCAAAAATGTTTCGGTTTTCAAACTGAACATATGAATGTTATAAATATCTGAGTAAGATCCAATACCTGCAGATAGACCATCTCACCCAAACTTTTTTTCCTCCCCTCAAGGAACAATTTTACGGATTAATGAACTTTGGCAACATCTCCTTTCAAACCTGCTCCTACAAGATAGGCTGCAAATTCCTTGAATCAGTTCCAAACATGCTGATTCCCAGGCCATGCACTCTGCGGGAGACCTTGGGCTGTCAGTCACGTACTGTGGTTTATAAATCTAGAGGCACTCTAGGAAATAGAATTGAAGGGAGCGTCACAGGTGGCCTATCGGTCATGATACGTTATCCCAAATGATATTGTACCTCCAGAACTCTCTGTATGTCTAACTCTAAAGGTCCTTTTTGAAAGTCAAAAGTTGCAACTGAAAGGACCAGGAACTTTCAGGCATCTTCTTAAATAAGATGTTGATGATCTAGAATTAAAAGAGTTATACTTTACTGTTTCTTAATAATGAGAAATTGAAAAGAAAAGCATTCATACATAAAGATTCCATAATCAATTTATACTTGCATCACTTTGGGCTTATCCTGAAGCCAAAAATGTCCCAGCTATTTTAAATTAGTACTCACCTGAGTATATCCTGCATGAGTTAGACTAAGGGTAGAAGCAAGGCTACCTCTCAGGAAAAATAATTTCCATAGGAACGAATAAAACAGTTTGCTCAGTTTCTGACATTCTTTATTTGCTTTCTTTAAGTCAAATGAAAATTCATGCTTACATTTTTATTAGTATTTGTATTTCTACTGGCATGTGAATTCCTATACAGTGTTGGCAGCCATTTCCCTTACAATAACATCTTTGCGGGGGTTTATTTTTGGAATTCCCATTTTTTATGTTGCAGAATCATTTTGAGTAAGATAAAGAAGTTCTAGACCAGTTTATCAGCAATAATCATGCTTGTGCTTTACAAATACAAAGGACAATATAGGTAAATTTTGGCACATTTTGGTCAGTATGCACAAGCACAATTAAAGCCTGTTTTTACCCTAAGTGTAGTCATGTTATTTTGCATAAGCTAGGATCTCTAACCTAGACAGTAGCTTGCCTGCCAAGACAACATCTTGCCAGCGCATGAATGTGAGGTTAAAAGTTTATTGCCTGTTTCTTGATTTAGAGAAAGGATATGAAAAAGCAAATACATTGATTTATGAGGTTTTGTATTAATCTGGAATTGAAGATTGGTTGCTGAATGCAATTAAAGTGATATATAATGGAAATAAAGCACAGGGGAGAATAAAAAGAATATATAATGAGTAATTACTGAACAAGTATTGAACAAGAAGTAATACAAGGATGTGTGATGTTCCCTTGATTTTTAATGAATCAAGAATGCTGACAGCGACGTTATGGAAGCAAAAGAAGGTTCCATCCGATGAATTGGTAATTAAAAAAATCATGTTATGTGCAGAAATGACGAAGTTAACTTTTCAATTAGAGGATAAGACTGATTCGGAATTTTACAAGATATGGGAAAATTGGTATAGATGGCTGTGGGAGAGAAACAAGTATGATTAGAAAGAATGTAAGATATATTAATGTATATATTATATATACTATATATAACAAAAAATTTGAATTATCTTGTACACAGTTAAACGAACGGTAAAATTAATCACGACTGTTAAGTTAGAATCATTAGACTTTTTATTGGTCTCTTCTACGTTTGTTTTTAGTTTGTCTTTTAAGTGTTATGTCTGTTTTTTCTTATGTTTCATGTATGTTATGTGTTGATTTTTTTAAATAGAAAATTAATAAAATTTATTTTAAAAAAAATAAAAGAAACTTGCAGTTTTCAAGGGTGCACTATTGAGCCAATAACCCGTTGTCAGACTTAGAAGGCCATACGTCATTTACTTATTATTTTCCTGTGCTCATGCTTTCTGTTTCTGCTGAGGTGGGGTGAAGTATCTTGCTCTGCCATGCCACACTCACAGTACCACAAAGGTTTCCTTTATCTTTTTAAACATCTTTAGGTCTCAACAAACTTGCTGCTTTGTTTCTGTAAAGTTTTTCGTTGCTAGAAAGTTTTCATGAACTTACAGAGGCACCAAAGAACAACCTGTTCCCTAATGCTTTGATTATTGTATCAACTAGGATGATATATTAGGAAAAAGGGAGGGAGCGTCTATGTTGGTGTCACAGGAGATAAATGTTGGAAAGGGCAGTGAATTCATCCATGTGTGCAAATAACTAGGAAAGCAAAGTAAACAACAGGGACTAGTAAGAAAGAACAATCCCTAAAATGGAAAAAACACACACTTGTAGAGCAGTCCACACAGAAGCCAGTCAATTAGGGTTGCTTTCATGAATGAATAAGTAAGAGCAAAAAGTAGGGGGAACAGCCAATCCTATACAGTATTGTGGTGTTTGGACTCAACATCACCCCATTGCAATCTGCACTGCAAATTCAAATGTCTGAAGTAGGTTTAAGATGCAGCAGGGGAGACCAGCAACTTAGGCTGCAGTGCAGAATTGTCCTTAAAACCGTGTGTCCTCCTGAGTCATCTGTTGGCCCTTAACTGTGGATCTGTCCTTGGGGGCTAGCCAATATTGCCTCTAAGCTTGGTGTCTTCTGTGTTAAGTTTGCCAAACCTGAATCCATAAAAGTGTGTGGGTTTCAAATGCTGCTGAATGGTAGGTTTTAAATTAAATGTTGGGAAAATAATTCAGTTATCTGTAATTAATGGAACACTTTTTACCATTTTTGTCCTGGCATTGTTCCCTTTCTTGGCATACGTTCCCCAGCACGTGATGTGATTCATACCCCAAGTTCAATCTTCAGCTTGACAAGGTTTATGCAGCCTTCGCAATGCATACATTAGATGCAGAATGCTTGAGCATCAAAGTCCCTCTATCCTCATAATCATTATTTGAGAGCTTTATATTTCTGCATTGTTCTTGATAATAAGCCACTCAGTTTGCATGCTCAATTTATTGAGGGCATGTGATAGACATGTATCAGCTGATAATATGACATGTAATTACAATATTTAAGAAGTTTGTTATTTATTAAATTTATATGGCTGCCCATTTCATTTGCATGATTAGGCAGGTAACACTTAAAAACAAAATAACTTGTTAAAAAAACCAGCCAAATTTAAAAACACAGGAATAATATAACATAGCAGCTCAGAAACTCAGTTAACCCAACCAAGATCAAGCAATAAATTCACGTATACTATCATAGTGCCAGGTTTGATGGCAAATCCCAGATTGTTAATATCTTGTGAAAGGATAAATCAGGGAAAGTCTAATTTCTGAGGGAATAAATGTCGTAAAGGGAAGATCCCAGAGCAGAAAGCTCTCTTCCTGGACCCTGCCAGATTGTACTCTCTTATAGAAGAGACCTAGAGCAGGAGTCTCCAACCTTGGCAACTTTAAGACTTATAGACTTCAACTCCCAGAATTCCTCAACCACCTGTCTAAGGAACTCTGGGAGTTGAAGTCCATGAATATTAAAGTTGCTAAGGTTGGAGACTCCTGACCTAGAGCATGCCTTTCCTGCCAGATCTGACAGGATAGGTAGACACTATTGAGGAAAGATTGTCCAATAAGTAGCCAGGCCCCAAGCCATGATGTCTTTAAAGGTATCCACCAGCACCATTAGTTGTATCTGGAAATATACTGTAGTCAATTCAGCTTGAGCAGTCACATGCGCTAAGCAACCAGTGCCCATAATCTGCCTGGGCCACCACATTTTATGCTGGCTGAAGTTTTCAAATGTTGGGCACATTGCAGTAATCCAGTGCTTCTCAATTATTTTCTGTCATGCCCCCCTAGGAAGAAGAAAACATTTCACGCCCCCCCGCACGACTGTAAATAGTATTATTTGTCTATAATGTATGCAAAGCGCGCATGCTCAGTATATTCCCGGAAGTCAAACGCGCCCCCCTTGACATAGCCTCGCACCCCCCCTGGGGGGCCTGCCCCACTATTTGAGAAGCACTGCAGTAATCCAAACAATGCCATATTGTAGCCTGAATTCACTAATGTGGTATAATCAGTGGTGGTATTCAGGTTTTTTACTACCGGTTCTGTGGGCGTGGCTTGGGGGGTGAGGTGTGGCTTGGTGGACGTAGCAGGGTAAGGATACTGTAAAATCCCCATTTCCACCCCACTCCAGGAGGATGCTGTAAAATCCTCATTCCCTCCCTACTCCACTAACCTGCTTTCCAGCTCAGTTCCCCTGTGCAGGGCAACAAAAGAAGACCCAGCCGATCATCTGGGACTCTGATCAGCTGGGACTTGAGAGATAGCAAATAGATGGGGGTGGAACCAACCAGAGATGGTATTTACCGGTTCTCCAAACTACTCAAAATTTCCGCTACCTGTTCTCCAGAACCTGTCAGAACTGGCTGAATATCTCCTCTGGGTATAATAGATATGGTGTTGGGCTAGAATTGAAGTTTACTTCAAATCTACTCTTAGCCATGAAAGCTCATTGTTCTCATAGGGTTATTGTGGTGGGGAAAATGGTGTGAATGATGCCCAATTGCCATCTTGAGTCTTAGTCATAAAAGAAATTCAATACAACATGTAGTAATTCAACTATAGTCCCCTGTCTCAAAATGCCCTTGATTCTTAATGGCACATGTTATTACAGATTGGCTTTATCTACATAAAGGATCAATATTTATTACTTCATCTTATTGATTTTACTTAGAAACATGCATTATTGACTCTTTTATGTATTGTAAGATGGCTTACAAATAGGCTGAAGTGAAGTTCAGTTTCAACATGTACAAGTGCTTAAGAGCATTAATTGACTCTTATTGTAATTCACTTAAAATAGTCTGACATAGTAAAGTCAAAGAAAATCCCATGACATTTACATTTCTTATGCACAAGAATATTTCTACTGCATTACATGACTTCATTGTTTTGGAGTCACTGTTTTATCAGTTACTTGCTTACAGGTTACTTGCTTAATCGACTATGTGCTAGTTGTTCCCAACTCTAGGAGGCGGTGCTCATCTCCGTTTCAAAGCTGAAGAGCCAGCACTGTTCGGAGACGTCTCCATGGTCATGTGGCCGGCATGACTAAATATCGAAGGCACATGGAACACTGTTACCTTCCCACCAAAGGTGGCCCCTATTTTTCTATGTAAAAAATGTGCTTTCGAACTGCTAGGTTGGCAGAAGCTGGGACAAGTAATGGGAGCTCATCCCATTACGCAGCACTAGGGATTCAAACCACTGAACTGCCAACCTTTCGATCCACAAGCTCAGCGTCTTAGTCACTGAGCCACTGCGTCCCAGTTACTTGCTTATCTGTATATTAATAAATAAAACAGGTGGGCAAAAGTGCGGCATCTGACTGGATATCAGTAATATATTTCACATATAATTGAGAAGGGCAGCAGCAGGTCACTTAGCTGTTTCTATTCTCCTTAGTCCCCATGTTAGTTTTAGCAATGCTTATAACCAGCTGAAAAATCACAATCCATCTTTGGGCATTGCGGTAATACAGCCCTTGTTCCTCAGGCAACTCTCTGGTGATTCCCCAAATTTCAGCTGGAATTACACAACTTGAAAAAATTGAATGGAATTTATTCAAGCCAAAAGTTTTTATTCTTACAAGTACAAGTAGCAAGTAGCCACACCAAATGACTAAAGAAAATGCTACACATTCACTTAACTGGCTTGATATCTTAATACATTGGGCTAAGCCATACATGTAATTGTGGCTGGATTTACAGAACATGCTGAGGCAAAAATCCACACTTTGACATGTAGCTTTTGTTGTAGTCAAATCAATCCTTTCCTTATAAAAGCACATGCTTAATTTGAAAGTTTCATTAATCCAGTTGTGTTGCTTCTTTGCTGCCCTCTAATGATAATCCAGATTGAGGCAGTCCACATCTGTTCCCCATAAACTGCAGATTTATGTAGAGTTGCCATTGAATATGCTTCATACTGCATTTATTCTACCAATTGTGAGAAATTACTGAATTTGAAAAGATGGTTCAGCTCCAGGTTTCTCATGTTTATTTATGAGGTTGATGCCCCACTTTAGAGAAATTCTTTCCTCTTCCTCCTTTTTTGCCACAGTCATTGTTTTCTTAGTATTTTAGGATAAGTTTATTCAATTGGGGGTCCCGCTTGCCCATTGTTCTGAAATTGAGGATGAGAAGCAGATCAAAAAAATCTTATTCATATAACAACGACATATCACAACCTCAACAGCAAAAACCTTTTACAACATTTAGAACTAGATGTAGGGTTAGAAATCGATTGTTCTAACTTAACACGTGTTTCTCTTTATGCTTCCGCGTCTACAAGTAAGTAAAACAAGGAAACGTCCCAATTATTAAAAAAAAATCACTCCACACTTAGACCATTAAATAACCAATTAAATAACCAATTTCCACAAACCCACGCACAACTGCCCAACATTCCACCCGCGCACTACTGCGCGTGGTAACGCCCTTAGAGCCGTCAATCAATCTCAGATTGACATTCACCTCCTCCAATCAAGCAGATTTCCAGCTGGCGGGGGGCGGAGTGAGCTTTGATTCCCTACTCCCGGTGGGCAGGGGCCAATCAGGGCAGTGGCCACAAAAAACGGGGGCGAGTAATTCGCCACTCCCGCTCTCTTGGTTTCAGAGCTCCGCCCCGGTTGAATGGGGAGGACGTGAATGGACCTCGCGCGGTAGCCGAGCGCAGCCTGTCGCTACGTGCGGCGCCCGGGGCAGGTGGAAGGAGGGACTGCGGGGCCGCTGCACCTTCCCCCCACGCGCTGACTTGGAAGGGTCGGTACTCGGCTGGTGGCTGCGGTAAAAGCGACAGGGAGAAAGGAGATTGGGCGGGATTCGCCCTGCCCGGCTGCAGCTCCCAGAAGTACGGACGGAGGGAGGTCTCGAGGGTCGCTCTTCTGCTGCGACAGCGGCTGGCGGTGGAGCCCAGCAGCAGGTGAGGTCGGAGCCGACCGAGGAACGACTATGCCGCTTCCTTGCACTTGGCTTTACAGGACACGGTGAAGTTTAGTGGTGGCTCGGCTATAGCAAAGGCGGACTGGGGTTCCCACGACCCACTGAACCTCTCCCGCACCTAACACGCATTTTTGCAAACCCAAAAGCGATCGGCTTAGTTTGACTCAATGTGTGCTTCTGTTAACTTCCTGGGTTGATCTGGCGCGCCATGGTGGCCAAGTTAGCCACCGGTAAACGTGTAGCGTGATGCAAATTGGTCGTGAGAATGAGGCATGGGTAGATGGTGGAGGGTTTAAGGTGTGAGAAAATGCCTGGGTTTCTTCAGCTAGTGACATTACCGTTACATAAAAGGAAGAGGCTCTGAAATAAAGGAGGCAGTAATGGAAGTTGTGAGGTGGGGTGTCTCTTCTTACACTAGGCACGTGCAGTTTGCTCTTCTAGGCGATTCTGGCAAACCTTGAATAAATGATGCCAGATATGTTTTCACCCCTAAAATCTACCTTTAGGAACAGGAGATCTAGTCAATATATCCTGTTTTAAATTAATACTTCTGTTCATAAGACATTTATTCAGTGTTAGAGATATAGAATTGGACTAAAATTCTTATTGCCCAAATTCTTACTGTACTGCTTTCTATAGTGTATTAAGTATGATTTTTATACTTTTTTGCATGCTTTTACATTTAAAGATGAAAATACAATAATATCTAATAGTCAGCCGTAGTATATTTGGCCTAGTTTCCAACTAGAGTTGGATTTGCAAACATGCTAAAACTAAAGGTAATTTTCTAATTTATGGCTCAGTTATTGTGCAAATCGAGCTTTGTGATTTGTTTGATTCTTTTGTGTCTCCAAACCCAGGCTGATCAATTTACCATGTAACCCATATCTTAGTTCATTTATGGCTTAGCATGTCCATACTACCACAGTAGCTAGACTACTGTGACTTGTTCAGGACCACAAAATTCTAAGAAATCATGCATTTATGGGAAATAGCTGTTTATTCCTGCAATACCACAAGATAAGTGGATCAGTATTATTCCCTATGATTCTTTCTTGGACAGCCTGTGTGATATGTCAATTGTTTATTATGTTTATAGTGGTTTGACATGGCATTGTTTTAATTATTGGTTGTACACTGTCTAGAGATATGTTCAGTGAGATGAGTGGCCATATATACATTTGTTAAATAAAGCAAACGACAAGAGTGGAATTAACAACTTTGATGATGATGATCACTGTAATTATTTTTTTCACCTGAAAAATGTCTCTAACACTGATACAGACAGTATTTATATCTTTATTTTATAAGTATAGCAGTGCTTTGCACTACTAACACCAAGCACATTTTAGGCATAAGGTTATATAACTCCTGACAGAGTAGAGACGTGTTTTTGTCATAGGTGCTGAGTGATGGAAAAGATATTGTTTCCAAGAGCATAGGATATTTTCAGGTTTAATATTAATATTGCATCCTGTATTTCTCAAACAACTGTGTTTATAATGTTTAGTTACAGGATCAAATTCTGTTTTCATTGTTTATATTTAATCTGCAGCACAGAAAGGAGATGAAGCAAAATAGTCATACATTTATATGGGGCAAAAGGCTTCTCTCTCACCTGGAAAGGTTCTAAGGGTGCCTGCTATGATGTGTAAGCTTAAGAATAAGACTGTATCCCTTTTTTCCTGCATTATTTTAATGGGAACAAATTTATGCATATTTAATTAGATAAAGGCCAAGAATGTTCAGTACTCAAGGCACACTTTAGTACTAAAGATATTAATGTTTCCAATGTCTACTGTACATAACTGTTCTATTTTAATTTTAGTACTTTTTAATATAGTAGTGTTACCATTCTTTCAAAAAGAAATTAACTTTAGCTTGCTGAATGTAAGGTTGTGTTTTATCAGTATGAAGGATCCAAATCTGCATTTTTATAGAGTTGAACATAATTTTAATCATCCATCACATCATTTAGCAGTGAAAGGGCTTTTCTTGTAAAATCAAACAGGCAGTACTGGAGTTATACAGGAGCTATATATTTTAAAAGTAAAGGAGAACAGGAGGAAAAAAACTGTTTTAAGACCTGACAAAACATTTTGAATCATAAAAGTAAAAATAACAGCAGAGAAACTGCTTTTTTTTAAACTTGCATTTAAAAAGGGGCAAGAAAGAGTACGTAAGTTTATGAAAAATCTCCTTGTAAGACACAACTGGAGATTTATAAATTTAAACTGGATTTCATTATTATTAAGTTTATTTAGCAATGGGTACCAATATTATCTGAGATCACCTTGTTCTTAATGTATTTAGGGCAGAATTGTGCATCCGAATTCATCCCAAGAGCCAGATTATTGCTTCAACACATACTCATTTTGTGGTTGGATGACATCAGTATTGGCCTTTTTGAAAGGGAAGCCCTACTATCGTTTGATATTCCATTTTCCATTAAGACAGATCAAAGGAATTGTTGCTGTCTTTTGCAGTAAGGACCTTTACACTTTTTGGTATTGATTGGATCATTTAGGTAACAGTTCTGTACACAGGTATTCCTTGAGTTATCACTTGTTTAGCAACCATTCAAAATTACAACAGCACTGAATGAGGGAGGCTTGTGATTGGTCTGTGAAATTGCAAATGTTGCAGCTATCCCCATGTTCATATATATGATCTTGTTCTGGGTGCTCTGGCACCCAGTTTATGATTACGAAGTTACAGAAACTGCAGTTGTGGAATTGCCATTTGAAACCTTTCTTGCCTGCTTCGCACAAGTAGAGATTTTCCATAAGTCGCTCCTACTGCTTTTTTCTTTCATAAGTTGTGACATTTCAAAGAGTTCCAATGTAGAGTATACGATCCATAGGACCCCCTATGCCTGCTTCTGGCTTTTGCCAACCTACTTACACTTCTCAACACCCTCCAGTTGTCTTTCCTCATTGGCCTACCTAGGCCTCCAGTGCCTGCCTGGGGCATCCTACCATACTCCTTATTTAGGACTCCAACTTCTCCCCACCTAATGACCTGAACCATCCTGGCATTACGATAGTAACAGAGACAGGCTGAATTGCTGTTGCTAAGCAGTGTGGTCATGCGACATCATGCTTTATGATCACATCGCTTAACGATGGCAATTGCAATCCCAATTTTTGTGAGTTCCGTGGGATATATTGTGGCTTCTTCAGTGCAGACTTAGATAGTATTACACGGCAGGTTTAGCACTGCATCTGTTACCTGGCAAGAGTAGAGAATCAGTCGATGTGATCTGTTGTCCTAGGCTTGGCCATTTCATGGATTCTCTCCTTGTCTTTTAAAACTTTGTTATATCTAGTTCAATTTAAACTGGAGGGGAGCGACCAGTGACTGACTTGCTCCCTGTTGCATCTGACATATTATTTCTTTAAGGAATTTTTTTTGTGTATTGCCTAAAGCCTTATTATGATGACAGCATGTACGCATTGTAAAATAAGTTATGACATTAAAAGCAAGCCAGAGAATTGTCTGTCAAAGAAATTGCACATTCACTCTTTTCTTTCCTATGACCTATTATATATTTCCCATTGTGTTTTCCATTCAATGCTGTTGCAGTGTTTTTCCTGCCAACGAGCTACAAGAAATGAGGGAACTGGTTATCGAGGTAACTTTTATTTAAAGTGATTGTAACAAGATGGAAAGTCTGATTAGCTACTTGGCATATTGAAATATAAACAGGTGATCCTTGCTTAACAATCACTCATTCAATGTTATAACAGCACTGAAAGAGTGATATTTAAGACTGGTCCTTGTACCTAGGATGGTTCCCCACGGTCACGTGGTTGCCATTCGTGACCTCCTTTGCCGGCTTCCTACAAGAAAAAGCAATGGGGAAACTTGCAGGATGATGACCATGCGATGTCAAGAAGGATTCTCTTAAGAACTAGAAGTGCTGGAGTTTCCCACACTAAAGCGATGTGGTCATGTGAATTTGCACTTTACAATTGTGTCACTTAGTTATGGAAATTCCGGTCATAATTATTGCTATTAAGTGAGGACTAACTGCATGGAGAAGTAGTATTTCTTATTTTTTTTAATCCCTTCCTCACAGTTTGTTTGATCCTAATCCTCTCTTCCTATCTGAGCAATTTGAACTCTGGTTGTCTTCCTTTCATTTCCAGGCATTCAAGCCATTCTGTTTACCCATGTAACTGGTGCCATTCCCGTTTCTTTTTTCCTCTGTTGAAATAATCACTGGCATTGAGTATGGATTATAGGGATGAAGTTATGAAAAATTTCTAGAGAAGAAATCAAAGGCTCCGATCTTATATATTATTCCTGGAAATAGTCCATGAGGCAAAAATATAGAACTGTATTCTCCTCGGATGCAAAATAGTATTTGTCATTTACATTTTGACATAACCCATGTTACAGGGAGGGTGAAAAAGATTGCTACATTAACTCAGTTAAAAAAGAAAAGAATGACACAATAGATGGACTTGTTGATATATTATTGACAGTCTTTAATTGAACAGGGCAGAAGAACCAGTTTTCTTAGACACTGGCCTTTGCCAGCCCAATTACCTGAGATCTTTTAATTAGAATTGGGTGCGTGAGATTAAATTTTACTTTTACGCACAGCCAACAAGTGTGTTGCCGTTCATCTCTTAATTTTTCCTGAATATTTTTTGTGGGCAGATTTAATTCACATCTAGCTGACATTTCTTGTTCATGTGTGATATTGAATAGCTGTGTCAGGTCAAGTCTAACGATTCACATTGTTACAAAGCTATTGTTTTAAGAATAACGTAAAATTATCTATACATTTGCATTGTTCCTTTTAATAATGGATATTGTCTCTGCCAATTTGTGCATTGTATTTCAACCTTTGTTTGCCATGGTGGTTAAGCAAATCACTGGAATTCACTAGTCGTGAAGTAAATCTAATTTACCTCATTGATTTTGTTTGTTGAGAACTGGCTGGGAAAATAGCAAGGGTGATCATGTGACCCTGGGATCTGGAAACTGTCACAAATCATGTGATTACAGGGAGGCTATGAAAACTGGCCATAACTAACTTTTTTCAGTGTCATAACTTCAAGTGATCACTAAACAAATGGTGGTAAGTCAAAGATTATCTGTACCTTTTGTTTTATCTGCCATTGCTATTTCTGGTGGTAAAAAGATTGAGATTTTATTTTAGAATGGTTTATGGTGAGTTTTTCTTACCTTCAGTACTTGAAAAAACTTGTAAATTTCTGAGTTATGAAGAGGCTGGCCAGGGAATTGGTACAGAGGAGAGGCAATCAGCTATCTATTGTTAAGTGGGATTCTGCTTTGGTTTAGTGCAGTGGTTCTCAACCTTTCGAATGCCTCGACCCCTTAATACAGTTCCTCATCTTGTGGTGACCCCCAATAATTTTTGTTGTTACGTCATACTTGCTGGCTTGCGCAGCCTCCTCCCGAGCTGGCCAATGGAGAGCGAGAGTGAGTGTCGGCGGCCAATGGCGAGGCGCGGGGGCGGGATACAGCACGCGCGACGCCAAAATGGGGAGCGCACGGGATGCCTGGCGACCCCTGGGAAAGGGCTGATCGACCCCCAAAGGGGTCGTGACCCCCAGGTTGAGAACCGCTGCATTAAGCCATAATAGGAATTGCCCAAAGCCCCTTCATTACATCACCCAGCAAGATTCATCCAAGCTATCCCTGCATGGCCCCATGGGAGTCTGACAACCAATCAGGATACATTTCTTGCCACAGGAACAGGAAGCAAGTTCAATGCCTAACAGAGGGAGGGAGATTTATATCTCCCTCCCTCTCTCACCCAGGTGCTTATTTGCCCAGGATTGAATCATGTGGTCCTGTCCATGTGATTCCTTTCCAAGCAATCTCCATGTTTCCAGTGTCTTTCTTCCCACTTGGAAATGAACCCAGATGGACATTTCTTCCAATAAACCTTAACATGGTTGGAATTTTGATTCTAAATCTTACTGGTTTGAATGACACTATTGCAAAGTAATAAATGTGTGTAGAAACAACCTTCTGGTATTACCTATTGGAAATGACTTCAGGCAACAAAACTTGGATCGTTGAAAACAAAACGAATTTTATTTTAAGCTTAAAAACAAAGCATTTTGCAAAATGGGTGGGTATCTCTCAGCAAGAAACCTCAACCTCAACAAGTTTTAACCAAGAGTTTTAACCTTTGGTTTCAAAAAAGCATTACATTTTATAGTTTTCTCGCCTGCTGGGGGGGGGGGGGGGGGGGGGGGGGGGGGGGGGGGGGGGGGGGGGGGGGGGGGGGG
>JAOYMU010000077.1:16736544-16747205 GCA_025802295.1 Psammodynastes pulverulentus
ACGAGCCTTCTCACCGAGAGAGGGGTTCACCTCCACAAAGAATACTTTGGTGTCTTGCGTATTCTTTCCCCGAGTTCACCCACTGTAATGCGGTCTCAAGCCCCGGCGAAGCCCGGAAAGAAACCCCGCACCGCATAGATATTTTTTTTTCTACGACAATCTGTTCCCAACCTGACTCTTCAGATTTTCTGCTGGTGTACTCTTTACCGCTATAGTAAGTTCCACCCACCTTGCTGCTGGTCATCCTCTTCTTCTCTTTCTTTTTTCAATTTTACAAATTTGGTGTATCCAAAGTTCAATAATTCAAAACTCAAGTGAGAACTCTGGATTGACTTGTTCCGTGCTCCTTTTGTTGGATTGTCTGTCTATTGCTTGTTTTTGTTTAAGCTATCCATGATATTTTTAGTTTAAAACCATCCATGGTCTTTCTCTCCTGCTTATTCATAATTCAAGTTTGCTCTCATACTGTCACAGGGAAAACCATTGCTTATGCCTCTGTGAACTTGTAGGTGTCGTCTATTCTCCCACCCCCAATTATATTGATTTAGAGTTTATGTTTTATACTTCTGAACTGTCTAAATCTAAAGCTGCCCAATCTAAATATATGAAACAGTATTTTCATTTCAGTTTTAAAACAAAAGAAAATATACTTTTAGCATTACAGTATATAAAATAGTTTTGACTTTTTATTATGTGCTGCCCCCCAACTGAAGTTCTTTCTTTTTTTTATTTCCATGTTCTCTGTTTAAGTGAATTATCTGATAATTCATTTCTGAGTATAAAAGAAAAGTATAACTCTTAGAAAACAGTTGAGTAGAGAGAATATATGGCTATGTTCACTCATCCTAATCATCTTAGCTTCTCTGAAGAGTGGTGTTCACTCTATTTATGTAGAATAACATATTGGTTACACACACACACACACACACACAACACACACACATACACACTTCCCTGTGTTAATAATAAGCCTTTTTTTGACTTTAAAATGTGACATCTTCATCAGATCTTGTTTTAAAGTTTCCATCAGCTTTCACCAATAAATGCTTTGCCATTCGAACTTCTACTGCATTGATTTGGCCACAGTAGATTATGCAGTTATTTTTAGTGATTAAATATGAAGCATGCCTACAATTATCAAGCACATAAATGTGTAAAAATTCTTGGGATTTCAGTGGACACAAATCCAGCAAAGAAGAAGTACACAGATAAATACTAAAATTTAGTAAGGGCCAAGCTATATCTGTGGCTGCTACTTTTTCCTGCTGCTATGATTTATTAAACTGCAGACGTTTTCCTATGACTGATTAAATAGGAAATTATTTTATTCAAATTTCTCCAAAGTGAGGTCTACATTCAGGCGGTCTTCATGTAACAATGGTAATTGGGACTGCAATTTCTGCTATTAAGCAAGATGGTTGGAAAGTGTGGTGTCACATGATCACACTGCTTAACAATGAAAATTCCAGGATTTCTTGTTGCCGTCATTAATCAAATCACTCTGAATCTTAAAGTGAGAACATCATATGAGTGCCATTTGCTTGTAGGAAACTTGCAAAGAAAATCACAAATGGCAAATATATGATCATGAGGATGCTGCAACTAATATAAATAGAGGACCAGTCATGAATACCATTCACTTAGTGCTATTGTAAGTTGAAATGGTGACTGAACAAGTGTCGTTTAACAAGGTATTGTCAGTATTTCTAAAATCCATAATATTATTTGCATTCTCACTATATGAACCGTGGTGGCACAGTGTTTAGAGTGCAGTACTGCAGGCTATTTCTGCTGACTGCTGACTGCCTGCAATTTGACAGGTCAAATCTCACCAGGCTCAAGGTTGACTCAGCCTTCCATCCTTCTGAGGTGGGTAAAATGAGGACCCAGATTGTTGGGGACAATATTCTGACTCTGTAAAACGCATAGGGCTATAAAGCACTGTGAAGCGGTATGTGTCTAAATGCTATTGCTATTACCAGAGTTAAATCATTCATATTCTTTGTAAACTCCCATTTTTGCCTTGAAAGTTTGCACCAGTACAAATCTGTTTTACCGCAGCTGGTTCTGTAACATCCTTCAGCTAGGATGGAAATGCAAGAGCTTTAGTCACTGATTCCCTAAATTCAGCCCAACTGCCAAAACCTCTTTAGTTTTTTCCACAACATTGTTCAACACTGAAGTGTTTACATTTTGTCTACTCCAGATGATTCCCCCCCCCATTCCTCTTTTTTTCTGGATTTCTTAAGGTAATTCAGTGTTTTGTCTTTTCCCGAGTTTCTTTTGGAAATCCCTTAGTTGCATTGTATCTTGCTTTTGAGCTGTTTTTTTAAAATGCTGCAACTTTTCCTCTTCACAGACGGACATTATATATTCCTATTTCAGCTTTGTGGGTCACTGCATTGGAATGCATGCCAAAATTTCGTGTTTCGTTCGGAAGGCAGACTATGAAGAACATCCAATTCTTAATCTAAACTTTACTCAGAGCCTTGTTGCCCCAATATCTCATGAAGCTCATAATATTGAAACTATCAAAAGTGACTTCTAGGCTCCCTCTTAGCATCATCATCACTGGTCTCCCAGAGAAGCACCATTTAAAATACAATCGGTACTTAGTGCTACAATACTATGGCTATTCCATCTTCACTAAATTTCATCTCACTTAGGATTCCCTTGGGTTCATAGTGCTTCTGATAACAATGTGTTGACAGTATCTGAACAGCCTCCTGATGTAGTCTGCTCAACAATATCTATGCTATATGCTTCCTTATCAGATATAATTATCATCATATGAAATAACAATGAATCCCAGTTGGGGAGTAGATAATCTGTATATTTTGCAGACGTGATCTCCAGTTGCACAGTCCAGTAAAAATTTGGACCATTTACTCTGTCTTATCATTTACTCATCTCATATCATTTACTCATTATATTTACTCATCTCACCAAATTATTATTGTAAGGAAAATAAGAGAAGTAGTATTGGGTGTGTTCAACATCTTGAATTGTACATGAAAAAAAATGGGATAAAAAAAAAATATTTTGTACATTATTTACATTGACTATTCTAATTATTTTATTCCTTTTAATTTCAAAATGATTACATGATAATTACCTTCATTGTTCTTTATGTCATGTTTAATGAATACATTATGATTTTGTTGTTAAAAGTTGCTTATTGTGACTGAAAAGATTGTATTATTTCTAATGGAACTAGGCGATGACATTATTAATCCCTGTCTATAATTATACAGAATGTCATTTTGAACAGGATGGATATCAACTACATGAATTTTGCTGGGTCTAATAGGCATATATAGATGAGCAACCTATGTTAAAGTATTCTATGCATTTTATGGTTATCAATTACGGTTCTGGATATTGAGTTAGGGTGGGATTTTTTTAAAGCAAATTGTGCATATTTGAGGGCCAAAGTATGTTCTTGGTTTGAGTTTCTAAGACAAATATGCCTCAAATGTGAAGCTGAACAAATTTTAGATAATGCCTCTAATTTTTATCTATAATATACATTTATAGAATATGAGCCTCAAGAAAAAATAACTGAGTAATCCAAATGAACTGCAGTATCTTTAAAGTATTTGCTTATTACTCAACAAGTTTTTTTTTAAATTTCAGTGTCCGAATGTATACTATTATGCATGAGCAAAATAATATATATTTGGAGGAATAGAAGCGTTTTGTATTATAATGTGTATATACTTATATGAAGAAATAATGGTGGAAATGTTAATAATACAAATAGTAAATATTTTGCTTAAAAGAACATTTGTTTTAGGTGGTTTGCTTTATTGGCTAATAACATTTATATATGCTTTTTTTTAATGTAACTACAGCTGGTTTTAGAAGAAGTTTTCGCCTAAGCAGAAAAGATAAAAAAACAAACAAGACAATGTATGAATGCAAGAAGAGTGATCAATATGACACTGCAGATGTCCCTACCTATGAAGAAGTAGCAAAATATAGGCGACAATCTGTTGACAAATACAGACTTATTGTCTTAGTTGGTAAGTGTTAACTCCTCAGTTAAGAGGTTAAGTCAAATGATAGAACTTGGACTGTATTGCTTTTAGTTTTATTATAATTGTTTTTCATTGGCATGCTAGTTTTGTGTTTTTAAAATTAAAAAAAATCAAATCTTGAGCAAAAACTGTTGTATATGGATGTCAGAAATGTTGTACATTTCAACCTTCACCCATCTGTTATAATTACCTGCATTTGAAAAAAATCAAATGAATATTATAATCAAATAATACAGTAAATTAACAAGTCAAGATTGCTGCTTGTTCTGTTCTTAAGGTTTTAAAAGGTATTTGCATATTAGAATTTCCACCGAAATTTCAGTTACAATTGCCAACATTTAAAATCCTACTCTATATTAAGCATTTCACTATTTGAAAATTAGTGTTTCCAACTTTTTTAGGAACATATAGCTTTTTCATTATAGCCTATATGCATAGTTTATGAAAAAAGAAAGTGCTGGATTTCTGCCTAAGAATCCTGAATTCTGTTACCCAAGACTTCGAATAATTTCAATAACCCCTCTTCCTTTCCCAAATCAAATTATCTTATTGTTGTATGCCTACTTGTTGTGGGTCCTCTTCACTGTTCCTAGAGCAGAAGCGCAAATCTGTTGACCCCTTCACCAGTCCAGTATGCCCATTTTTTCTTGAACTCAGTAGTACATGAAATCATCATTCAACCTTTCATTTCATCACAAATACATCCCTTGCCTAGGTTTTGAAGTTCCACTTCAGAACTTTTTTTCCATCATAAGCCTTATTGTAAGCCCTTCCAGGCAGATGGTCTTTCTATCCAGCTCCAATTAGCTACATCTGACTTACACTCTCCTCTCATGTGGTTGGTTGCTTGCTCCTGCTCCCATGAAGCCATTTCATCCTGAACTGTTAATCTGCATATTTTTCACTAGTCATTCATCACCTCTCCCTCTCAATATCATCTTGTGGTTGATGCAATGATAGCAAGTTAAAATGAACGTTCTGTGTTTTTCCACTTCCTCTTCTATTTCCAAGTGGGCAAATTTCTTTCAATTTAGAATTCTGGTAGGTAAATAATTTTCCCCTATTTGGAGACTGTAAAGCTTCCATTCTACCCAAATATTTTTAAATTGCAGCATTGTCATTTGGCATAAAACTACAAAGCTTCGTTAAACTTGCTTCCATAAAGCTGAAACATCAGTTCCACGGTGGGAATCAGCCAGTTCTTGCCGGTTCGCCTGAACTGTTAGTTAATTGCTAAAAATAAAGTGCAAGAGGGTCTCTCTCTCCCTCCCTCCCTCCTTCTCTCTCCCCGCTTCTTTTTCCCTTCAGTTAATAGTTCCAGGCAGACAGGCAAGAACCACTTAACAGTTGCAGCTGGAATGCAGCCGATACACATTGAATCAAGACAATAAACAACAGAAACTGTCAGGATTAGGGCTGGGAAACCTGTCAATCTAGGGATGGGATTAACCTCTTCTCTTCAGGAAGAAGGACAAGATTACAAACATCTTCATTATAAAGAGTATTAAGTAATACTTCTGTGATCAGCTGATACTCCCTGGAGTTCCCCAAGACCTTTTATAGCTTCTACAGTATTGGCTACTACTTGTTTCTTCCTGGAGGGAAAGATACAGGAGGGGACAATGATGCAGCTTGATCATACAGGCCGTGAATTTAATGCATGTGTGGTCCAGCCAGCTATATTGCTTCTGCTGTGAAGCATCCAATTTAGAACATAGAGAACATAGAATAATAAAGTTGGAAGAGTTAATGGCTTTTGGCAGCACGCCCAGGTTTTCAATTAGCATAAGCGGGTGCTCTTGGTTTTCCTCTCAGCAGCTGCGTTTGCTTTGGGGTTGACTTTTTAAAAGGAATGGCTGTTTCAAGTTTTCTGCATTGTTTTAGTGGTTCCTGGCACTGTCTTTTTGGGGTGTACTTCGCTCACTCTTTTTGAAAGCCTCTAGTGATGATAGAGCACCCACAACTTCTGAAGACAAGCTATTCCATTGGTTGATTGGTCTCAGCCTTAGGAAATTTATCCTTAGTCCTAGGTTGCTTCTCTCTTTGGTTAGTTTCCATCTATTGTTTCTTGTTGTGTCTTTTGATGCTTTGAAAAACAGATTGACTCCCTCATTTTTGTAGGAGCCCCTCAAATTTTTTCTCAGAACAATTAATCAGTGGAACAACTTGCCTCCAGAAGTTGTCAATGCTCCAACATTGGAAGTTTTTAAGAAGAGATTGGATAACCATTTGTTTGAAGTGGTGTAGGGTTTCCTGCCTAAGCAGGACTAGAAGATCTGCCTAAGTTGGACTAGAAGACCTCCAATGTCCTTTCCAACTCTATTATTCTATTCTATTTTATTCTAAATATTGGAACAGTGCTATTTTATTGTGAGTTGGACTAAGGAGAAATTTCCTAAGGGTGAGACCAATCGAGTTAGCCACGCCCACCCAGTCACATGACCACCCAGCCACGCCCACCCAGTCATTAGAGCAGAGAACCGGTTGTTAAATTATTTGAATCCCACCACTGATCAATTCTTCCTTCCTAGGCATTTATCTAGAACATAGAAGTAAAGAACACCCTCCTTGCCTGGAATATTGTTGCATCGAACAACAATGATATATTAATGATTTGCATTTATTTTATTTAAGCTGGCTAGAGTCATGTAAAAATGAGATAGACCGAGATATAAAATGGATGGATCAATGGAGGAAGTGATAATGTGAAGTGATAGTGTTGAAGAAGAAAATGTGGGAAGGGATATGAAGAGTCTGTGGGTGCAAACCTTTGAGAAAGCAAAGAAAAAGTCATTTAGTGAAATGGAAATATTCCCTAAAAGGAAAAGGCAGACACTGGAAGACCCATTCAGACAAGGCCCTGTCAAGACAGACTTGACTTTTCTCTATGGAGGGGAAGGGCAAAAGGCCATTGCCTGATCACTCAGGGCCTTCGGTGCCCGTAATCTGAGTACTAACCCATTGCAATCCAGACTGGAATTTCAAGATGGTTTAAGGAACATCGAGTAACTTGGTTGCAATCTGGAATTGCTTCTACTGTCTTAATTTGTTACTGTTCACTAAATGGGCTAATCGCCCATGTTATGTAGGGTTCCAAACCTCCTGTCCTCCAAAATTAAAATAAAAGTATCATAGAATAGTTTATGTAGTAGCTTTTGTAACTTTCAGTTACTCTTTCCTTAGAGCTTTAGGATGTCATGTTCATATCATTTCTGTGATTCAAGAGTAAACTTCTAAGACTTTATTATGTGCCACCAATAATACTCTCTATTCTTGATAAATTCTGAAGATCAGGAATAATACCTTATAATAAACAACATACCAAATTCTTATGTTATGTTATATAAATATATGAATCTGAAGTTCCTCTAGATACCAGATTGACCTGTGTTTTAAAATTACCCAAATTGCTCTGTCATACTGAAGTGGAGACTATTAGTTGCCTGTATAGATAGAGGCTGTCCTATTGTGCTTGTTCTTGTTATATTATCCTTATAGTTAAAACCATCAACTAAATGATTCAAAATCAGCCATTAGAATTAACTGAGCTATGTATTTATGTTCCAGAACATAGATTCTTGAATTTAATCAGTTACAAAGCGTAGTAGAGTTTAGAAGCCCGTAGTGTTTTCATACTAATAACAGCACAGTTCTTTAAGATATTTTCTTAATTTAATTCAAAATCTAATATTTTCAAGTCTTCTAGTATTCGTTGCATTACATTTTTGCTGGCCAGTACTTCATTGATAGAATTTTTCCATTTAAAAATTGCAAACCAGAAGAATATGACCCTCTATCAGGGACTATTACAAACTGTGGTGCTGCTGTTTTTATAAAGTTTATTTCCAAGGGGACACTTAAAATCAGTTTTAAAAACAGCACTCCCATTTTCTAATGCACAATTTCAGGCACCTACTACTGTGAGCAAGAAATTGTGGGTTCTACACAGTAAGTAATAATATGGTTGAGTTGCTTTACACCTATATCAACAGAACCCCGTGAAAAGTGTGATAAGTAGACTTTTTATAACAAAACACATCTGCTAACTTTAAGAAATATCTAAAAAAATTATTTTATTTTGGAAATAATAAATCAAGTGAAGAAAGTGTGCTTTTACAGTAACAAAAGCAGTTCACAAATTTATTGCAATCCTCAGTCATCTTGATGTCTTTTTCTCTTGGTATTAGAAACAGCATAAGTCTGGTCAAAATCATAAAAGTGTCTTAGGTAAAATGTGGAAAAATTGGCAATATTAATTGATGTATAGTACAAATTACCAAATTTTTAAAAGCTTTATGTGAGCTAGTACTGGTAGTAGTGTCCAATATGGCGTGCAACATAAGTTTAATATTTTTGTCAAGGAACAGAAGGTCAGGTAATTACTTTTTTTCATATAGTTGGTTGAGGCACAAATGGATTAAAACTTTTGTTGGAATCTATTTAAATATATTACCTAGTTGTTTTTAATTAAATTTAGTATCTTCACCAAGCATAACCTTTTTATAACATAATTTCAACTTTGGCCCAGTTTATTTAATAAGAACATTCTCATTTTTAAAATAAGCCTGAGTAGCCTTACTAATTTCACTGGTGGTCTGCAGAAACCATATGCTTCCTTTTTTGTACATTTTCTCTTCAGAGTTATAATAGTATTGAAAAAAGTGACATGATCATTTTTCACTTAACCGTTGCAACATCCCCATGGTCATGTGACCAAAATTCAGATGCTTGGCAACTGGTTCATATTAATGATGCCACAGAGTCATGTATTTTGTAACCTTTTGACAGCCAAAGTCAATGGGGAAGCTAGATTCCCTTAACAATCATGTTATTAATTTAACAACTGCAGTGGTTCACTTAACAAATGTGTCAAGAAAGGTTGTAAAATGGAGTAAAACTCATTTAACAATTATCTTGCTTAGCAACATAAATTTTGGTCTCAAAATTGAGTTTGGGGTTGTAAATTGAGGATTATCTGTATAATATTCTGTTGGTTCTTGCAAATCTCACTAGTGCGGCTTTCTGTTTTGTTGGATTGCAAACCCCCCCCCCCTTATTCTTCATTACTATGGGGATAGTAATAGCAGTGGAGAAAGGCCCTCCATGTCTCCTTTTCTGTTTTTATTTCCTTTTAGAGGTGTATTTCAATCTATAGAGGTGAAATGGGGTGAAAAAGGTGCATTCTTCTTTATGTTTTATCATTGTTCCGATACATAATCCAGCTTTTAAAGTAGTGATGTGGAGAATGTAGATGGTTTTGAATTTGAAATGCCCTGTTGCTGCGTATGAAATAGATTGTTCCAGAAGTATTTTTGGCTTGAAACTCTGAAACATGTTTGAGAGTTTTAAAATAGTTGAAACAGTCTATTTTGTACTTAAAATATTTGTCATCCTCAGAACAGTGCAAAGTTGAAACACCACACACACTTTTATCCATGCCAGGCTGTTTGTTTTTTGTTTGCTTGTTTGCTTAGTTGCTTTGGCTGATGACCCTGACATAGGCTTCAGTCACATCTGGTCAATGATTTTATTATATCAGGAAGATAACATCCTGATATATGGAGTAGTACGGGTCTAGGAAAAATCACTGTGGCCATCTCACTGTGGCCAACTTGCCACGGGACAACTCGCCCCAGCCAATTTGCCACAGGACACTCACCACGGGGTAAATTCAACTTGATAAATGTTATCCGCCACAAAATGTCCAGTTCCACATAAATGGAAGTAATGTAAAAGACACAGTAGCAGGTAATATTTATTGAGTTATCCTGTGTGGAATTGCCCCATGGCAAGATGACTGTGGCAAGTTGGCTGCAATGAGTTGTCCCATTCCAGCATAGTACTGCGACTAATGAAATAAAATTGCCTCAGCTATTATCATTAGGTCATTTCTCATGATGTTCCAAATAAAACTTCCTTCCTGTTAGTTGAGTCTGCACACACATCCATATTCTAATTGTTTAGGCGTTTGAGGTTTAGGTAATTTTTTTATTTTATTTTGATAGGTTGTGCACATACCGTGCAAGCTACCTATTCCCAGTGATTCAATTTTAGAAATAAAATGCCAGATCCTTAAGCAAAAAGCAAGTGGCGTTAAAGAAGGAATTCTCTCATGAGCAGAGGGATCTCTTCCATAGATACAACAATCTTTCTGTTTATGTAATAAAAAGTTGGGATCCAAGCTAAAATGTTTATTAAATTCTATTTGTGATATTTTCCCAACCCCCAAATATCTAACCCCCATTTGTTATCTGTCTGAGTAATTTCTGACAGTCAGCAAAACAGTTAACACAATGATCAAATATACACTAATTGTCCTAAAACTTTGTCAGCAAAACTGGAAATCAAAATATATGCATTTCTGTGGAAAACTTCAGCAACACATGTATAGTTGGGTTTTTTTCTTACATAAATAGCAATAGCACTTAGACATTTATTTATTTATTTATTTATTTATTTATTTATTTATTTATTTATTTATTTATTTATTTATTAAATTTGTATAGCGCCCCATCTCCGAAGACTCGGGGCAGTTCACAGCAGAGTAAAAGCAATAAACAGCTTAATCAATTTCATTTTAAAATGCTAAGTCCACTAAAATCCTAATCTAGATCCCTTTTT
>JAOYMU010000077.1:16811627-16825383 GCA_025802295.1 Psammodynastes pulverulentus
GCTCGCTTGATTGACTTAGAAAGGGCGGCAAACTGGAGACCGCCCCGGGCGGCAAAAGTTCTAGGTACGCCACTGCACTGACACATTAAAAAAATATTTATAAACAGTTACAGCACTTTGGGGGAAAATGTGGAATATAATCTTTACAGTAAATGTATATTCTTTTTGGTCTTATAATTTTTTTAATAAAATGGATTCTGTAATTGTATTGAAGTACCTAGAATGGTGACAAAAATAAATCCAATACTGAGTCAAGATAATGAGGAGTTAAAAGTTGGGAAAATATATATACAAAATTAATTGTTAGCTGCCTAGACTCATTGACTAAAATGGGTGCCTATAGAAATTGAATAAATAAAATAAATGAATAAATAGATATTAATTTTTTACTTAGCTCCCTTGGGTTTTAGGAAATCCAGAAATTCCAAGTTTTTGTTTCAAAAACAAAAACAAAAAACTTTTGAACTTTTAAGATTTCTTTTTTAAAAAGATGATTTTTTTTTGCAAATCCAGGATAAAGAAGAATATTTTTATCTGGTTAAATTGGGAGACATTCTTTACCTTAAAATGTGAACTTAGAAAATTTTGAGGGGGAGAAAATGACAAATATAATCTGTGAGTTTCATAACAAAGCCAGTTTTATTGGAAAGCGAAAAGGAAATTTATCTAAGGAATTAGATTGTTTGGCATGAAGCATAGAAGCATAATCTCATAGAGATCAGAAGAAAAGAGAACCACCTGGATGATCAAGAGGAAAGATCTCAGTTGCTTCATGCTGTATGGAAATATTTAACAGCATTCAAGTAGTCATAACGGGAATGTGATGTTCTTGCACTCAGTAAGCAAATGGCTGAGTCATAAATGCAGCTTCAGATATCAATCCCACGAGAAGACATCATCACAAGAATCCTCCTCTTACAGTATTTTCAGTTTGGGAAATGAAAGGAGGAAACGTCAAAGTGACAGAAGGATGTGTAGTAGAAAGTAACGTAGCAGCAGCATAAACCTCATCGTTTGTAAAAAATAAAGTAGCTCAAATTACCGCCAGAAGAAACTCGTAAACAGTCAAATGGAAAAACAGAAACTCATTCAACAGAGCAGAATCCACCTAAGAGACTGTAAAGCAGGTTTTAGCAGAGTATTGATTTAAAAAACACTCTAAAGAACACTTGAAGAGATTCTGCATGTATGGGGTCTAAACAAGTGCCTTTTTGAAAGTACATTTATGTGCAGTCCTTGCTGATCTCTGAGCTTGGTTGGTTGTTTACAGACATTAATGAATTGTCTGCAAGCAAACAAGCTCAGAAAACACCAAGGAGTCCACAGTTCAACCCTGAGCTACATTTAGAAATGGTTTAAGAAGACTGAGTAATTGGTCCAAGTCATCCAGCTAGCTTTCTATTTAAGGCAGAAGTAACAGTCACAAACTCCCAGTTTCTTCCCTGGTGCCTACTACACCAACCTGGTTCTACTTTTAGAAAATTTGATTCTCAGAATAGTATTTTTTTTTACCAAATCTTAAAATAATAGCGTTGGTGGTAACCCCAACAAATAAATAAATTCAAGAGCTAATCCTGAACTGTCTATCTTAAGGCCTACTGAAAGCTCTAGAAATGTATATTCAATTGCATAGAATTTTGGGTTACTTCTTTTAATCTAAGGCATGCATATGAGATAGATTTTATTATAAAAAGACATTATTTATTGAGAAATGCCTTTGAAAAACAAGGAGGGTAGATGTACATGTATATAAAACAATTTAGATTATTATTTAGGGGAAAAAAGCAGCATCCCCATGGTCACATGATCAAAATTCAGATGCTTGGCGATTGATTCATATTTATGATTGTTGCAGTGTTCAGGGATCATATGTTCATCTTTTGTGACTTTCTGCCAAGCAAAATCAGTGGGGAAACCAGTTTTACTTAACAACCGCGTTATTAATTTACCAGTGATTCACTTAACAACTATGTCAAGAAGAATCATAAAATGGGGCAAAATGTTAACAAATGTTTCACTTAACAACAGAAATGTAGGGCTCAATTGTGATCATAAGTTGAGGACTACCTGTATGCTGAAATTACTTTTAGCAGTGTAACCATATCCTATGGGTAAATAGTAAATTAAAATTCATTACCAATTTTAACTAAGATGATTATCAGCATTTTTAGTGGCCTATTTCAAACTTCTGCTCTTCCCTGTGGATATGAAGTGGATGCTAAGAAAGCAAGATTCTCTCCAGAGGAAAACAAAACCAATTAAAGAGAAAGTGCTTCAGAGGAGCATTTAGCATACTACTGATAGTATCTGTTTATTCTATAGTTGGACAAAAAACAATAATTAAAAGACATCATGATCCTAAGGCGAACTGCATTATGAGAGAAATTATCCTCTCTGCCTCACTCTTAGAGTCAGTTATCTTTTTCTTCTCCTGGAAGGTCCTACTAGTGACCTGTGAAAGGAAAACAAAGGGCTCTTTCACATTTTATGGACACATCCTTCCTGTACAGCAAATTGGTTCCTTTCTGGTGCAAAAATACAGGGTGGATCCTGTATCATTCCTATTCAGCTACCATTACATACATAAAGGAGATAAGACTAGAATAACTGAAGGCTAGTCCCTTGTGGGAATCTCCATGCTACTTACCCTCAATGCTGTTTCCAGTAGCTCTGGAAAGTTCAGTGTCTTTTGATATAGATATAGATACAGCTATATAGATGTAAATAATGTACAATTTTGCTTGTTGTTCACGTCTCCCTCTTTCTTCCTGATTTTGTCCAACTTTTGTCCTGTTTTGCCAGTTAACTGGGTTTGGTGTTATTAATAAACATCAAGCCATATACCTGCTAACTGATCGGAGGGGCATGTGTGCTTGCTCTGATCTGGAGATATGGGTTGACTTTGTGTGTCAGGCATGAAATGTGAAATTTTTCCCAAGAGGCTCCGTGGGCGTGGCTCCATGGGCATGATTCTGTGGGCGTGGCTTGGTGGGCATGTATTGGTGGGTGTGGCTTGGTGGGTATGTGACTGGGTGGGTGTGGCCAAGTCGACGTCAGCCATGACCCAATGCATTTTAAATCAAAATATGCGGGGTGATGGGCTCAGGGCAGGTGACTGCTTGCGATCGGGAAGGGGGGGGACAGGGATTGGCTAGTGCTAAGTGCTTACCTTTGTTTCAGGTGAGCAGGAAAGGGTTGACCCAATCGCGTGGCCAGAAGACTATAGATAGGGCATGGGCATGGCATGGGGGGGAGCGAGTGACCGGTGACCGGGTTCAGGAAGTGGGCGTGGGGCATGGGTTTATACGGGCTCCAAGAACTTGTTCACATGGGCCCTAGTACCTCTCGGGAGGTCTCTGGAGGTACTAAGATTTCACCACTGGCGCGCTTCACAGAGAAAGGAGGGGCTTACTCCAGAGAGCCTAAGTTGGTGGCCATTAGTAAAACTCTGCCCTTTTTCTGCTCTTCAAACCCTTGGAGGCTTCTTACAAGATTGAAATAATAGCCTTTCTTGCCTAACTAAATAGTTACAGCTTACCTCAGTGTGAGCGTTGATTCATGCTGTTTCTCTCTAGTTCGTAGACAGCCTATTCAGTCTCATTGTCTGAGGACACAAGAGACAAAAATAATCAATTAATTCTACCAGAGGGAAGTCTAGAGATTCAAACAAATGTTCAGACAATTCTGGACACAATAGACACAAGGACAAGAGCCATAAGAGGTCCAAATCCAGTGTGACAGCTCAGGATCCACAACCCAGACCTCAATCTGACATTCTTACCTGTAATCCAACAGGTCAAGTCAATATGTCCCACTCTCCTGTGAGGTCTGCACATTCCAGTGCATTAGAGTTGAATCCAGCACCTATTAATGAGGCTAACCTATCGGGTCCTGTGGCAGACCCAACTTATTCTCCTACACTACCTGACAATGCACTAGTCAGAGCCAGGTCTATTCCTGAATTCATGTTTACACTGATGGCTGCAGGCATTAGACCAGATTTTGGGGGTCAGACTACAGACCAGAATAATGCACAATGGTTCATTTCTGAGGCATTTAGACAAGACATTGAGGCCAGAAGGCAGCAGTCCAGACAGGCTTCTTCCATCCTCTCTGATATACTGGTTGAACCAGACCAAGGGAGTCTTGCAGTTTCCTATAAGAGACGTTCCCCTGGAGTCTCATTAACTATTCGTTCTTCTCCATCACGAGTAGAGATGGAAGACATGAGAGATGCTGATTTATCAGATGAGAAAGAACCTAAGTCTCAGCAACCAGCATTTGTGGTCTTTTCCTACCACTATGGTTAAGCGCTATTGCATAAGGCAAAGTTTTCTGCTCAATTGGGGGCTTCTAATCCTCAACCTGTATTGCAAATCCAATCCAATAATGCAAATAAGTTTTTTTCAGAGCCCATGGTGGAGGAAGAGATTATTCCTTCCCCAAGATTATTTATAGATGTCATTCAAAGGCAGTGAACTTCTCCAGCCATAGGGAACAATCCTTTCTCCACTGATAAGACTTTCTTTAATGTGAGCCCTGACATGGCATCAGTTCTTCAAACCCCTACAGTAGATGGGCCAATAGTAGCATTACTAGGGTGACCTAACACACTTGGAGAGCCTGAGGAGGTCCTAAAACCAGATGATAAAAGATCAGAGCAATCGCTTCATAAGACTTTTCAGTCGGCTGCATGCGCTGCCAGGGTAGTTACTATGACTTCATTCTTTAACCGATCAGCTCTTATTTGACTTGGTCATTTGCAGCAGCTGATACCTGTCACAGATATCAAGATACAGCATGATATCAAAAAAATAGTGGCAGCAGTTCAATTTTCTGTGGACACGACCTTGAATGTGACCAAATTCACATCACGTGCTATGACAGCTTCTGTGCCTCTGGTTGAGGCACTGGCAGATGGATGCTCGCCATAAATGGCGTCTTGCATCAGCTCCATTTTCTAGAGACAAGCTTTTTAGACCCGTATTAGACCCCTTATTACAAGAACCCAAGGACAACCAAAAGTTTTTGCCTTCTAATTGCAGACGAAGTTTCTTCCGGCCCACTCCGTTCAATCCTCGTCCCTACTTCAAGGCTTCAGAGACAAGTATGGGAGTGTTCAGGATTCAGGGGAGTTTTCCCAATCGCCAGAGGCAGCGTCAGGATAGGGGCCCCATGGGAAGATTTTTTCAGTCAAGGTGACCCTTTCATGTCAGAGGGGACTGCCCCTTTCGTCACCATAGATAAAAAATTATCTGACCCTCCCATCGGCAGTCGCCTAACCTTTTTTGTCGACCAGTAGGATGAAACCACCTCAGACAAGTGGGTCAAGGAGATTATAAAGTCAGATCTCTCTTTAGAATTCCTCTTCACACCCCTGAGCTTCTTTATCCAATGCCCCGTATCCAGGGATGTTTCTAGAAAATCCCTCATGGAAACTTCAATCCAACACCTGCTTAACATCCACGCAATTCAGCACGTGCCAGTAGGGCAGGAAAGAAAATGGTTTTACTCCATCTTTTTCATCATTCCCAAGAACTTGGGGGTGGGGGGTGGGCCAGCCATTCTTGATCTTAAGTGCCTGAACCATCATATTAAATACAGACTGTTCAAAATGCATTCCTTGCATTCCATACTGGGGGGGTGTTCGAAAGAGCGATTTCCTTTAGTCCCTTGACTTAATAGAGGCATATTTACACATCCCCATTTCTCCCTTGTACAGATGTTTTTTTCGTTTTCATTATGCAAGCCATCATTATCAATACACGGCTTTACCGTTCGGGTTATCTTCGGCACTTAGGGTATTTGCTAAGATTCTGGCTGCCTTAGAAGCTTATTTAAAATCTATTCCCATAAGGGTGCAATGTTATCTGGATGACATTCTTGTTCAATCATCCTCAGCCTCTAAAAGCTCGGAGGATATCCAGTTCATTATACAGTTTTTGCAATAGCATGGCTTCTCAATAAACCGAGAGAAGAGCCATTTAACCCCTACCAGATGACTCATCCATTTAGGAGCACTCACTGACTCCTTAGAATGCAAGGTTTTACTTGTCAGATGAATGCAAACTCAAGTCTTCAGAACCTAGCAAAGCAGGTTAAGAGGAAAAAGAGGGTTCCCCTGATTCTATTCTCCCAGCTACTGGGAAAGATGGTCTCCACCTTTTCCCTTGACCCTTGGGCACGATTGCATTCCAGAGATCTCCAATGGTGTCTCTTACCTTTTCAGAGAGCAGGGAAGAGCAATTCCCCAGCCAACGTCTAGGTCCCAGTTTCAGTACTGCGATCTCTCAACTGGTGCCTATCTCCAGCGATACATCTCGGCTCTCCATTTCAGGAACCGTTGCGATTCACGATCATGACGGACACCAGTCTGATCAGTTGGAGGGCCCATTGCCAACATCATTTAGCCCAGGGTCAATGGATTAATGTGGAACAGTCCATGAACATCAATTGTTTAGAACTCAGAGTGATGTTCCTAGGTCTAGGTCAATTTCGTCGGTTCATTGAGGGCAGACATGTTTTGGTGCTTACGATCAATATAGCCACAAAAGGACACATAAACCACCAAGGGGGAACCCGCTCCAAGCATTTCATGATGGAGGCCAGGAATCTGGGACTATGGGCGGAGAAATACCTGCTCTCTATATCAGCAGAGCAATTGCAGGGGTGTCAAATGCCAAGGTGGACTGGTTGAGCAGGAAGTCCATTGACCAGTCAGAGTGGCACCTCTAGCCAGCCATATTCCAGAGGCTAAAGGACCTTTTTGGTCCTCTGGAGATAGATCTGTTTGCCACTCCAGACAACTCACAGTTACCGAGGTTTTTCTTGAGATTTCTGGCACAGGGAGCAGAAGGGGTCGATGCCCTCTACTGTCCATGGCATCCAGGACTCCTATATGCCTTCCCCCCACCTCCTCTGATTCTAAGTGTCATTAGGAAGATTCTGGAGGAGGAAGTAGAGGTCATCCTTCTGGCTCCCCACTGTCCCAGAAGGCCCTGATTCGCCGACCTTGCGGACTTGTCAATAACGCCACCTTGGAGAATTCCTCTGGGCAAGGACTCAGTCAGGGGTTTGTTCTCCATCCAGACTCTCAGTGGACCCAATTGACTGCATGGTGTTTGAGTGGAACGCCCTGAGAGAGGACAATCTTTCCTCCAAGGTTATCCAGATGATCCAGGCATCTAGATAGCCTTCCACCCAATGCATTTATGATGCCACCTGGAAGGCCTCTGTGGTTGGTGCGCTAAGATTGACATTTCTCCTACAGTGGCTAACAGCCCAAATTCTGGACTTTTTCCAGAACGTTCTAGATGGGGGACTTTCTCCAAACACTCTATGGAGACAGGTTACAGTCCTGTCTTCCATCCTAATGTGGGGTTCAGCAAGTCTTTGTCTCACCACCTCATGATTCACAGATCTGTTTCCTCCAGTGGTGCACAGGTACTCTACCTGGGACTTGTATAAGGTTTTGAACTCTCTCACATCAGACCCTTATGAACCCTTGAGGTCAGCCAGCATGCGCATATTTACCTGTAAGGTGGTATTTCTGGTAGCCATCACCTCAGCCAGAAGGGTGTCCGAATTGGCATCTCTGTCAGTAAGACATGATATGTGTGTCTTCCACAGCGATAGGGTTGTTTTACATCTAGACTGAATCTTCATTCCGAAGATTAACACCAGGTTCCATAGGGCACAAGAAATTATTTTGCCCAACTTCTGCCCTAATCCTGTCCACCCTCTGGAAAAGAGGTGGCCCACGTTAGATGCCTGGAGAGCCCTCCTAGTATATACAGAAGACGGCTGCTGTCAGAAAAACAGAAGCCTTATTTATTTCTTTTCAGCCTGGCACAGTAGGTAACAAGGCTAATCCATCTATGGTGGGCTGATGGATCAGATCTACCATAGCCAAGGCCTACCAACTACAGGGCCTTCCAAAACCCTCTAGACTGACTGTGCACTCCACTCAGAGTGCAGCTACAATGGCAGCATGGGCAACACAGGCTTCCATTGAGGAAGTCTGCAGAGCTGCAACTTGGTCATCTCCATCGCCATTTGTCAAGAAGTACAAGCTGGACATGTACGCCTCAGCAGAGGCTTCCTTTGGGAGAAGAGTTCTCCATGTGTCCATGTGGATGAGGGGACCTCGGCCCAAAAGTAGACCCACTCATAGGACAGGCCAAGCTTTGGTATGTCCCATCCTGAATGCTATCTCCATCCACTATGGAGAAAGGGCGTTGGTCCTTACCTGACACGCTTCTTCTCATAGGGTGGAGATAGCATTCAGGCCCACTCTATTGATTGTCTTTTTGATCCTTGGTCCGGAGAACAAATAATTTATTTTTATATCAAAAACACATAGAGTCTATCACTTCATCCTTCATCAAAAGCTGGGTTTCCCTGGCAACAGGGGAGTGTCTTAACAGCTTGACAGACTCGGTCCAATCAGCTGAGCAGACAAGATTACCCATCCTGAATGCTATCTCCACCCTATGAGAAGAGGCATGTCAGGTAAGGACCAATGCCCCTTTTAAAAAAAAATGCCACCATAAGCCATTGTGTGCCAAAACAACTAGCCACAGGGACAGTTTTTTTCCTCTTGTCATCATTCTGCTGCACACACTATTATGTCTTATACGTGTGATAGAGGTGTATTATTATTACACTCATCTATCATTTTCTACTATTAGTATCTTATGATTATATTGGTTTGTTGTTGGTATGTACACTGAGATCTTATGCATCAGAGACAATTCTTTGTGTGTCCAATCATATTTGGCCAATAGAGCAACAAAGATGATTAGGAGACTGGAGGCTAAAACATATGAAGAATCGTTGCAGGAACTGGGTATGTCTAGTCTAATGAAAAGAAGGACTAGGGGAGACATGACAGCAGTGTTCCAATATCTCAGGGTCTGCCACAAAGAAGAGGGAGTCAAGTTATTCTCTAAAGCACTTGAGGGTAGAACAAGAAGCCATGGGTGGAAACTAATCAAGGACAGAAGCAACTTAGAACTATGGAGAAATTTCCTGACAGTGAGAACAATTAACCAGTGGAACAATTTGCCTCCAGAAATTGTGAATGCTCCAACACTGGAAGTGTTTAAAAAGATGTTGGATAACCATTGGTCTGAAGTGGTGTAGGGATTTGGACTAGAAGACCTCCAAGGTCCCTTCCAACTCTGTTATTCTATCTACTAAAGAATATTCTGTTCTGTTCTGTTCCGTTCCATCCCATCCCATCTCATCCCATCCCTTCCTTTCCCTTTTCCTACCCTACCCTATTGTACCCTACCCTATAGCAGACATTAGCTGAGCTGTGGTGGTGCAGTGATTACAATGCAATATTGCAGGCTAATTCTGCCAACTGCCAGCAGTTCAATTCTCATCATCTCAAGGTTGACTCAGCCTTCCATCCTTCTGAGGTGGGTAAAATGAGGACCTAGATTGTTGGGGGCAATATGCTTAGAGAGGGCTGTAAAGCAGTATGTAACTTATTGCTATTGCTATGTTTGTGTAGCCTTCCTTTAAAAGAAAATGAACAATCCCATCAGAACAACAATTATTTTTAAAATGAACAATAACAGAAGTATCTCTCTGAAATTCTAAATATTCTATTTAAACTGACAAGATCAGAATAGCATTTCCTGAAATAAAGATAGTTTTGCTTGCGTTCTAAACCAACTGAGAAGTGTGTTATTGAGCATTCCTTCCAGCAGTTTGGTTAACGGATTAAAGCGTCACTAAATATATTTCTCACTTAACTGGGAGGTGCAGGAGGGTTTTCATGATTATATAAATGGAAACATTCCCAAACTCACCCATTTTTTATAGTGCGAGTAGTGAGACAATCCAGGGGTAAACCGCCTTTTTGTGGTATCGAAGAGTTCTCTCTGTTTTACCACAACTGCTGAAAATCACCAGGGCATTACTTGCTATTTTGAAGTGGAATACAAACAAAAATTCTAAAATAAACCAAAGATATATTTTTAAAAAAGAGCCCGCAACCCAAGAAAAACTATAAATTTGTGATTCTAATCTACATGTGACATATACCAAAAAATTTGCATCTTTGATCCATCCACAGTGTCTCTTTGCCTTTCCTCAAAATCTCACACGGGAACTGTCCTCCACCAGAAAAATATGGATTCCTTTACAAGCAAAATCTTATAGGCAACAAGACCTAAAACATGAATAAAATATTCTTTCCTTTCCAGAACAAGTGTTGTAAGCAGAATGGGACCTTGCAGCACCAGGATGCATATTTGATCAGTGCACATCAGGGTGTACTTGGTCAGCTTGATTGGATTTTTATTTCTTATCAGGTTGGGCTGTTAGACTGTTCTGCAAGTCTCAATCAGCTTCAGGGAAAGGAAATTGAAGTAGCACGCTGTGGTGCTTTGGCACTATGGAGCTGCAGCAAAAGTGCTAGGAATAAAGAAGCAATCCGTAAAGCTGGAGGCATCCCCCTGCTGGCTCAGTTACTGAAGTCTCCTCATTCAAATATGTTAATACCTGTAGTAGGAACTTTGCAAGAGTGTGCCTCTGAGGTAAGCAACCCATCCCTATATCTGAAAATTCAAATGACCATCTTCTGCAGGTCAAATAGAAATCAAAAATAGACAACGACTTTTAAATTTCAGGTGCATATGAAACAATATTCTGTCTGTCTATCCATTCATCCATCAATATACTAATCAATCACAGTGATATAATTGACTACAACATAAGGTAGTTTCAGTGAACTCCTATAATTATATTCCATTATATTTTAATTCTTTAATTAATACAAATTATAGTATTTTCCTGAAAGGAATATGAGTTATCATTTCCAAATAATTACAAATAGAAATAACTGAGTGTGTGTGTGTGTGTGTGTGTGTGTGTGTGTGTGTGTGTGTTTATGGGGAGATGTTGTAGTCACACTCAGGTGACAAGCTGATCAGTCAATTCCTATGGCAACCAACAGCTCCACATTTTGTTGATTAAAAAAAGTGAACCTTGCACCTGAGGGAAAATGCTAGGGAGAAAAAAAAGATCACCATCCCAAAAATCTTATCTCCAGATTTTGTAATCAATCCCTTTTTATCTGAGCAATAACAAAGTATTTATATACCAATATGGGTGCAAGTAGGAGATCAGTTAATTTTGAAATTGGATTGTCTTATTTTATAACCTATTAATTGTATCAATTCTGGAGAGGGGGGGGCGGCTCAGTGCTGTTTTTCTTTTAAGAGAAGTTTCTGACCAATGTGTACAGATAGTCCTTGATTTACAACAGTTCATTTAGTGACTGTTCAAACTTACAACGGCACTGAAAAAAGTGACTTATGACTGTTTTTCACAGTTATGACCTTCCCAGCAACCCCATAATCATGTGATCAAAATTCAGATGCTTGGCAATGGTTTTTTTTTATGACCGTTGCTGTGTCCCAGGGTCATGTGATCATTTTTTGCGACCTTCTGACAAGCAAAGTCAATGGGGAAGCTGGATAAACTTAACAACCAGGTTACTAACTTACCAACTGCAGTGATTCACTTAACATGGAAGAAAGGCTATAAAATGGGCAAAATTCACTTAACAAATATTTCACTTAACAACAGAAATTGTGGACTCAATTTTGGTCGTAAGTCAAGGACTACCTGTATTACACATTCTTATGCAGAGTTATACAGTAGGGAGACAGACAGACATATAAACTCCCTGACTGATTTTGGCCGGAATTGTCAGACTTAACTCATAAGAAAAGGAAGCATTGCAGTATACAGGAATAATTGTTGGTTTCATAGTCTTCTCCTATTAATTTTCATTGTGTGGGGGATGTAAAAGGCAAAAAAAAATTAACTTTATCCACATTGGTAATTTATTTTTTTAAAGGTCTTTTCAAACCCCTTTCTAATGGGTTTTTATTTGTAGCCCAGCTACAGACTAGCAATCAAACAAGAGAAAATGATTGAAAATCTTGTGAAAAATCTGAACAGCGACAAGGCAGAGTTGCAAATGCATTGTGCCAGTGCAATCTTTAAGGTAAGCATTAATCTTCTGAGACAAAAAAGGTTCTCTGCACACTATTTCTCTTTAAAAAAAATAATGGGACAAACTGGATACTTATCTAAGAAAAAACGGTGGCATTTCTTCACCTGCTCTTTATTACAAAAACTGAAATAACTGAATTAACACAAGAGCCTAAATCAGCAGTGGTTATGATAAAATACTTATATGGGCTAGAGTGAGAAGGAGCAATAAAGAAATACTAGCCATTTGTAACATGCCAAATTTTGCTACAGATCAATTTATCGATTTTTTTTAAAGACATGGCCAGTTATCTTGCACTGGTGGCACAGTGATTAAAGTGCAATATTGCAGGCAATCTCTGCTCATAACTTGGTATTTGATCCTGACAGGGCTCAAGGCTGACTCAGCCTTCTATTCATCTGAGGTCAGTAAAATGAGGGCCCAGATTGTTGTGGGAAATATGCAAATAATGCTTATATTGTATACCATTCAGAGAGTGCTGTAAAGTGTTATAGGGTGGTATATAAGTCTAAATGCTATTGCTATTTACTGTAGTTACAAATCCTCTAGAATAACCATAGCCTTATATTTACAAAGTTTCTTTAGTACTACAGTCTTACTATCCTTGGGATTGTGTCCTAATAGTTGCTTAATTTGTTAGGATCGTCCCCGTGATTTAGAGGCCTCTAAATCTGCAATAGAAAATACAGTCTTGAATAACTTTGGTTACCTATCAGTTCTGAGGTGACCGACTCTGACACTATGAAACTTTCAATGATAATAAAAGCTTTGGATCCAAAGGAAAACTAGTCCTTTAACTTGGATAGTATTAACTCCAAATCCACCCCACAAATTAACAATTTAAAGAGGGTCGTGAATTCTCTATTGTTCTTGCTATGTCATTCTATAGTTAGCAGGATCCTGGAATCATCAGACTATAGGATTGCTTTGTAAATAGCTTGCCATGTTTTTCCCCCTACTTATCTCCATTCATATGCTTGCTTGCTTGCTTATTTATTTATTTAGGAAATACATATGACTGCCCATTTACCTATAGGAAAATTGAGGTATTGAACAAAAATTAAAACACCATAGATACAGAGAGAATTTTAAATCATTAAAGCAAAAAAGACAATGCTGAGGCCCCAATGAAACTTACATCCATGATTCAACCATACCACGCCAGCCTCATCAACATCCTGGCTCCAGTATCTGGAGGAAAAATCATCGTTTTTCTGAAGGCCAATAATGTCAGGCCATCCATATTTCTTGATTAAAAACTGTACATGCCAATGTTCATTTTGAGACTTTTCACTGGAGTGCTGAAGAAATGGGCTTGAGAGCTATTTGTTTTAATAGGATTTAAGCCTATACCGTTTCTTTGCATCCTTGTAATTTAATTTAGGAATCTAAATATTGCTTCTAGGATTTTAAATTTAGTCCATTTAAATCATAGTGCTGTCTTTAAACAGAATAGGGTAGGGATTGATCTGGATTTAAAACGTGTTTTCAATGTATCTTTGTATTTATACTTTCTTTTGTTTGTTTGTTTTTACATAGTGTGCTGAAGATCAAGAGACTCGTGACCTTGTTAGGCAACATGGAGGCCTGAAACCTCTTGCTACTTTAGTTGCTAATTCTGGAAATAAAGAACTTCTGGCAGCAGTGACAGGAGCAATCTGGAAATGTGCAATCAGCAAAGAAAATGTGACAAAGTACTTGCAATATTTATTGTCTTGA
>JAOYMU010000077.1:16850519-16863343 GCA_025802295.1 Psammodynastes pulverulentus
AAGGAAAGTTCGGATCTCAAAATGACATGGTTTTTCAGCATTACCAGCCCTGGACAACATGAATATGTGCTTCATTTATATACTAAATCTTAATGAAACATAAAATATTTCCCTATAATTGTACATAAAATATTTATTATAATGTTTGCATTAGAATTAAACCATATGTATCCATGTTCCATAATGGTGAAGTCTTTACAGATAGACAATATTAACCTTCATTATAAAATTCATTTTGTCTGGACTAACAAAATATTGCTTCAGAATTACATTCCTCAGATGTGTATGTAGTCCTTTCCAAGATGGTTGGCTCACATATTAATTACTTACTGTATGCTCTAAGCTCATTTTCTCATACAACAGTGTTTTATGAAATGCAGAAAAGACAGACTGAATTTTCTCTTTTTCCTATCCTCCTGTAAATGGACTTTAAAATGGTTTCCTTTAAAATGGTAGGCAGTGGAATTGGACAAGGACAGGTTCTCCAGAAGAAATCACAGTCCACAGAGGATTCTTGGTAACTCAGGTTTATTTGCACAGCCACACCATCATATTTTTGGGCAAAAGCAACCAGAGTTGATAAATTGGCTTTGACATCTTAAGCTTTCTAAGATGCTCCAAATGGAAAATACTACTGATTTTTTTGGTATGCTTTTATCTGTAAGGATATAATGTTTATAAACAGCATACCTTTTCAAAGCAGCATTTAGTTTATAAGACTAATATGACATGTAAAATTATGATTCTGAAACATGAAAGAAATACAACACTTTAGAATTTTGGCAGATAAGTATGTTTTTCATGGTATGTTCATTTGAAAAGCAGTAGCTATAATGATCTGGGTCTCACAGATCACATGCAATTCAGAGGTGTGATTGTGAAGTACATAGAGCTACCATACTTTTGAAGGTAGAAAATAATGATTTCTGCCATGATGCTAGAAAAACCTGGTCAGATAGATATGAAGAAGATATTTCTGTCATCCCTATTTGCTGAGATCTAGTTATAATTTTGAAAATTACTCAGAATAAAATTGTATAATTTGTCTTGTTTTCACTTAGGATGCTGGTGAAATGGTTCGTTCGTTTGTTGGTGGTTTGGAACTAATTGTTAATCTTTTAAAATCTGAAAATAAAGAAGTTTTGGCAAGTGTGTGTGCTGCAATCACCAACATAGCAAAAGATGAAGAGAATTTAGCTGTTATAACAGATCATGGTGTTGTTCCTTTATTATCCAAATTAGCAAATACAGTAAGTAAAACTTTGTTCTTGTTACTAATATTCTGGAATACATTGTATGATGTCATATTTTATATTTCTCCTGCAGTTAAAGATAAAACATTATTTCAGAATCTGCATACTCCGATAAAAATATAATTGTTCAGAGGCCCCAAATATTTTTTTTAAAAAACCTGATGTTAATAACCAATAAAGCATTAAGAACAAAGAAGCCAGCTTTTTTTTCTTTTTAAGCTCTTTTCATATTTTTAATAGTTGCTGTTATGTGAAGTGTCTTTCATTAAGACATCAGAGAATGCATTTTTATTATAATTTATTTTTTCTCTTGATTTAGAACAATGACAAATTAAGACGGCATTTAGCTGATGCGATTTCTCGCTGCTGCATGTGGGGAAGTAACAGGATTGGTTTTGGAGATACCAAAGCTGTTGCCCCTTTGGTACGTTACCTGAAATCAAGTGATCCAGAAGTTCACCGAGCTACTGCACAAGCACTGTATCAGCTGTCAGAAGATCCCAACAATTGCATTACCATGCATGAAAATGGAGTGGTGAAGGTAAGATAGATAGATAGATAGATAGATAGATAGATAGATAGATAGATAGATAGATAGATAGACAGACAGACAGACAGACAGACAGACAGACAGACAGACAGACAGACAGACATAACCAAATAGACAAGAAAGACAAACATATAGATGATAGGTAGAGAGATGATAGAGATAGATGATAGACAGATAGGCAGATAGACATTTCAACATCATTTATCTCTTCTTTAAATCTCTTGGGATTTCTTTAATATATAGTATTATTAAAAATAGTTTGAAAAGTGCAATAAGCTAAACTAAAGCTATTAGGTCGCTAGCTTAAATTGATTAATACGTTTTGAAATGCTAGAACTTTATAAGCTGCAGTGACTGGCTCTCAGTCTCTTCTAGGACTAGTTCAAAGAACTGGTATTATCTAGAAATCCAACTACTGATTCTAAAACATCCCCTCCCAAACGTGCCTAGCTAGCTCTTTCATTCATCTTTGGCGGTCTAATGCACTTAGGTAAATGACTATCAAAAATGACTACGGTAGAATTCAAGTTACATAATGTTCTTGCTTGTGGGCTACAATTATCCCAGGCACTTAACAATGTTCTCTTCCTGCCTATCTATTTGGCATTTTATATTTAATAAATATAAAATGCCATATGGTATACCTTTTATGTTAGCTTTTACCTTTTTAGTTTCTCTGCACGTAACTAGAAAAAAAACAAAAATAAAATATGTGACCCTGCTATCCCTCCAAATTCCCCATGCCATGTTAACAAGCTAAACTATATTGCACTTTGCCTCACAGCAATATTACTATATTTGAATGTCTGAATAAATGTACGTAATTACTACTAAAAGACTCAAAGGCTTAAAATAATTGACTCAAAGGCTTAAAATCATGTTACATAACATTCAACTTTGGAAGACACAAAATAACAAATAAATCCTTTTATCTTACTCTCAATAAGAAAAATTGATTTTATAGCATACATGTATTTTAAAAACTTTTTAAAATCTGAAAATCTCAGTTTCTGGCACCAGATAGGATGGCAATTTTCCATATTGTTTGAGAATTGATCTTTAATATGTGGACTAATCTTAAGTCTTTTTCACCATGGAATAAGATAATTTTATTTTAATTTTGTGGAAATTAGTCACGCCTACATATTTACTTCAAATAGACTAAAACATGGACCTATTTATATAGATAACATTCTCTATTTAATTTGAATGCGTGCCTTCTTTTGTTTGCTTTAAAAAGTCACAGTTGGATGCTACATATAACTTGGGAGTGTTGCATAATAATGGACAGATAGTGGTGCTGCTGTCTTACATACTAACAATATTGATAAGTAGCAGTGATCTGTCATCAGGTTGTGAAACGAATGGTTGGCTGCAAGAACTGATGGAACAATAAAACTATAGAAATACAAATTATCCACAGAATAATCATGCCTAATGCAGACCTCTTTAATTCAGAATTCAGTAGATGGCAGTAGCAAGTGACTTTGGCTTATCTAAAAAAAATAAGCAGGGTAATATTTGGTTAGTACTTAGATGGGAGACTATGAAAAAAATCCTAGGATTGTAACTTAGACTAAAAAATCAAGAAATCATCAAGACATCAGAGAAGGGAATGGCAAATCTTTTTCACATTTTCTGAGAACATTATATATGTTTGGGTACAGTAATCACAAACTAAGCTAATTTCAGAGAATTTTTGCCTTCTGTGTTGTCATATATTTTTGTTCAAGTAAATAACACATCCTACGATTTTTTTCATAGTCTTCCATTAAGTATTCATAGTCATGAAGGCTGAAGACAAATTTTGTTTTATTTTTACAAGATAGAACTCTATCATTGCTAATGCTTTGGGGAGAAGCTGTTGCACAATTATAATTTGGTGGAAAGAAGTACGACGTATTACAACAAGATATTTTTGGCAACTTCTTGGTATTTTATTAGTGCTTCCTTTAAACAATGGGATGTCTTGAATAATACTCCTAGCTTTTCATCCTTCGTCTGTCCATTTCCTTTTTTGTTTTAATTCTCATATTATGACTGGAATGTTGCTGTCTGCATTATTGCTAGATTCATTGTAGATAGTGATTAGTTTAGTAGTTGTTGAGGATCATGGCTTGTGACTACTAAGCAGTTTACATCTACCTAGCCAATAAAACCACTGTGACCGTGTCATGACCTTCAATGAGCAGAAAAAGCTTTCTAATGCAACCTCCACATTAAAGCAGATTGATGGTCACTGACCAAGCCTGGTCACTGACCACATGTTTAATTAAACCAGCTCAGTATTCATCTCTATTGACTATTGTTCTCAGTATTCAAGATCAGCTCTGAAGATCAGATTTCCAAGGGATGTATGGTAAATTGAAGATGATTCTGAAAAAAAGAGCCAACAAACTCAGAAAAAAGATCAAGAAACCAGTGAATAGATTTGTTCCTTGGAAGCGTTCCGGATAAGGAGAAAATGGAAGATTGACCATATGTGTTCTGAATAGCTGCTTCTCATAAGCAGAGTACAGGACAGTGTACACTCAATTTTACAATCTTTTTTGCTGCTATCATTAAGCGAAGCACCACAATTGTTAAGTGGGTCATGTGCTCATTAAACAAATGCAGCCTTCCATTAACTTCATTTGTCCAGAACCCCCTGGGAAGGGAATAGATATCAATTTTATGATTCCAGCACATTGTGACCATCATAAACATATACCAGTTGCCAAGTACATTAATTTTGACCATGTGATTACAGAAATGCTATGAAGGTCATAAGTACAAGAACTTTTTGCAGCTTTTGTAACTTTGAACAATCATTATATGAATGGCTTTGGGTTGAGGACCAACTATACTTCTAACAGACTTTAGTTCATTCAAATATTGTGGTAGAATTTGATTTCTTTTCATTTCTTCTTGTCCTATTGCACAGAGTTTTTCAATGCATTAACAAGATGATTTTGTAAATATAATAGAAAAATTGTCTAGGATACTCCTTTGGATTATCATTTGTATTCCCCTTTTAAAACTTCAGCCAATTTCTTTTATAGATCCAGTGTCAGTCAGTCAGTCAATCAGTCAATCAGTCAAATGTTTATTACAGTCAAAGACCAGTACAAATAGATCCATTGAAATATACTTTTCCAAATCATTTTTTGAGCTGGCAGTTGTAATCTACTTTTGATACCATCTTTATCTTGTCAGATAAAATTTGTTCCACATTTCTCATTTCTTCAATAGCATCTATAGTATAACCTATCTATAGAATCAGATCTGATTCTATAGAATCAGATAACATTATTGACATTGTTAATATTATGGCTATTAATTTCTGGCTGCGTTGTTCCAAAATCTTTCAGCATTTTCACTGTAAAAATGTTTTATTGTAAAAATCCATTGTAAACGTGGGTTTTATAGACTTGTATCGTTTTTCTTTACTTAAATCTTATCGTTTCAACATTCCAAATTTATCTGAACCCTTAGTTCATTTATAACTTTTTAAAATGAAATTTTTATTTACCCTTTTGCTATTTATTTCAGATTCTTTAAATTCTTAAGCTTATAATTAGGTTTTCTTTTGTTCAAAATTGAAAATAAACTCACTCAGTGAATAGTTTTCCATCTTATTGTTCTGAAGAGATAATTATTTGTAATAGGGTGAGGGTTAAAGAATCACTAATGTTTATGCTGTTTGGAATGAAGGTTGGAAGTCACTTCTTTTTATATTTCTTTTCTCTTTATTATATTTTTACTTCTTTATTCGCTCTTTATTTTTTTATTTTTCTTTGCAATATTTTTCTTCTTTCCTCTTCTCTTTTCTTTAAGTTTACTTTGCATGAGATTTTGCTATTATAATAAAAATCCATATATATAACAGACATGCCAAATATTCCATGAAACTTATGTTGCTGTGACTAAACTCTGTTTCATTCAGGTTTTGTCTGTGGCTATCACAGATATTTCCCTGACAAGATGACAAGTACATTATGTATACATCATTAATTTTTTTAATGATAACATACCTGGAGATTGTTTTACAAGAGATTCTATATTAGAAGGCTGGACTTACTCCAGGTCCTCTTTATTCAGTGTTGATAAGAGTGATGAAGTGAGCATTTGCCAAGCTTGCATCTACCATATAGAACAACTTTCCCTTGAGATGTGTGTGTGTGTGTGTGGATGTGGATGTAAGTGTGTGTATGACTTGCACACTTGTTATTATTTTCTTCTAGAAAGCTTTTAAGACTTATTTTATTTATTTATTTATTTATTTATTTTGTCAAGCATGTATGAGAAAACAAGTATAAGTATGAACATAACATGGAAACATATAAGTATAAACAGGTATAGTATATACAGAATAAATGGGAACAGTGGGACAGGGACAGTAGGCACGGTGGTGCACTTATGCATGCCCACTTATAGATCTCTTAGGAATGAAGTGAAGTCCATGGTAGACAGTTTAAGGTTAAAGTTTTGGGGTAACAGGTAGTGAATTCCAGGCATTTACCACTGTTGCTGAAATCGTATTTTCTGCAATTGAGTTTGGAGTGGTTTACTTTGAGTTTGTATCTATTGTTTGCCCGTGTTTGTTAGCTGCCTAAGATTGTTTTGTATAATATGGGTGGCTATATAAACTATTCTAATAAGTAAATTAATAAAGTATAACTCAAAGCTGATTTACACAAGTAGATAAGCCATTGCGGATATAATTATATGGAGGAACATTTGCATTAAATATAATCTTTAAACAACTTTCTTTTGGGAGCACGGTTTAGAGGGCAGGTTTCAAGTAAATGGCAATAAGAGCATATATAAGACACATTATTTCTAGTCTGATCCCTAGTAAAGAACAATAATTTTGATGATTTTATTTTTGTTGTTAGTCTCCCCTTTGGTAACTTTTTAATTTAGGAACATTTTTTGGGGGGGGGACCTGTATGTTGGCATTCTTTACTTGGCATGTTCTGAGTATCTTTTAGTCTTATAAAAAGAAGCCTGTCCCACTAAGCTGTAGGTTTGTTGAAGCAGTTCAACAGAAGCTGTGCCCTGCAGCTCTTTTAGTGATAAATGAGCCATTTCAAATAAGTGGAGTTGCAGCCAATTTATGCAGAAGAAACCATTAAAGCATTTTTAAATAGATAGTTTTGAAGGTTCAAAATGTATAAACAAGGTATGCTAAAGCCCAACATATACTCCGAATTTTAATGGAAAAGGTTGTAGCTCTTTGACTCTTCCAACTTTAACAGAATTTGCCAAAAAACCAAAGAATCTGGCATGAGCCATAGATAACAGTTCCATCTTTCATCTAGGTTTCTCTTCTGTATTTATCTTGCTTTAGAGAATGCAGGGAATGTCCTTTTTTCCGACTTGGCACTTTTATCTAAACCACAGAAAATACATTGAGCAGCTTCTTGCAATTGTCTAAAAACAAATTCCAGTTCAGGAGACTTTGTAGAAAAGTCAGGCTGGGATCCAGAGATCCCAGTGCACAACTGGAAAACATTTCTACACATCCATAGAGGAGTCACTGATTTTCCATACAGCCACAGAAAATCCCCTGGTCCACATATGCAGCTTTTTAGGAGCAAAGAGGAATTTAGCTATAAGAAAACCCACTATGCAATTGGCATGCCCATCTCGGTTAACCTGAGGTAGGTGAAAAGCAAAACTCCCTGAAGAATACTATTTGTAAATAGTGCTACCTTAAAATATAATTGTACAGCTAATAAAATGAATTTCTTTTCACTGGCAGATAGCAGACTGAGCACACTGAGGCAAGGTGCCAGGTAATTATTTTTGGCAATGAGCTGAGCAAAAATAGTTTCCTTGAGGGGAAAAAAGAGCATTCACAGAAGCTGAACATAAGAAAAAACAATAATAATGTATTTCAGACTTCTTGACTAGCCTTTTTGGCAATCATTAAAAATATGATACATTTCTGCCTGAAAACAGCAAGTTTAATTTTACCAATTAGCTGAATATTGTATTGAATTAAAGCTCTGGCCGCTGGCTGTAGTAATTAACCATCAGAACACACTTGTCAATATCTTCTTTCAAAATGGCTTGCTGTATTCTTGGTAAGATTCCTACAGACAGTAGATTTTACCATTTATTTGATAGTACATCATATTATAGGATATTTTTACACATTTCAACTGTTTGTTTGTTTTTATGTACCGAAAGCAGCTGTTAGACATTTACTTTTATACAAAGGAAACTGGCGAAGGAAGAGGTTTTATTTTTTAGAAAAATTCTTCATGTCTTTGTAGATGCAGAAGAAAGGAAGGAATGCATTTCATTCGTTGTTGCTTCTTTGCCGGCTTGTTGTTTGGCAACTCTGAGCAAATGATGGATGTACATTTATTTGCAGTCTTTCGGTCATGCAACATCTTTAAAAATCTTCAGTCTTGTATGAGTGTTGAAATGCAGCAGCTGGTAGGGCAATTTAGGGCTGAATAAGGCCACAAGATGGATATTGCAATGCTTCCTTTCAGAACTAGTCTACAGATGGCAGAATTTTCTCATAATATTTGTGATCCCTTAAAATTGGAAATCTTCGCAATACCTGAATTTGATTTTTTTTAAGTTGTCAATTTTGCACACATTTTAATGGTTTCCCCCCCTTTCTCTTTATTTTAGTACCAGGATTTTCTGGTGTCATAATTTTGTTTACAGGTATTGCACGGTCAGATGCATGGTTGTTAATTATGTGCCATCCAATCAATGTTGAATTTCATTTACCATGGAGATAGAACTTCAATATGATCTATACTCAGTCTGCCCATTCAGTCTTCCAATAATACACCCATCACTGCTACAATCAAGACTATAACATCCTATTGTTAACTGAGCTATTGATTAAATCACTTTGTCACCACATATTGTACACAGCACATTTTAATGCTGGTTTTTACTGATAGTTTTCTTTTAAAATTTGTTATTTTAATATTTCACCAAGTTGCATATTTTATTATACATTGCTATAGGGCATCAAGTAACAAAAGTAATAAGTGACAAGTAATTGTCAGCTTGAACACAAATGATATTTTTTCATTGCCTTCAAAATTTCTGAATCTTAAGTTTTAGAAATGAACCTTAATTCACTTTTACCCCATTAGCAATATTAGCGAACATTTCTTAGCTCTTAAGAAAGAAAAAAATAGAAGCCAACCAGCCATCTCCTGCTTATTATAGAGTGAAGAATTAACAACATTTTGGTTTAACGGTTAGATTATATGCCAAAAGTTAGGTTCCAACCCACATGGGATTTTCCCCATGTCCATTTTCAACTGGAATCTGTTCACTTTTGACCATGATATTTGAAGGCCAAGTTCTTTCAACAACATACAATATATATTCCAAATATTATGTTATCCTTTTATTAGTTGAGAAGAAGAAAAAGAATGGAGTTAACTAGCAGTGAAATGGTAACTCAGTTCTAATCCTATTTAGTTTTGGATTATGCCACATGTATTATTTATCATTTATTGAAACAGAACCTTTTAAGGAGCAAATTATATGTGTAAAATAACACATACACTTGGATGTCTCAAATAGTTCCAGGCTTTGGTTGCTGAAAACAAGCACAGACTCTATCTAGATTGATACTTCTTTGGATGGATTTTGAACATATGTTTTTATTCAAGGCAGCTTTTTTATGTATGTAACTTTTTGGAATACAGTGAAAAAGTCCATTTCCTTCCTAATTAGAGGGTCAAGGAATTTCTCAACATCTTTGAGAAACAAGCAATCATTGAATTGAAAAAGAAAAATTAATACAGTAATTTCTAGCATCATTTAAGAATAATATGCCTCAATTGTATCTATTTTAGGTAATTATGTAATCTTATTATATATTTATGAAACTTTATATTTATAAATTTATAAATTCCTTGATGAGGACATGATATTTATTGAGATAGCTAAGTGATTGATAGCTTCCAGAAAAAAAAGTTTGTCATACAAACCAGAGATTCCAAGAAACTAAACTGGAAACCTTTTGCATGCAAAATCTATAGTCTCCAGGTTATCTGTGGTTCATCTCTAGGTCCAATCTTTGCCTGTCAAATCAGAACAAACAATTTTTAAATTGTATTAAAACAATTTTTTAATGAATGCATTTTAGTTATGCATATAATATGAAAAGTAACAAGGTGATTTAATTGTATTTCCAGTTTGTAAAATTCTCAACTCCTAATATCTTGGATCTAAGCTCATTGCACAATATGCGGACACAATTCCTTTGAAATAAGGACTTCTTTAGAGCAAATCTCATCTCAATCCCCCCCCCCTCCCCAATTGCATTTGTTCATTGTTTTAATAAATTTAACAAAAGAGACTAATTAGAAGAGATTGGACAGTCATTTGTCCAGAATAGTATAAGGTCTCCTGCTTAAGCAAGCAGTTAGACTAGAAGGCCTTCAAAGTCCCTTCCAACTCTGTTATTCTATATTTTGTAAATTGAATTTATTTACGGTGCAGTGGCCTAGAGGTGGAGCTCTCACTTCACAATCAGGATACTGTGAATTCGATCCTAGGTGGAGGCTAAATATTTGGCATAGACTCTCCTGCTCGAGCAGGCGATTGGACTAGATGACCTCCGAGGTCCCTTCTAACTCTGTTATTCTATGTTCTACATTCCCATTTCCTCCCAGTGTTTATTTAACCATAAGTGGACATTTTGTTTCTAAATTTTTCTTTAACATTAGGATTTATAGATTGGCTCTAACATTTTGCATATAAAGTTATGGTAGTAGTAACCAAATACATTTCCAGCTCTCTTATCTAAAATGAATTCATTAATGTATAATCTATATAAACTGTATAGATCTATAAAAACTGTAGCAAATATAAATCAGGCATGTTATCTTGAAAAAGCTTCACATCAACTAGAGGTTGGCATTTTTTATAAGAATTTATTAGCTGATTAATAAATTATAAATTCAACCTGGATGATTGAAAATCTCCATAGAGACTTGTCTGATAAAAAAAACCCTTTAATGCTACTAAATAATATAATTTTAGGGGAAGAGAAATAATAATGCTTTTGAAATACAAGAATATGATATTGGTATCACAATATATATAGCACAATAGTTGTATTATCAAGCCCCCAAACACTGAAAAGAGTATTATTCCAAAAGTTATGTTTGAAATTTATTATGATTAAGATTTTAAGAAAACACAAGATCTATGAATATACAGTCTATAATCATAAATAGTATTTTCCTTGTTTCATGTCACTTTAGAGAAATCATTGTAGTTATTCTATGTACATACATAACTTTGGTTTTAAGTCAGACATATGATTATAGTTCTTCCTTTAACTCATTTGTTGGATTCATAGGGAAATTGCTTCATGACGCAATATGCTGCAGTTAAAAGCTCATCATAACTTCAGATTTTGGCAGAAAATAAAAACAGGAGGTGACTTTCAGGAACTGAATGGAGGAAGGGACTGCAGAAAACACAAGTAGTTTATGGGAAGAAGCCACACCAAGTTGCTTCTTCCATCAAGGAAGCATAGCAATGCCTGGTTCTTAAAGCACCATATTCAGGTCATTGATAAAATTCGATAGGCTCTGTATTTGGTAAAACTGATTTGCAACTCTGGAGTCATGTTCATTCCATAATAACAACAAATTATTAACAGCTGTGCCTTGATTAGGAGCCTTTTAGTTGGGTTCATGTAATTAGTGTCAAAATCAATTTATTTGTGTATTGCATTTTTCCCAAACAGATTGAGTTTGAAGGTTGTTCAGGTACAAATACCACCATGTATCAAGCAGATTACTTGAATGTAATTACTGTCCAGTTAAAAGCGTATCAATTTTAAATAATCACAAGAAAAATCAGTAGGCCAGTTAAATATTTCCAATAGCAATAGCAACATTGTACCCCAAAAGCAGTTCATTCAACTCTTCACATGTGGGGTTTTTCTGCATAAAGAACTTAGAGGAGCTGTGGAGCGCTTAGTTAACTCTCAATTTGCATACCATTTCCATGAGACAACCTTCCCAAGTTTAATGAAGATAGAGTTTTCTGTAATTGAAAACATGCAGTTTTCCTCAGTCAAGTACATGGCTTGTAGGCTTCTTGCAAGTTGTATCATTCCCAGTCCTTGAGGGCAATCCTACCAAGAGGTGAGGTCAATGCTAACTCTGAGATTCAATTTTTCTTCCAAGAAGTTTATTTTTTTGTGAGTACAGCAAAGGACTATACTCAAATTCCCATCTCAAACCTTTTCAAAGATTAGCTTCAAATAACTGAACCAGGTTCCACAGGCTGTATGCACTTCTACACAACCATATTGTTCTTATTACAATTATCTTATGTATTAAAAGCTGGATTATGCAAAAAGGACAAAGAAACTAATTCCTTTCTTTAGAGGCGATGAGCATTGACTGCATAGGGATGCAGAATAAAGTATATAATAAATTTACTTTATATACTAATTACCCTCATTTACCAATCATTTTTCAAGAGGCATATTTTGTGAACAGTTTAAGAAGGGAGATAATGAATAATGAATGAATGGTTATCTACAAAGGACTTTATATCTATAGATTGAAAATCAAACTGTCTTGCTTTAAATTTCAGAGTATTTCAATATCAGCAATTGGGAGAATTTTTCAAACACAAGTAAATGGATTGCCTGAAAATCCAAGAGTTTTTGAGCTTTCTTTATCAATATAGAAAGGAATAATTTATCTATCAGATGGAGACAGAGTTGGCTGATCAATTCCTGACACCCATCAATTGTCACTAAATGTTTGGTGTTTCAGGCAACACATAAAATAAGCAACACTTTTAATCACTTGGTTTGATGCTTTGACTCATCTGAGTTTTGTAATTCTATTACTACCGTAGTATCTTACTTCCTTGCAGTAATGCTGCCATTTGCCCTTGAATGAAGTCAATGTCAAATTCTACAGCCAGCAATTTGCCATAGAAGAGAGGGAGAAGCACTCACTGCTCCATTACCCCCTCCCCTCTCTGGAATGCAGATTACCCTGCCCTTGGCGCGC